>WIQG01000141.1:0-401042 GCA_014925785.1 Mycena galopus ATCC 62051
GGCAGTTTTGGTTACACTACCGCCCTGTCACACAACTGCCGCCAAGTGCTGCCCCGCACATTCGGCTTTTTGGATAGACTATAGCTCTGCCCCACACTGATGAGGCCAAACATTTTTTTAACATGGCTCTTTACATAAAATAAATACCCCAGCTGCCTACTTATTTTTGTTACGATTGTTACGGCCACTCCGCCGTGCTCCGACAGGTGTTGGTTTTGGGATCCATTTTTTACCATGTTTGGCAGCACATGGCTTTAGTGGAATCGAAATTGGCTGCAAGTTACAACTGTCAAGTTCAATACAGAGCAGCATTTATTGAAACTCACCATGGGTTTGCGATTCGATTGTATACAGATTCGTGTGAGGGTATTCTGCGGACGTCTCTGCACTTGAAAGGGTAACATCTCTATTCAAAGTGCGATCCTCCGCGGGAAGGGGGGCTAGTACTCGTGCATTACCCTGGTTAAAGCATGGTGGGACTCTAACTAATCCAATCAAATTTCCTGTAATAACGGGTGTTGATGTGCGAAACAGACACAATAAAAAAATTCTCACCTTGTCCATCATTGCCGCCAAACTGGAGGTCGGTCATGGCGGCAAGCAGGAGAATCCCCGATACTGAGTCTCACATACTATTTGTGATGTGATTGATTGGTGCCGCCGCCCCCTGCCGCTTTCTTAAACCACAAGAAAATATACTGAACGGAAAACGATTTTGTTTTCGTAGAGTTTCCGCCAGCTTTCAGGCTCAAGGGGGCTTTTGGAAAGCCAACACAATGGTAGCTACTAGCGACCGAGTGGAAAGAGTATCCTGATGAATCACTATATTTGATATATCTCAATTGGCACATAGAATCACGCGGAATGTCCTTCAGGACCATATTGTATGTCATTCGAACTATCCGCTACAATGGACATCTCAAAATATATATTTCACAATACATTGCCGCCAAAAAAATCTGCCGCCAAAGTGCCGCCAGCATGTCACACCGCCGCCAAGTCACACTTCCAACCAGAGTGCCGCCATAGTACCGCCAAGCAAACACATCTGCCGCCACATTGACGCCATACTGCCGCCGCTTTACCGCCCATAGTTGCCGCCACTACCGCCACTGCCGCCAAGAAAAATGCAAACTGCCGCCAACTGCCGCCAATATACCAACCAAAAATGGACTTTGAGCTGCCAAAACATCTTAAATTTAGCAGTATATGTAATTCTAATGGTGCTGCACATGGGTCATATATGCTGTACCTCCTGCTGCCCTCTCATTTCCCCCTCATTGCCCTACTCTTGTGAGTAACCTTCAGAACTGCCGCCTAATTGCCGCCAGTGGCGGCAGTGGCGGCACTTGGCGGCACTTAGCGGCAAAATCTCCTGGCCCATTTTCACAGCGTATTCTGAAGAATGGGACCGATCCTCGGGTTTATCGGTTGGAATTGTAAATTCGACGGCGTACGTTTAGTGCCTTCCAGTCTCCGTTTAAACTAGTTTTGCTCGGGCGGCGTATTAGTTCTGCAGGGCGGTATTTTTGGCGCTGTCTTGACGTCTTTCCGGCGGTTTTCCTGATTTCTGGTATTTATCCATGGGTAAAATGGAAACTGTCTTCCTGTTTGTGAGGGTGGGATAGAATGTATTACTCACACGTTCCCGCCGAGCCTGTGTCCAAATAGCTATGAGGAAAAGCTCTGGAGTCTGTTCAGTCACCACTATTCGTCTTAGAAGTGTTCAGTTGAGGGACCGTGTAGGTGACGTGGGAGCGAGGAGAAACAAATAATGTTCGGCCAGGGCCTCGGTCGGCCGTGCGCTCGGAGCCTGCAATATCCCGGATGAGCCTACTTTTTGACTGATGCCCGCCTGTCTCAACTGAGATTCGAGGTGCAGCCAGTGCGGACTCGGAGTGTGTCGCCGGATTGCTTTGTACTGGGCTGGTTGCAGGAACGGGGGAACTGCAAATGGACCGGTTTGAGAGGAAAATTGTGATGGGCGTCAGCTATTTCGTTTGGTAAGATCATCGCGTCCGAGGCCACGAAAGTCTCCGCCATGACGTACTATCTTCGCGACCACGAGGTTTGCAACGCTTTGCACTGCAACTCGGACCACCGTGCCAATCTTGCTTGAACGAGCACTTTGAACGTTGACTACAGTAGGCTCACCGGTACCAACCGTCGCGGCAGTAGGAGAGTCAGACACAGGCATGACGTTGAATTAAAGCGTTAAGTGAACTACTAGGGTGCGGTGCCAGACCGCGCGTCGCAGCCATGTAACGTCGTCATTTGATCGTCACATCGGCCGCCGGCCCGGCGGCTGACTCCTCCGCTTTCTTCCGCTGCATCAAGTGCTGTAGTCACTACAGGCTAAGCACTACGTAGCTACCGCGTCATTCGAATTGCGGGCTCAACGCACGGCCGCCAACTTGCGTCTCATCTTTCAGACTTCAGTGGATCCAAGTAGCACCTGGTCGGGCCCCCTCCAACCGGGATATCGTGAGGATTTCAAATTGACGCAGCCTGCGCGAACTGCAGGCTGAGCCTGCAATTCGGCGGGTCCTTGCGTTTTGTCCTCTGGAACGGCTCTGGAACGACTGGAGATTCCGGATGTTCTCCAAATTACCCGGATAGCGCCGATACGCGACACGGGACGATGTAGATGGTAAGGCCAGGCACTCATGATCTCACTGCTCAGAGACTACGATCTCCGTCGAAATATCTATTAGGACATCTCCACTTGTAATTGAGTTGGATATTGCAGCAGACCTCGCTGCCGATGGCGGACGCCCGCCGGTTCTTCACGTTGTCTCCATGATTTTTCACTTCACTGTCGTGTACCAGAACTGACCGCGATTATTCTGACAGAGTACATCGACTGGTCCGCGGGCGGATGGAGCAACCGATATTGGCCATGTCTGTGCGACTTTTCCGTTCCGTCGAAATCCAGGGAGAATTTGACATTCGTGATGCCTCTCTTGAAAAGTTATTTGGCCGGAGCGCGGCATTGTGCTAGCGTCAAACCGTATTAACCGTCAGCATCCGTTTCGTTTAAAGATCCGCATTTAAATTGACCATTATTTTCTACTCCATCGTCCTCTGTGGCCAGTGTGACGATGCAGTACACACCCCCGTTATATAAAGCTCTTCAAAATAATTTATGTTCATCAATACACCCCAAAATATAAAGCCCTACCTCTGGTCCCTGGCGCCTTCTGTTCAGATGGCTCCCCACTATTGCGTCCACCCACGGTTACTGGATGACGTCCGTGTTCTTGAAAGCCATATAAATTCCACCTTGCCTTTTATCGCCCAAAAGACCTATCATGCAGCTTACACGGAATGAAGCTCCTTCAAGGCTTTCTGTACGTCCCTTTTGGAACCCCCGATCCGGAATCCGGATTATAATCACGCACCAGCTATTTTGTCTGGTGTCCTCGGGATTCGTGGACTATCAAAGGGACGTTGAGGGATTTCGCCTTTCCATCATAAAAACCCTGACGAGAGCTACAGGTCATTGCTATGCTGTTTATGTCGCGCGGTTTGTGCTTATTCGGCGAAGAGCTCACAACTTATCCGGTGTCATCGAGTCCATCCAAACGGGTGCGGCCTACAAGGATGTTTATCCGGAGTTCGTGACAGGCTTCAATAATTTCGACAATCTGAACATCAATCATGCGTAGACTGAAGACGCATACTCAGTGGATTTAATCGTTGACTATAAACCTTCTAGAACAAATTCATTGCAGCTAACTGCCCTGGTAAGCTCCCTTGTCCCTCGACTTGCATTCACTGATCCCATATACATAAGTACTCGTCGACATTTATCGCCCAAGCGTGAGTACATTGCTATGCTAGTGCATAAAAACCACGTAATTCTCCCTATCGTCGTCGCCTTGTTTTCCGTCGTATATAATCGAGGTTAAGTCTGGCTGCGCTTGTTGACTCACAACGTGTCCTGTATCAGGTGCCGGACTTGGTGAGCATGCTTCATGTCTAGGTCCAGCAACTCTGATGGCTGAGCACACAGGCCAAGTTGTACTGGTGTTAGTTTGCTTTATGACACCCTGGCCAGATTAGCAGCAACAAGTCGGTTTTGCTCTCGCGTCCGATATGTTGATCACCTTCGAGCTATGCTGGCGCTTAAAAAACAAAATCGTGGCGGAATTCAGACGTACGTTTCGCTCTGACAGTTAAAACGCTGCAACCCACCGCCTCAACAGAACCAACAGAATACTCAATTTCATCATCCTTACCGCAATCAACCGTGGATTCTTCACCATGCTTTTTGCCGCACTCAACATGATACTGGTGTGTGCCATGGCCGCCCCGAGATATAGACCGGCTGAACATGCGAACGTCCTTACTCAACCAGAGACGTTCTACTTTATGTTTGCTCTCGGTTAAGTAACAAATGGATTTATTGATTCCTTGAGCATATAGATACTGTCGCTAACGCTACAATCAGTCTATTTGAACAGCATGCTTGCCATGTGAGCCGAGTGCGAAAAATAGATTGGCAATTTTGACTCGCCGTGTGGTTTAGGCTCAATACGCGAGTATGCGCTGCACTCGCATAGATCGAGCACAGCGGGTCACATTTCAATGTCAAGGTTTACATGCCAAATGCAACGAAATGCGTTTCCATTTCGATAGCGCACGAAACACCTTACGATAACGGGTGAGATTGTTAGTCGTTCAAATTACTGACTCGCGAATGGGAGGCTCAGATCTTGCTCAGATCTTTTTCAATCCTAAAGGAGTGAATCCGTCTGGATGGGGCGTGGGATTGCTGTACTACCGGCCAGAGTGCATTCTCAATTTGAACTCGTGCGCGTAGACAATAGCCGGGATGAGCCAATTCTTGTGATGCCTGCCTCTCTCAGCTGAGGTTCGAGGGGGAGTCGCTGTGGTGTTGCCGGGTTGCTTTGTACCGTATTGGCGTGCAGGCATGACATTCTATGAGGCCGCCGAAGTCTCTTGATCTATCTTCACGGCCCTGAGGTCCCAAAGACTACACCGCATGCGCATTGGGCTGCGATAGTCACAGAATATCGCACAAACTTTCGATACTGATGGAGACGTTGGCTGGAAGCATTCGGGCTCACCGCCAACTAGTTCCAACGTTGCGGACGACAATAGTTGAAGTAACTTGAAGCGAGTCCGACATGGGTAAAGGTGAAGTGCGGTATAGTTGGGAAAGGTGTCGTTATAACAGATCTAGCCAGGCCGTATCCAGGACAACAGAGAGCAAGGGGTTGCGGTGGTGGATTCGCTCGCTGCCAGCCCATAGTGTGGGTTTGCTAGCACGAGCAGCGCAGGCAAGAGCGTGAACGAGGACAAAATATCGGAGAAGTTGGTTCTTCTGAGGTATGTTGTCAGGCGGCCGTGTAAGAGGCCGTGTATCAGCCTCTGTTGCCGTTTCTTGTTTTAAATTCGGATTGCAGATGGGCAAACATGAGATGGGTGGATAGAGCGCTGAGGAGCCCAGAGCATGTGGGTCAAAGGGAAGTCAATGGATATCGAGGTACAGGACGTCGTAAGACTAATCCACAATTTATAGAGTAGAGGCGTTCACGGTTCAAATGACGCTCCAGCCGTTATCCACAGGAAGCACCACCCCGTTGAGGTCCTTGCTAAGATCCGACACGAGGAACAGCAGCACATTCGCAATCGTTTCCGGCATCATTACCCCTTCCCCCGTTTGAAAGTTGCTTTGCAGGCTGTGGACTGGCCTGGAGCAATTATGAGTTATGAGAAAGTAGAAAAAGCCCGCAGATCGCCCGAAATTTGAGACCAGACTTACTGAAGCGCGGCAAAACTCTGCAAGTCGAACTTGCTCTGATCTATCCCTGCGCTGATGTTCGTTGCAACGGCTGAGAATCATCAGTTAGTGCGTTGAGTTAATGGAAGCGGTAGAGGTATGAGTGATCACCTCCCGGGCAAATGGCATTGCAACGGATGCCTTCACCTTTGAGCAGCCAAGCAGTGTTTTTGGTGGCGCCGATCTGAAAAGGGTTCAGAATTGGATGTGATATGGATTCCATTGTGAACGACGTACTAAGCCGTGTTTAGATGTCGTATAAGCGAGGCCCGCCGCGGCACCTGAGGCGGGAGTTACAAGCAAAGTACCATCGGTTTATAAACGAGGTTTACCACTCATTGCTGCCTACAAATGTTTTCTCAGTTTCTAAAGAATAACCCACTCCAACAAGGATTTCACCTTACTCGCTACGTTCACGATAACGCCTGACTTGTGTACCTTCCGGTAGAAAAGCCATCAGCTGGGACGACTTCACAATCATGAACTTTGGATTGAATCTCGTACCTTCATAACTTGCACGACCTCGCGCATGAGTTTCACCGGCGCAGTCAAATTGATCGCCATAACCCTCTCATATTCGGCATCTGTCACCGTCGCCACACTCGTGAACGTGTCCATAATCCCCGCCACATTGAGCAGGATGTCGATCTTGTCTCCGAATTTCTCCAGGGTGGCTTTGACCAGCGCAGCAGGGGATTCAGACTTGGTAAGGTCCCCCTGGGTGAACGAAAACCCAGTCTCTTGGATGGGCGGAGCTGGGGAGACGTCGGCGCCCATAACGCTACATCCCGCGGCGAGGAGCGTCTTGACGGTCGCGAGGCCCATTCCGCTAGATGCCCCGGTCACGATAGCAACCTGGGAGATTCGTAAGTCATTGGAGGGAAGATTGAGCAGATTGAATGCGGCAGAGGCAGAGCGAAGTGGACGTGCCTTTCCTTGCAAGTTTATGGTCGACATGATGGGGCTCGAAGAGACTCGATAGGTTTGTGATCAGATGACAAAACAAATGACCTGACTTTTCAAAAGAATAATCACGCACGGTGAAGGTGTTTTACCGGCTCGCTTAGAGACGGTAGTGGCCGTTGACGCTCTCGAATGATCCGATGCGTGGCAACGCACTCTGCGCTCTTGTGTATACACTTGTTTAGTTTCCGCCTCAAACGTAAGCACCCAATTCGGAAAGTTTTTTCGGCACATCGGCACACTATTTTTTGCCGAAGCTTTACCGTTGATGACGCACTTCTCTTTTTCAAACGGGTCGCCTCCTCCGCGGCCTCGTTCAGCCACGCGCCACCCGTAGCTTTCATTCAATAAACAATTACTGTAAGGCAAGAGCAACACAAATTTTTATAGTTAAAAGATGATACACAATTACTGCAACGCCAAGAGTGACCGAAATTTTTACGGTCACGAGATATACAAAACCAAAAAGGGAAACCGTGGAGAGGGAGATCACCAGGCACAGCGCCGGTTCCTAAATTCAAGGGGAAATTATATTAGCTGCGCTTCTCTAAGTTTCGTAAAGCAAATGATGCGGCCCAAAAGCAAATTTAATATATCTGATTTAGGACTCAGCAAAACCTAATCCCTAATCTAATGTATCAAAACCCGAATATAGGTCTGTGAAACTTCAAGTATCTCGGCGCCTTTTGCCAACAATAAAATGCAATATGAAAAATAATGAATAGATGGTCGTGAAATGGATTTCACAACTTAAGATATCAAGTTTGTAGATATCCTAGTACATAGATACTTTAGATTTTGAACTACATTTAGAGGATGCTGAAGTAAATAAAATGGATTCTCGTTTAAAGGTGCTTGAAACTAGTTACGAAACTTCACATTTCAGACACCATTAAACTCATCTGCAGATGGTCTGCAGATCATCTGCGGATCATCGTTGCTCATCTTCCTTGTGATGAACTTCAGTGTTGGAAGATATATATACATACACAATATATTTTGTAGTACCTATGAGAAGTGCGCTGCAAGATACTGTGCAGCAAGCTCATTGTTGACATTCACCTTGCAGGGGCCTTCACGATCTGTAGACAATGATCTGCAGATGGGTTTAAATGTGTCCGAAATGTGAAGTTTCATTACCAGTTTTGAGCACCTTTCAACGAGAATTCATTTTATTTATTTCAGTGACCTCTAAATGTAATTCAAAATCTAAAGTATCCACTAGGATATCTACAGACTTGATATCTTAAGTTTTGGAATCCATTTCACGACCATCTATCCATTATTTTTGGTATTGCATTTTATTGCTGGCAAAAGGCGCGGAGATGCTTGGAGTTTCACAGACCTTTATTTGGGTTTTGATACATTAGATTAGGGATTAGATTTTGCCAAGTCCTAAATCAGATATATTAAATTTGCTTTTGGGCCACATCATTTGCTTTACGAAACTTAGAGAAGTGCAGCTAATTTAATTTCCATTTGAATTTAGGAACCGGCACTGTGAGGAGGCGTTGGTGGGATAGAATGGGGGGTGTCCAAGTCCTGGTGGCGGGTAGGACATTTGATAAGGATGAGTGGCGTGGTGATGAGCAGACGTCAACAGAGCGTAGTACAAGGGATACGGAAGCAGGTGCGGGGAAACTGCAGAGTGAAGGATTGCGATGCTGATGGGGGATAGTGGCGGCAGGGCGATGGCAACGCGAGCGAGGGCGCGTGAGTCGAGAGGCTGAGGCGGGGACATGGGTGTTGGAACTGGGGAGAGGGCGAGCCGACGACCAGAATATTGTCGCCGGAATCGGAGTCGACTGTCTTCACCTGCGCATGAGAGGGAATGGGGAGGCGCACTGCAATCACCAACACATGACTGCTGGAGCTGCCTACAACGACCTCGTCATCGTCGTCCGAGTTGCAGACGACAATACCCTTGCATTTGATAGGCGGCTGAGACTGAATTGATGCTCGGTGCAATGTCGTCGGTGTGAGTGGGATTATAGCACCCAAAAACATCATTAACAGATGTTTTATACTGGGCGAGACGCTGAAACACACCTAGAAATAATCACGACCTCAATTTATGCAGGTCTGATCCTCCGCTGTAGACGTCGCGTGAAATCAGGCTTGGGACATCGTGCAGTGCGAGCATTGATACTGGGGGAGGCAATCCATAGGTTGTATGGTAGGAAGGTGCCATACTGGAGCAAGGGGGCGAGCAGCGCGAGCGGGCGAAACACGAGAGTGGACAAGATGACGGTGGGGAGGAAAGAAGCAAAGCACGTGGGCAATTGTTTTGCGCCATGTGGCTTACGCAAACAAGCAACTCCGGCAATGTGTCGGCAGAAAGACCTGGATGCCGAAGTGCCGAAAAAACCTTCCTCATTCGGTCCTTACGTTTGAGGCGGAAAGTCAGGAGTGGGCGTGTACATGGTGTTGAACTTTGGCGCGCTTCGCCTGTACGTTGGCGCCCGGCGCGATTATCGTGCTGGGTACATAGAGCGCGCCCACGCTATATAATACAGACATGCCATATACAAACCGCATCTCAGTACCGGGGCGCGCCGCTGTCAGCGCGTTTAATCGCCCGTCCATGTCGAGGCCTATGTACTACCTGTATGCTGCCGCTGTGTATTTCTTTGGAAGTTGGGGTGCGGTGAGGCAAAAACGAGGGTAGCATAGGTTAGCAAAGCCTGCAGAGGAGCCTGCGTCATTGATGGTGTCAAAGTCCGATCGATTGCCGCTGCCAATTGATGCCGCCTCTCAATTGCCAAACTTTCACCCTCAATTATTTGACTTTCTAGTCTCCTGTCAGCTTGCAGGACACATGCTTGTGAAGGCTTTGAGGTTGCGGGTGTGGGCCTTCGGCTCAACTTTCGCTGGCTCTACTTCGAAACTTCAAGTTCTCTCAGGCTGTCTATGTACATTTCAATCTATCAGTGCCGGAATGTTTCGCCACTATTGCCGCCACCCACCCTGCCATTCAGATGCTCCCCAACACTATCAGGTGTAAAGTTCGTAATATGGTTGGCTATACTAGTAGTGGCAGATAGTGACAGATTCAATCCTGGGAAAACCAATTTATTAGGCATGAGCATCTCAGTACCGGGGCGCGCCGCTGTCACCGCTTTTACTGAGTTTTGACCTCGACGGCGCCCATGCCGAGCCCTGTATGCGCATTTCTTTTGAAGTGGGGGGCGCGGTGAGGCAAAAACGAGGGCGGCATATGTCGCCGGAGGAGGACTCAGGGCAATCACGGATCACGCCCCCTGTCGAAGTCGAAATTTGAACCAAGGTCACGCGTCACGGCGCCTAGTGTCGAAGTCAGAATAGCCTGAAAATAGCTCTTGCGCAGTAGACAATCATTTTTGTTCCTCTACAGCCCCCAAAAAAACCAAAAACCCAGAGAGAGGGTGTTTTCCAACTTTCTGACAAGAATTGAACCAGTCTTCGTTCAACTCTAGTCATTTGAGCCGCCGATAACGATATCCTTCAAGTTCCAGAGAAGTTTCTGCCTTCCCATCAACAGACTTTAAAGACAGAAAATAGATCTGGGAAATTTTAAGTGTCGAAATGGTTGCTTTTTTTGGTCACGGGTCACACCCCTGTTGAACGCTCGTTCAATTGTTAATCAACTTGTGGCGTCTCAGCTGTGAGAATGACCCTTATCTCCGATCTTTATCCTGTCATATTTGACAGGCCATCCGCCGGTTTGACACTGGGAATTCTGGGCGATGATGATCACATATCTGTGTCACCCTGTCCTTCCTTCGAAACAGCTTTCGTTCCTCCCTCCTTACATTTTCGCCAGGCCGGCCCTCTATACCGGATTATAACCTTTCACCGTCTTTCAAGATGTCGGACGAGGCCTTGCTGCCAAATGGCTCAGAATGGCTTCTTCGGGTGAATTATACTTCAAGAGAAGATCACGGCGTATCTGTGAGTTACCTCCCTCAAGTCCGACTCGCACCTTGACATGGAACTCTCGCAGGTACTTGTCGTATTCTCTTGCTTCTCACTCACGGCGGTCGTTAGTCTCCTCCTGGCAATATCATTATCGGTGCGGGCGAGAGTTTCTTCAAGCGAAGAACAAGTCCCAATCCTCCATAGGCATTTAATACCCGTTCCTGGAGCGGTGAAAAGCGCTCGCACCTCTTCGTTCGCACTCATGTTTGTGACTTTGACAACAGCGCTCTGCGCATTTGTGGCTGACCAACCACCAAGGTCGCGGCTTACTTTGTTTCTCTGCTATTGAGCGACCTCATCCAAGCGATCGGGTCCATTATGAACGTCAGGTGGATTCGTGATACGGCTGTCATAGTCGGGAACTTCTGCACCGTGCAAGGTAGGTAGGCGTTAATCCCTGCTCATATTTTGACCCCCCAAACCAGGCGCCTTGAAGCAAGCTGCGGATGTTGCAACAGCGTTCTGGACTCTTGTGATCGCAATCCACACTTTCAGCCTCATCTGCTTGGGAATCAAGTCGAGTCGCATCACTCTTGTCGCGACTCTGGTGGCGGGTTGGTCGGGCATTGCCGCCGTTGTCATAGCTGGTCCCACGGCGCAGAACACGACCCGTGGGCCATTCTGTTAGTCGACTCGGTGGTGTTCCATTGACGTCCGGCTGATCATCACAATAGTTGGCATCTCAGGTTACTGGTGCTGGATCTCAGCCGAGTACCCTGGTTCCCGAATCGCGTATGTCGCTTGAATCTCGATTGTAGGCGCTGCTGACTCGACCAAGGCTGGATTACCTGTTTGCAAGTCTCTGTTCATCTGTCGCCTGGCTTTTTGTTTACTCCTACCCGCTAGATGTTCATAGCCGCAACATTCAGCTTCATTTTGTATACTTTGATCTACTTTCGTCTGCGCGGAAACATCATCATCGAAGGCACAAATATCTCATTCCGTAGAACCGTATCGGCGTGGCGAGGAGCCCACGACACTCAAACGCTCACTATTGCCAAACAAATGCTGCTGTGCGTCAATTCATCCGTCGTGCAACTTCGTTGCTGATTTCACAAGGTACCCGGTAATGAGGTCCTGCTGAGTGCGAACAGTTGATGCTGACTGTATCCAGGTGGCCTATACAATCTTGATTTTACCTATTGCTGCCGCAAGATTCAGCTCTTTCGCTGGTCACGACGTTCCTTTCGAAGTGACCATCTTCACGCGAGTGACGTTCCATGCCATTATCTTTCGGGCACTAACTATTTTAGCTTTAGTGATGCTGTGTTCCTACTTTCGGGCGTCGTGAATGTTACGGTCTTCACGATGACTCGACGTATTCTTCCTCCGGATTCATTCAAGGTTTCGACATGGACTATGTCCGGCACACAGTCTATGCCAGAGTCCAGCATTGAAACTGGAACCGATTCCTATTACCAGGCCGGCGGAATCGACTCGTATGGACCAAACGAAAAGTGTCATGCTTCCGATGCCGAATCAACCCTCAGTGATTCCGCTGAACCGTCGAGAACGCTTGCACCTCCACCTTGGTCAAACCGCGGGAGCGGGCACAGCGTATATGACATGTACGCCGAAGACTCGAATATACCCTTGACGCCGCCGGCCGATGTCGCACGTCATGCGGCGCCGCATCGTACTGGATTCGAATGTCCCGAGTGACTTGCACTGGGTGTCCCATGTATCATATTAGGCCCGCTGAATAACACGTCAGCAAGCACGCTATTGTACCGCGCCGGGGGGTGTTCCATCGAATATCAACATGTGAAAACGATATTTGTCCTCAAGGCCATGAGAAAGGGTGTCCTTGGGTCAATGAAAGGTGTTTCATCCAGTAGTTTAAACCAAGACGCTCATGAGAACTCTTGAATGTCTTTTGAGTCTTTCGATCCAAAGGGTGATCCTGGCCATCGTGATCACGGAGATAGTTCCACTCGTCGCCAGGATGAACATGACCGCGGGACTGCCCAGGAGAATCCGTTTTACCGGGCCGCCGGCGCGTTTCGACTAGTGAGCAGTGTGCGCATTGAGAAGAGGAATATGACTAGGTATAGGCCCGATACATTTTCCGGGAACACGCGAGGAATGCAACTAAGGTTGAATCTCAGTAGGAGTGGATTGAGATCTGCGGAACTGAACAGGCGCTGGTGGCTGAAGATACGGAGCGTGGAGGCAGTACTATAGATGGTTCACAGATTTGACCATTTTCTGGCAATTTAATATAAGAAAGCCTAAGACATCTGTCGTCCGGTCGATGTGTGTTCAATGTGGGTTAATTCTAACTGTAAGCGCTGTGTAACGATCACGTGATGATGTGGAACGCGACGCGACGCGTTATACCCCCTTTCAGTTTCAGTTCGGGTAAATAAGGCGCGAAAGGCCCCCGACCGATGAGTGTTTTATTAAATAGTGGTAAATAGTTCAATTGTTCAAGTCTTTTGGTCACGTCGCCACGAGAGGTGATCGACGTCGTAAACCGAATGTCAATACAATACCACTGGGAGGACATTCGCGTCTGCTTGGCTTGCAGAAAGGCAAACATTACAACTGTTTCCGAAAAACTTGTCACTCGCAATTTTTTTGGCTCGCAACCAACTTTGATGGAGTTCGGGCTAGCCGAGCTTGGCCGAGCTACGCCAAGCCAAGGCACAAATGTGAACTTGCAGTCAACTATACAATCCAGATGTTTTCTTGCCCAAGATTCACACATCAAACATCTTCTGTGAGTGTTCTGTACAACTGTCTATACTGGACAAAACCACAGTGTGCACGGATGCCGATGCATGCGCACTCAGGCGCACGGATGCCAATGCATGCGCACGGATACACACGGATGCCAATGCATGCGCACAGATGGCATTGATGCCCGGTCAATGCACACGAGTCCGCATCCATAGTACGCATTGATGTTGAGTGCCTGAAACTGATTGAACAGCTACTTTCATTTGTGCACATTCATGCAGCTTGGATACAGTCCGCATTCATATGCATCAATGCACATCCATGGACTATGGATGCGCCTGCTCTCCAATTTCTGACACACACCGAATTTTAGCCCAAACTCGCCCAAAATGGTTGGCCCCTTAATCCATGATTTGGTTCTTGTTTCCCTCTTGTATGGTCTTACGACCCACCTGTCACCCCTGCCCCGCCCTTAGGCTGGGACAGATTGTTGTCACTGTCACCCAGCAACCACGCTGCTTTCTGGTCCTCCTTAGCCCACAGCACTCCCAACCCAGCTCCTACTATGACTTTGCGCCACAGTCCAGGCCTGAATCTCCTTATTTCTCTTTCCTCCTCTCTCAATTGTCAACAGCTTCTTTCCCAATGCTCACTCAACTCATACTTCACAATACCACTAACAGTGGTGAGCTTCTCCTGCCAGCCCAGAAAATCTCAATACTATGAGACAGAGGCCTCATGTTTAGTAGCAGAAAACAACACACACACTGTCATCTGGAAGCTTGCAATAAAATTCCTAGGAGGGAGCTGGATGAGAGATTTCTGGCTGTGCACAGCTGACAAAACCTCACTGCGGTGGGCCATGGCTTTTTTGGGGCCCAAAAAGGGGGTCCAAATATCTTCCCATTTGGGTAGATTTTGGGTGCCCCCCCAAACATGATAGAAAATCACCAGATTTTTGGGGCCGTTTTCGGCTTACAACAATGCCAAAACATGATAAATGTTGGACTCAAAAACAAAGGGTAGAAAATCCTTGCTGTTTGGTTACGCTTTTCGTGAGCAAAACCATTTGCTATATTTGTCCACAAACATGGCCAAGAAAATGATTGGCATTTGGACGCCAAACTCAAGGTCTTTTGTGGGAATGAAAATGTGCCACAAAATGATCAACGTTTCACAATATTTTCCGAACCCAAACATGGACTCTGTTTAACTTCGGAAAAGTGAGGCAAAGAGAGGCAAAAATCACAGATTTTTTTCGTCATTTTCCCCCACAAAAGTGTAACCAAACAGCAAGGATTTTCTGCTCTTTGTTTTTGAGCCTAACATTTATCATGTTTTGGCAATGTTTGTGAGCCAAAAACAGTCCAAAAGTCTGTGATTTCTCTAAATCGGAAGACATGTTTTGGACCCCGTTTGGGTCCCAAACGGTCATGGGCCATCGCATGCCTGTATAAGTTGTCACCTTCTCAGAAAACGGGGTCAGAAAAATTATTTCGACTCAAAGGGGGAACCGAAAATGACGAATTGAGACGATATCCAAACTGTGACCGGTCCGTGATTGAACCTGCCGGTTCCCCAGCATGGATGCTGTTTGCATGCGGCACGGAACCCACTGCGATGGGCACGAAATTGGCATGCCTGTGACATGCATGCAAGGGGGTACTTTTCTGTGAATTATGGAACATATGCCGGTTTTTGTTTTTTTCAAAGTTTCAGGGAACCAACCAACCACGTCATACCACGTGACGTCCAAATAGGGAAATGATGGCACACGCAGTCATTCCCCGCGCCCCAGGTAATGACCATGCGCTGTCTGAGACCTGGGGAGGATTTCAAGTCATCTTGAATGGGTTAAATTGTGGCATTGGCCGTTAAAATAATAATAATCTGCATATAGAAATTTACAGTCCTCATGTTCATTGGTCGGGACGCCGCGTTATTCACCACAAGTACTACTTGAAAACGCGACGACGCTTGGGGCGACCAGCCCCTGCGGACAGGCACGCACCGCATACCCAGGCATCCGGAACACCTCCCCGCTCAAGACACCTAAGGTGATACTAGGCACTGTTAGTACACAATGTAAATGCAGTGCGAACGCGAACTTACCCATTTTGTTTCGCAGCCTTCGTTTTTGCACCGAGCAAGGTTTGGATGGTCAGACTGATCTTCAGGAGCTGCGGAGATTCCACAAATGCAGGCCTCAAGCGCCGCTGCCAAATCTTGCAAGCCCTCCGGCTCTTTACGTTTGCGGACGGAGCGCCTGGTGCCTCGATCAGGTGAGGGAGGGCGAGCAGGATTTGCAGAAGGTGAAGGGAGAGGAGTCTGGGACAGGGAGCGAATATCGTGCGCGGTACGGGGTTGTCGCGTGTCAGCGGTCTGGTAGACATAAGAAGATCATTTAAATGTGACACCGACACCACTCACCTGCCCTGCAGTAATTCCAGTGGCAGTATCAGTCGGTACATTTGAGTCTCCTAGGCCAAGTTGGGAATTCGCTGGCTCCTCCCGCTCAACGACTGGATTATGGGGAAGATCGGATCCCGGTATGTATTCCAGCGGAGATGGAGGTCGGAGTTCGGCGAAGGGTGTCGTGTGTGCGTGGCCAAGATCCTCGGCATCAGAGAGCTGCTCCAATGCCTCGTCCTCGTCCGATTGGTCCGGTGTTTGAATCGGCGAGTCATTTATAAATGATTCGTCTTCAGAATCAAGCTCGTCCTGCTCATCACTTTAAAAGAATAAATACGGGGAAGAAAGTATAATGCAATAACTTACATGAGTGCAAGCCTAGAGCTATGCGCTGCGGAGATCTTCAATGTTGCTTTGGACTTTTTCGTATTTTTCTTCTTTCGGGGAACTTGAAGCTTTTCCCAGACGGCACGCATCGCCGTCGATTCGGACTCGGTGAGCTCCCATAGATGTTCGTGTTTTGAGACGGCGGTATGAGGATGGTCGCGAAGGAGATGCTCCTTCAAATTGTAACGCCATATACTGGGATCCGTTGTGTCGCATTCTGGGCATCGAAGGGGTACATTGGAGCAAGGTGAGTTCTTCGTCGACTTTGCTGCAACGCCGTAGTTGAATTTCTTGACAAAATTTGTGCAGCCCTTCGATGCATCTATCTTGACGGTCATTCCATCGGCAGTCTTCTTGAGCGCAAAATGGCAGATGGCGAATGGCCGGCAACAAAACCCGCAGGGCTGGGTAGACCGATCGACAGTAGAATCATGGAGAATATGGGCACCTATGTGAGTCAGCACCGTCTGTGGCCGCGTAACATCGAGCGCAACCGATGGCGTGCATTTTAAACACATATGGGAGTCCCAGTCTTCGATCTCGTCGAAGTTGTTCTCCCCCTCGCAAATGAAGCAGGCAAGACCTGGAATTTATTTCAAGACGATTCAAAAATCAAGGAACTTGTGGGGACATACCAGAAGGTTCGCGGTAAGGAAAGCTCGGCGTAGGCGCGCATTTGGGAATATGGGAATTGAGTCCTACTGTGACTTCGTCGTGTAGTTGAGCACCTAGCGCACGAAGCACACTGCTTTCAAACAGCCAGTATGGTTTTCCTGGGACCCGGGTGGATAGTGCGGGATCGACGGGTAGGACGAGACGTCCAGGTGTACTGAGCACCCGACGAACTACACCACTCGAGCGCCAGTCGTGTTTGCCCTCGGGAGCATCCTCGTGGGTGACAGGAACGAGGCAAAGTATCTGAAAATGAACCGTTACCTTGCGCTCCCGTAGGGAGTCGACACTCAGTTGCTCGAGCGATTTTCCATCGAGCCGGATATCAGTGACTTCGCCAATGCACAGAAAGAGCTTTTCTTCGGAGCGTATGAGCGTGGCAATGGGTTCGGACACGAGGATGTATGCCGCGTCGGATTCAATGATTGTCCCTGCACGTTCATCCGGTTTTGCCGAATATCGTTGAACATCGGCAACACGCTTCAATCGATCCGTTGACGCCGCACTGTAGCCGAATTTTTGCATGAGAGAAAGGGCGCGCGTCTTCCGGAGAGCTTTATTGTCAACAGTGATGAATTTGGTGAAGGCTGGAGCGGTGTCAAGCAGAACTTCCTCGTCGATCGCCGCATCTTCGAGGTCTGTGGAAACTGAGGACGTGGGAACCGGGGCCTCTTCCTCATCGTCCTCGTTGTCGTCCGGATCCAGCTCCTTATGGACGATGAGTTCTCCGAGAGGCGACAGTATAGTGACGTTATAAGAGTTATCCAGGGCACGGAAGTGCTTGGAAAGGTGCGGAAATTCCTGTTGGATTATACGACGACCGCGATTCCAGCACGTAAGTGGTGTAACATTCGCCACGGTGGTGTCGCCGCGCCATGATGGTGGTTTAATATGGTCAACACGGTCCGGTAGCGCACTCGAGTCGCGGGACAGAGTCGGGAGCTGGAGGCGTCTCGGTGGACGGTCCCAGTGGGGGTACATCGCGAGAATATTGGCAACTTCGGTGCTTCCCGTAATCCTCTCCACCAGCTGGAGAACATCCAAGTTCCGGTCGTTTCCTATCATGGTGCGAAGAATACCGAATAACTCCTCCAGTCGGTCAGTCCCGAGGAGCATGAGCCAAAAATTACCGGTAGGGTCATCGGCCTTGGCCTTCGCGACGCAGAAGTACGCATTCTTGATCATGATCATGATGTCCGTGTACAAGAGCGTGGGGATCGCGTCTTTCTGGCCATCACGGTAGAGGATCAACAGTAAATGTGCGGCCGCGCTCAGATGCTCCAACTGCTCGGAAAGGGTGAGGTCGACGCAGACATATGGGAAAAGCAGGTGGTAGAAGAGCCCTCCAATGGTGCGCACAGCCTCCCGCGCAGATGCGAAACCCGGGCGTGCGTCGGCAGGCGCAGGTGGGAGGGACCAGAGATCTTTCAACAAGTCAAACGCGAGTTTGACGTCCTGTTTATCATCCGGATTCAGAACCGCGTGAATGTGTTGGGCTGATAAACCGGCAGATTGAAGATGGACACGGATTATGGTAGGAGTGATTTGAACTCCAAAGACCTTCATTCCCAACGGTCGCACTAGACGATTGCGCCCCCGCTTGAATAAATGCTTGGGATCTTTGTCGGGGGTTAGATCATCTTCGCCGACCCAAAAGTCCATGAACTCCAAATCTTTGAGCAGACCAGATATGTTGGAGTCGTCGGATAATTCATACTGGAAAGTCAAGTCGATGAACGCCTTCCCGCGCCTGCTTTCGCCGTCCGAGGCCACGCTGACGATGCGTAATCCAGTGAGGTCCTTTTTGCTGTTTACGCCGTCGAGCGTTGGATTTAAAACGTTGTGGAGGTGCTCTCGTCCAGTTTCCTTCTTACAATCTCCCGAGATCAGAACTGGACGAGCAGCATAGAGACGTGTCTCGTCGCTGAGCATGCCGATGGCGCCAACAGTAGCCTGACAAGAATCTTAACACCGAAAGACGTGTGAAAAATGTCAGGATCACTTACCTCACCCACGAAGTGGACGTCGCCTCTCTCCTTCGCACGGAACAACTCTTCAAGATCCTTCTCGGTGTTGAACTGGAGACTGCACTTGCACGACTTGGCATGCTGGCGACAAACACCAAGAAAGTTGTTGGTTCGCGGGTCCCATCGGATGCGCCTCTCCGTCGCAATTTCGTCAAACATCAGCACGGCGTGCTTGGGTTTCTTGGCTGCAAGGACATCTGTAATGCCTTCGAAACATGCTCCGACGTTCTCTGCAACCTCGGAAGCCTGCGGCCGACCAGCTGAGGGCACAATCGGCGGCACCGTTGTTCGCTTCCGCAACGTGGTTCTGCTCGGAAGCCCAAGCGCGCGGTGAGCAAAATCGGCGACCCTGTTCCCGGCCATCTTCCAAATAAGGACACCGCGAAGGTGGTCCTGCTCGGTATAGCTCGTGGACCCATAAACTCCTTTGGCCGCCTCGTCGTATGTCGTCAAGACTCCGCGGATGCCCTGTTTCCGGCCCAATTGCACGCGCACAAGGCGATCGACGTTCTCCACTTTCCCGCTGCCAATTGCCCGGACAAAGCGTTTGTGGTCGGTGAGTGAACGTGCCTGCGCTGCGATACGCTTCACGGCGTTGAAACCGCGCAAACGAAGCTGTTTAATCTGCCCATTTTTGCGATGCAGGTGCTCTATCAACCCCGAAATAGGATTGAACGCATAGTTTGCCCTCTCAGGAATGCCGTCCTGTGCGCGCTCCAAAATACCCTGTAGAATCGGGTGCGTTGGGAGATCTGCGCAGGCTTGGCAGTTGGAACGACCCTCCTTGCATGCTTTTGCGCACTTGATTGACCGCAAGGTGAGGACGCCGTCGTTGTTTCCGCTGTATTCCCAGGGTGGGCTCGATGTGTCGTGGAGTCTGAAGGGATAATCAGAGCTTGCAGTCTGGTTGGCTTTGAATGGGAAGATGTATCCGGCACATGGCGGGGATTTTTTGGAATGATGGGAAGCTGCTGGGACGGGAGTCTCGGAAGGTATTTTCTCGACATCCATCGCGTCGAGATCGATGATGGTGTGTGGAGTAGGATTCGAGCTCATCGCCGCGATGCCTACATCTGGTTCCAGTGTGCCGTTTTCTTGAAGACTACAGTACGCAAGATTTAGTACTGAAATAAACCAGGTCGCGAAACACCATACACGGACTGCACGGGCATTGTCGGGTCGGCTGCACCTGCTGTCGGGATCCCATGTTCTTCAAGACTACGTGATGTTGAGTACCGGAATGAATGCAGAACATGCGACAACGTACACGGACTTGACGGCCTCGATGAGTTGTTCCATTTTCAGTTCAAGCATTCCACCTTCTAACCCACGCTCGGAAATGAAATAATCCAGGAATCGAAGTACAGCATCCAGCCCAGAAGGGCCACGCTGCACCATGCGTCTTCGGTCCTCCAGGCCCATGCCGTATCCAAAGGCGCGGTGAAAATGCGGGGCCAATTCCTCCCAAAGCTCGGCCGGCGGGGTGCTTTGGGAGACATATTCTGTTGGCTGCCCCGCAAATTCCGAAAGTGGGTTATCCGCGTTCGCGATGGGGACCGTCGATGGTAAGAGTTCGGCGTTGACGCGCAACTGCTCGAGGAGCTGTATCGCGCGCAAGGACGGAATGCGGGGACGTAATGTCCCGCGGATTGAGGATTGTGCGCTCGCGACGGCGGTCGGGGTGGCCTGGCGACTGGGCGAAGACCCACTTCCTTGTATGGGTGATGGGACTCTTACAGTAGGCTTCAAGAACGTTTTTATCGGAGCCTTGTCCTTGAAGAATGAGGTGAGCAGACTGTTTCTGCCCTTCTTGTCCTTCTTGGCTGCCTCTGTCCTACATCCATCTTTGTCCAAGTGTGTGGCCACAAGATTCATCACACCCGATGTGCCATATCCGCGCAGCGCGCCGCACTTGGGGCACGTCGCTTTCCCCAATTTATGTGCGTCCTTTTGCCAGATTTGATCCAATTCCTATTAATTCATCAGCGATCGCGTCGCGGTGGGCGATCTTGCACATACCGGACCCGCTGGTCCATTCATTGGGAATACGGTCGTCGTAGTAAAATTTGGCTTGATTCACTCATGATTTTCAAATTTTTGGCGCGTGGTATGCCGGGGCTTGCTCCAAATGCGGAAAACACGGGCAGATCCGTCTCGAATTGCACTTGAGGACGTCTAGAAACAGCATAGATAGAATATGGAGCAGTGTAATTGACTTCAAAATGATCCATAACGTGTTTCTGGCCTGAAAAATTTTCCCTCCAAAGAAAAAAAAAACCGATCTGCCCACCCAACCAACCACCCAGGGTCCGGTCCGGGATTCACGGCCCGGCACCCCCTTGCATGCATGCGCTTCCGCGTGCATCTGTGTGCATGCTTGCGCACTTGGGTTTTGTCCAGTAACAACTCTCATAGTTCTGACTTTTCATGCAAGCAGAATATTTTCAGGACAAGTTTTGAGGTAGGCTGAGAACGGCAGCGAGAACATTGCCGACGGCAAGCGCAGCACATGACTGATAGGATTCCCTAACCCTTAGTATGATTGCGGACGAAACTTTATGTCAAGTCGCAATTTTGATCGAAATTCTTCAAGATTCGAGATTTAGCAGAAACATAGGTATGGTTTGTAGGCAAAATTTTCATTTTAGAAAAAACGGAGTACCCCTAGCGTAGGGTTAAAAAAGCGCGAAATTTGGGCCGAATTTTTATGAAATTAAGTGTATCTATTTGGCTGCCCGTGCCTTCCCTTTCCCCTTGGCCAGCTTGGCCTTGGACCCACCAGCGCCCCTCTGGTGGTGAGATTCATTGCGGGCAACTCTGGGCATAACGGTGTGCTAGGCGAAGCAAGGCTGACGATTGATGGTGCAGCACAGCCACCGGCTACCACCGGCCCGAGATCAAAACCGCGAAATCTTCTTGAGAAAAGACATATTTTGGATTTTCCAACTTTTGCTCCGGGAGATCTATAGAGGACCTTCTCATTGTACTATTTACACACTTAGTTCCATGATACATTGATTATTCAGGCACTAGTAGTGATTTCCAAATTGGGAAAGAAACTTGTCACAAAGTTTCGTCCGCAATCATACTCAAAAGTTGGTCGCGAGCCAAAAAAAATTGCGAGTGACAAGCTTTTCGGAAACAACTGTAATGAACAGCTACTAGCTGTGGGCGTGGAGGCCAAAGCGCAAAAACAACATTGATTGATCGAGAATAATGCACAGCACAGCCCTCCAAAATCTCGCAAATCTCTGCCAAGAAAAAAAAAATCGTTCCTAAGACCCACTACCTAAAGGTAGTGGGAATATAATCTCAATCTCATGAGTATTGAATTATTCATCCGCTCACTAATCGGGGAGCGGGCGGCTAGCAGGGACCGGTGCGTTGGACCCTGTTGTCCCTTACCTTACTTGAGTTCTCAGGCCCAGGTGTTGAAGTGACCGGTGTCCACGTCCGTCACTCGGGAAAAGCAGATGACCCTCGCAAACGCGTGGGGATTCATTCGGAATTACTACGTACTTATACAACATCTGGCAGGAACAAATATAACTAACTAAAGAGCAACTGGAGAGAATTAATCCAAAGAGAGTACGAGTAAGCAAGATAGGAGATAGCATATTGTCATGCAATGTACCAAGTCAATCAGCAACAGCGGCGGCTCGGTGACAGCGAGTGGCGGCCTCGGAATTCCAACACCAGGCTCAATCACCGTTTGATGAGATGGTTTGAAGCCGGCGTCAACAGATCTGTTGACACCGGTTTCACAGCAAGACACCGGTTTCACAACAAGACTTCGAAGGGACGGAGAAATTCAATCGCCTCCCAAAGTGCATTCGTTGACTGCTGTCTGATCTCCGGCTCGCTTGGGATCGGGCAGCTCGTCTAGTGCTCGTTCCGTTGTCCTCGTCTATGATCACATTCTGTGTACTTTTCCGGTTTTCCGGCAGCAACGGAGTCTGTTACAAGCCCGTGATACAAATATAGAATACCTGTTAAATTTAAAATCGCCGCGGACAGCCAGTGGATGAAATGACGGGAAGCATGCTATCACAGCTATACCGATGTGCATACGTCAATGACAGATAGATGTAGAATGGGGGAGGAAATAGAATCGGGAGCAGAAACATCAAGGAACGGTGAACTTCGTCGATATCAGACCCGCAGGCGGTTCTACCGGATGAGGCTTTTTCAAACAAAATTCCCGGCGAGCTCAAGCGACATCACACCAGGAACCGCCTGGATTCTAGATGTTGAACATAATCGAGAACCCGAGATTGACAATTTGGACCTGAACATATGATACGATGTTGATTTGCGAGCCTAATAATATTCTCAACGTCAATCAAACGTTTAATTGCGTCCCGAGCTGAGAATAGCTTAGAGGCAAGTACTGATCCAACGAGGAGGCCTCCCTGGGCTACAATGTAATCAAGGAAATTAGAGCCACTGACCTGAATCAAGTCTGAAAGTTTCGGACTCGACCTCACCTAGGTCCAACTGTTATTGCTTGCATTGAATTGTTTGGCATCGTTGACTGTCGATCATCGGACATGGTTCTTCCGTCTTCTTGTGCTTTTTCCGATGATTAGTTCCGGACTCACTCACGCTCGGAGCGTTTATCGTGTTAAACAGCCGTGCTCCTCGCGGTGAAGGTTGGCCGTTCTAAGTCTGTCGGTGCCTTTGTCGGTGATTATTGGGTCACTTATGCACATGCCTCTAGCCATCCACTCTCACGGCTATTCCTGGTGACTTCCCAAGGAACAGCTCCTCGTCGCGTGTCTCTATAAAATATGGAACTGTCCATCGACCGCCTTCATTCGCTGCTCGAGTCACTTCGATGGCTCACCCTCGAAGCCCTTTCTGGCGTTTGGCACTTCTTGTCTGTCTCAGTCCGAATCTTTGTCGCACACAATCATTGACCCCCCAGGCCAGCTACTGTCTTTGCGCAATGCCCTTGCTGACTCACATCGCCGCCAATCCATACCGACCGTGCTTCCCGGAAACTGGTCCTCTATCGGATGTTACACGTCAGTTGAGCGTTTCTGGAATGCTAGGCAAACTAAAAGTGTTCTCGGAAACACAGCGACAGTACGGCCGCACGTACCCTCACAGGTGCCAGCTTCACGGATACCGCCAATATGACAGTAGAGGTGAGGAAGGAGCAGTTTTCTCGGAGCCGTTGGATGAAAGAGCTTTTCAGAACTGTATCAACTTTTGCGATGGTCAGCAGTTCATCTACGCCGGAGTTGAATTCATGGTTCGTCCATTGTTCTCGAGCATCGCAACACTGACTTGACTGTCCTCGGACCCTGCAGCAAGAATGCTGTAAGTTCTGTATTTCTCCATGACAGAAGTAGCTGACAGAAGTACAACCCAGATTGTGATGACTTTATTGAAAACTCCGCGACCATCGCCCCCATTACTGATTGCGATTTGGTGTGTACGGGTGATGCTGATGAGTTCTGCGGGGGTCCATCTCTGTTAAACGTCTTTTGGAGCGGCGTTACACCGCCGTCACCCCCGACTATTCCCCCTTTCATCGGGAAGTGGGAATCACTTGGGTGTTACAGGTATCCATCGTTTGGATCTCACTGCAAGTGCTGTGTTTAAAACAACTTCCCATAGTGACAATGTCGACGGACGCGCCCTCGTGGACGGGGCCAATGTTGTAGGGGAATTTTCGCTCGAAACCTGCACCACGGCATGTTTCAATGCTGGCATGCCCTTCGCAGGTAATTTTGCCCACGTCCATGTAGATCTTGCCTGATCGAAGTCTCGTTCAGGTGCCGAGTTTGCTGACCAATGCTGTGGGTTTGCCAAACGTCCTACATACCATCCCGAAAATAAACATTCGTGCAGTCTGCGGACCAGCCATCGTGAATGGAGGGGCTCCCCAATCCGTTTCAGCTTGTAACATGCCATGCGCGGGCAACATCTCGGAATTGTATGTTTCATGCGTCAACTCCCACTCGCCGCTCACTACATGTGCCAAGCTGCGGAGGTCCGAATGCACTGTCAATGTACAATTACACTGGCGACGACCTCCCTCCCCCTCCGGTGGGTGGCGGAGGCGGTGGTGGCGGCACCACTGGCGCCAGCGGTATTGCCACTGACCTGCCCGAACCTTGGGCCTATGTGGGATGCTTCGTGTGAGTCGTAGCCTGAATCCCAACTCGCCTCTCATTCAATTTCAGTGACAACGCCAATGGCCGAGTACTCACTGTCGAAAACGACAATACGAACTTGACCATGGAGTTATGTGTTGCGAGTTGCGCCGCTCAAAATTTTACAATTGCCGGAGGGGAATTTTCGGTTCGTGTCCATGATCCCTCCTTCGCAGAGGCGATTATTGATGATATTTTTCCTTCAGACTCAGTGCTGTATGGTGAAATAAGAAACGATGACTACCAGGCTAACAAGTCCTTTATCCAGTCTGTGGAAATGAGCTCATAGACGGTGCCACCCCAGCAGCGGAATCTGATTGCAACCTCGGTTGCGGAGGGAATTTGACGTACGTGCACGGGAGTTTCAAATCTCTGTTTAAACTCAATGAGTACACAGTCAGGCCGTACGTGACATTGAAGTGGGTTTTTAAAGGAACCTGACGAGATTCAAGTGCGGTGCCGGAAACCGTTTGTCCGTATACTCGACTACACCAAATATCACCATCCTGCCGATTCCCATTCCACAGAACTCAAGTATCCCAGGATCATGGTCTTACCAGGGTTGTCTTGCGTACGTTTATCCAATCAGTCTTGTATGGTGCACTAACCTATTGTTCTTTCTTGTCCAGTGAGGCCGACGGTGCTCGTGTTTTCCCTTGGGAAATCGACAGCTTTACTGCCAACAATTCGGCCACTACGTGTCTCTCTCAATGTGCGGCCTTTGGGTACACCGCCGGAGGAATGGAATTTGGTAAATCCGCTTTTCCCATGGGTTTTGAATGTTTCTTACTTGGAGCTAGGTTTCCAATGCTGTGAGTATTGTACTCGCACACATGAATCGACTCTCAAAATTCCTAGTCTGTGGTGATGTGTCGGATGTTATAGCGGCCAACGTAACACTTCAAGATGAAGATTCCTGTGATCTAGCGTGCCCTGGCGATCCCATCTTTCTGTGCGGTGGAGGTGACCGGATCCAATACTACGTTTGGACAGGTCCTACTCACGTCTGGCATAATCCCCCAATTACGGGCAGCTACGAAGTGAGGTTTATTAATGTTCTCTACAACTCTGCTAACCTTTCTTGGTTCAATTCAGTTCTTCGGTACGCTTTACCGACCCATTTGCTTGATCATTCAATAACCCGTCTTTTCTTTTGTAGTTCCAGGGTATGAAATTTGGTATTGGCTATACGATCACTGAAAGCATTCTAGTGTCGTCGTGCCGTTGATTGCCACAGTAGGGGTCAACAACAAGGTTACTTTCCTCGAAAAAAGCGGGACTTCCGAGTGAGTGACCCGAGCCAGTTGGCTAGTAGGGCGTGGAAACTAAAACCAAACCAAGATTCGCAAACTCCACGGGAGCTTATGAACTGGACCTAAGTCTTGTCAGCAACTTTTCTGCAGCCTGGCGAACGATGCATCTCAAGTCAGACGTCTTCTGTTCTGGAAGTATCATTCTTCCCGACATCGGTGCTCGGCAGCTCAATGTAGGAGGTTGGTCGCTTGATTCGACCAAGGGAGTGCGGCTTTATACTCCAGACGGTTCTCCGGGTGTGAACGGAACAAATGACTGGCAAGAAAATTTCGAGGAACTTCATCTACAGGTACAGCGATGGTACCCAAGTATGTCGTTCTGGTTTTCTTGTTCTCAGAACTTCCCACAAATTGTCTTGTAGCTGCTGCAATGCTTCCCAACGGAACGGTCATGGTCATCGGAGGTGAAACAGGGAGCAATGCCTCACCGGACCCCACCGTGGAAATTTTGCCCACGCCCGAAGGAGGACCAACCACTATTTTCCTCGATTGGCTCAACCGTACCGATCCAAATAATCTCTATCCCTTTGTCTTTGTTCTCCCCAGTGGACACCTCTTTGTTGGTTTGTCGGTTCTGATACTGCTTTGAATTTCTACTGACTAGTCATCTTAGTTTACTACAACGAGGTTCGTATCTGTGCTTTGTATCTCGGTTAAACCTCATCAAACGTCGTCACAGGCTCGTGTATTAGATGCGGCCACCTTTGACACCATCTACACTTTGCCCAATCTTCCCGCTTCGGTGAACAATTGTGCGCGCGATTCATATATATGTCCTACATTTGTTGATGCTACTCCCTCTTTAGTCCTAGGTGGAAGGACGTATCCGTTAGAGGGTGCCGCCCTCACGTTCCCGCAACATGCACCTTACACCGATCCACTAACCGTCTTGGTCTGCGGAGGTAGCACTCCCGGCGCTGGTATTGCTCTCGATAACTGCGTGTCCACCCAACCGGAAGTTGCGAATGCTACCTGGTCATTAGAGCGAATGGTGAGCACACGACATTCTCGGACAGACAAAGATCTCATCATGCAAATATCCGGAATCTTAGCCGTCTCCCCGAGTAATGCCATGCATGGTCTCCCTTCCAGATGGAACATTCCTGATTTTGAACGGGGCCGTCCAGTAAGCAATTTTGCTCGCAGGCTGAGATGAAAGAAACTAATGAGCATATGAAAGAGGTGTGGCTGGCTTCGGTTTGGCTAACGATCCTAATCTCGGCGCGCTGCTTTACGATCCCTCTATGCCATTCAACCAGCGGATTTCCATCCTCAATACGACGATCGTCGCTCGCTTATACCATTCGGAGGTTCGTTCCCTACTCTCTCTCGATATGTCATGGTTTGAAATTCATTAGGCTATCCTCCTTCCGGATGGCCGTGTCCTGGTTTCTGGATCTGACCCAGAGAGTCCAGTTCAGCCCGAGGAGTTCAGAATCGAGGTATGTGCCCTGCTCAGTCTAGGTTCCTGACTCACGATGGTGCGTAAGGTTTACATTCCTCCTTATCTCGCGCAAGGCCTCACCCAACCGTCGTTCAACATCACGGAAACTGATTGGGCCTATGGGAGTCAACACAGTATCACTGTGACTCTTCACCACGGCACCACATCCACGATGAAGGTTTCTCTAATCGCCGGTGAGCGTCGCCTATCATCATACCGGACTTCAGCTTCATCTTTTCTCAGGGACTTCGTCCACCCACGGAAACGCCATGGGTAGTCGGACGATATTCCCCGCTTTCAGCTGTGTCAAGAACACATGCACGATCACCGCACCTCCCAACGCGTTTGTCTCTCCACCGGGATGGCATCAACTGTTCATCTTGGATGGACCGACTCCTTCTCATTCAGCTTGGGTTCGTATCGGTGGCGATCCTGCAGAAATTGGCAACTGGCCCGACTTCCCTGATTTCACGGTGCCCGGAGTGTAGGATCGAAAAGGTACCAGGACGCTGTGGACTACGTTTCTTTGACTCTCTCGTTTGTAATTCCCAGAACAGTATCTTTCGTTCTTTGCGTCTCCAAGTGTTAATGTTTTGACTCTCCGTTCGTCCGACTCAACGACGTCCTGGAACCGGTGCGCATGATCTATGGCGGTCCATTATTGGGGCGGCCCAGCAGCCGCATACATGTGCACATCAAGACAAAGCTAATTATAATACAGACATTCCAGTTCAAGACATCCAAGACATTTGAGAACGACCTCCGTTGAATGCTACCTCGTCGTCTTGTTCTTCTTTTTCTGTTTCTTCTTCTTGTGTTTATTGGTTTGGTGGGCGCCCGCTTGCTCTTGTCTCTCTTGTTGGAGAACCAAGTGCATGAGATAACGCGGATCTTGATTTTTCAAAGCCTTCACTATTTTCTAAATGGTAACGAAGAGAAACCAGTTAGCATCGAGCAAGGGCTGAAAAACGGACAAGGACCTGGATGATCTCGTTGTATTCTGCTCTAGCATTTTCCCGGAACGGCTTATTGGCCTTCCTACAAAGTCTAATTCTCCCAAGGTCAATAGCTTCTGCAAGGAAAAACGGTCAACATACCTTGCCTCGCGGGGAGACGCAAACTGACTGCAGGAGAAGGGGGCGATCCACTCGAAGCTCTTCAGCGTTTTGAACGTACTCCAAAATGAATAGAAGCGATGAACTTCGTAGGGCGGGACGCCACCGTCGGATAGATCCCAATCATCATGAGTCCACACGAAGTGACCACACCCGAAGCGAGGATAATTCCGCACACTATGGGATTCGCTGTAATGCCAGAGCTCTTCATCGTGGGCGAGACAAATAAAGAAATTTTCGATGATCTTGAAAGTGCTCTGTCGGAACGATCAGTAATGCTGAATTGATTTGCATTTTCCCTACTTCTTCACTGTGGTCATCTTTGGAAAAGTCTAAAGCACGGAGCGATTGCAAAAATTCGAAGATGTTGCGCGACGTGATGCCGGGCCCACAATCCCGATTGTTAGGGGCGTATATTTCAGGTCTGAATCCGTATCTCGTGTATTGGGCTGGAGGACTGAATGCAAGCCCATACAACCACTCGGACCAAGACCTTCGAGGGCCTGCAGCTTGTCGGATTTCCTCGTTCCATGAACCGGGCGGCGTGAACGGTGGCGGAGGGGAGGGCGCCGAGGGTGTCCCACAAGGTTCGGACTTGGAACTGAACTCCCGAGTCGAGTCATAGTTGAGGCGTTTCTAAAGATCGGTCAAAACAAAACCATGAATCGGAGAAAGACCGACATCGTCATTCGATAGAGTCTGGGAGAGGAGTAAGCCCGTCGTTAACGTCTAGTTTGGGAAACTTCTGACCTCGTAGGCCTCTAATACACGGCTGAATCGTCGAGTGGCACCTTCTATATCGTGCTGGTTCTTGTCTGGGTGGTGCTCAAGCGCTTTTTTGCGATACGCTCGCTATGGGTAGTCGGTGTTGAGCTGCGGTAATAATGAGTTCAAGGGCCAATACACACTCACCTTGATTTCTTCGAGAGTTGCATTCTCGGATATGTCCAATACGGCGTATAGATCTATGGAATCCAAGTCTAATTGAGACCATGCCCCGCCCATACTTGTTACTGCCTGTTCGAAACGTTCCACTATGGTTATTTGAAGCGGCGGTAGTTTCCACAGCCCATGAAAATCACCGTACGTTCGCCTATTAACGGGCTTAGGGCCCAGTACTTGACCTGTTGTGGTGGCGTTAGGCAAGGGGCGAAAATTTCAAAATCGACAGTCACGATCACGTGAATAGATTCACGTGGATCCTTGGCTTCGTGTCAGAACGCGTCACGCGAAGAACCTTGTATCGTCCATAAATTATAGTCCCTCCATTTGCGCAAAAAAAGCCGGGGATGTTGTCTGCAAACAACAGCAGAAATCCTCAGCCGTAGAATAATCAAGAACGGGAAGATAGCTTTTCTCATCCGTCCACTTCTCGGACTCATGAGGGTGTTCTCTTTGAAATCGAAGGACTTGGACGGAAGGAAACGGATGAGTGGTAAATTCTGTGTCTAGAGTCGGCGTGTTGGCTCCCAAAGAACTGAAACCTGGAACTCCGGCGGTTCGAATTTTGAGCGCAAGAAATTGGTCCGGATGTGCGGACCGAGCGCTTACATAAAAGTTGCTTTTCGGCCGACGTTCGGCAAAAACTTCTGCCGTTCTCTCTAGCTTGTCTCTTGGCGCTCCCACTTCAAGCTTGTCCTTGTCTCAACTTAGCGACGGGCAGCTCTACATTTTTGGACCGCTAAGCGCCCCGACGGCAAATCGGGTTGCTTGCTGCGTCTGGTTTCATCACTGGCAGAGGACTATCATCGACATCGAACCATCGAGGAGTCATTGCGCCACATTAACTATGGCGGCCGACAGCAAGCCAGGAGGCTGTTCACACCGTCTTGCCGTATCCATCGGAAACGAATTTTTGGACCAAGGCGCTGAAAATATCTTCCTGGGGGTTGGTTGTTACGTTCTCCCGGGGAGATCCAAGAACAGACCCGGGGCCAACCCGGGGCACAATTATTCTATTCCCGGCGAGGCCCAATCGATGGGCTTTGTACACTGCAGCGATAGGTCGAAGAAGTGTCAAGAGTTGAGCGTCGAGCGTCGAGCAGGGATCAGGGGACGCACCGATGACCAGGAACGTAATAGCTTCTTTCACAGTGAGATAAACCGACGTCACTTGCATTTGGGCGGTGCATGTCCCTGCTTCTATTCTTGAAGAAGAAAGCTGTATGTTATCACTTGGCATCTTTCATTTCCCTTCAGGCCTCATATACCCCACAGGACTCTCATTCCTCATCGATCACCACGTCCATGGCTCGCTCGAATGCCTCTACGGCAGAGGGATACGAAGCCTCGAATAAATCGGTTCCCAAACGCGTTCTGCTCAACCGTCTCCGGGCGGCTGCGCTCCGAGATGTGGACAATGCAAACCTACAGCAAGTTCTTCTCCGCCACATGTAACAGCCACTTATGATTCGCATAGCTCGTTCCACGTCAAGGTGTGCTTCGTCGCCGGTGTCGGGTTCTTCACCGATTCGTAGGTGCATTTGGCCCACTGGCTTCTCACATACATGATACTCGCCAGATACGACATATTCGCCATCAACCTCGCTGTGATTATGCTTGGATATGTGTATGGCAATACCCCGGACCAGAACTGTACCGCTTGCGATATCGTCCGTTAATTCCGCCCTGATTCCGCCGTTCAGGTCGCCCGGCGCTGAGTAAACACCAAAGCCTCGGGCTCAAAATCGCCACACCGGTTGGAAATCTTTTTGGCCAGCTTTTCTTTGGGTGGTTGGCTGATATTGTTGGACGGAGGAGAATGTGTAAGCGATTTTCCGCCATTCCTGAAAACTAGTGGACTGATTTTATGGCTGGCTTGGTTCGACAGATGGTCTGGAGCTGGTGATTTTGATCGTAGGCACATTTGCTCAGGCGACTGCTGGCGGGGGAGAAGCCATGGATATCATCGCCATGTTAATATTGTGGCGGTTCATTGTACCACGTCTCTGATCCTTGACCGCCATTTTTTAATTCCGAATTGCAGGTTGGTGTTGGAATTGGCGGGGATTATCCCCTCAGTGCGACGATTTCATCCGAATTTGCATCGACGAGGATTCGAGGTCGAATGATGACTGCCGTGTTTGCAGCCCAGGGATGGGGTAACTTTGGCAAGTTTGACTCGTCGTATTTTCACCGGCCAATTACCATTTCCTCATGCACGCCTTTCCTAGCCGCATCTTTGGTCGCAACGATAATCACAATCGGTTTCAAGCAAACTTTAGCCGAGGAATTCCCCGTCGACGGTTGCAGCTGCGATGTCGCTCACGAAATCTGCCGCGCTTCCAGCAGTCTCGGACACACGTTCAACCACGTTGACCAGATGTGGCGCCTCCTCATCGGCCTTGGCTGTGTACCCGCCGTATTTGCACTGTATTTCCGCTTGACAATTCCGGAGACGCCGCGTTTCACACTCGATATCGAGCGTAATTTGATACAGGCGGAGAATGACATACGCGGGGCGCTGACACCCCAACGGGCCTCCCGCAGCTGGGATGAAATCGCGCTTCGTGCGGAGGCTCCTCGCGCGACGCCGCGGGATTTCTTTCACTACTTCGGGCAGTGGAAAAATCTACGCGTGCTGATTGGGACCGCTTACTCGTGGTTTGCCATCGACGTGAGCGTTAACAAAAATCCCTTCTCGATCCCCAGAACTGATGGGTCTTTGCAGGTTGCATTCTACACTCTCGGATTGAACGCTTCTGTGATACTCGCGGGGATCGGCTTCGGCAACTCGAGCGATGTGTACAAAAACATGTACCATATCTGTGTCGGGAACTTGATTCTCTCGGTGGCGGGCCTCATCCCAGGATACTGGGTCTGTTTTATGTTTATTGACAAGTGGGGACGGCGCCCGATCCAATTGATGGGATTTTGTGTGCTGACCGTGCTGTTCCTCATCATGGGTGAGTGCTGTGCATCATGTCCTTCTCAATTGAACTCTCCCGCCCGAGCAGGCCTTACGTTTAACCATTTCATCACATTCGATGCGGCCACGACTGCGGTCTCCACCTCGGGGACGCGATTCTTCATCTCTCTCTTCTGCTTAGCGAACTTTTTTCAGAATTTCGGGCCCAATACCACAACTTTTATCATTCCAGGTACAGTCCCCGTTTGATCCTTGTAACCGCTATGGTAATACATCCTCCTCCTCTTCCAGGAGAAATATTCCCTACGCGTTACCGGTCGACTGGGCATGGGATTTCCGCCGCTACCGGGAAGCTTGGGGCGATTGTCGCACAAATCATGTTCACCTGGCTCGTCAATACCGTTGATAACACGTTCCTTGATCATTCGTACGTGCTGCGGCAATCCATAACGTTCTCCCACCTGATCCCCTTTAGGTTTGAGATTTTGGCAGGATTTATGTTTACGGGTGTGTTATCGACCCTACTTGTCCCCGAGACGATGGGGAAGTCGCTCGAAGAGCTGTCCGGAGAGGACCAGGAAGACTTTATGCAGCGTGCGCAATCTTTCCTACCACTCACTCCCATCCTAATCGCATTTACAACAGCGGCCGAAACGGACGTCCCCATGGACAATCTGTGACTGACAGCTCGTATTCTGTCCACTGGACTCATCTTTCCGTCATTGCCACCTCTAACGTATGAGAATGCTCGCGGGTCCACCGTAAAGGACGAATGTTCAGTGTATTCTTTTTCATTTATTGCCCGGTTGGTGTTCGATTGTCTGGCAGAGTGGAGTGGCGCGCTTGTCGCAAGGCTGACTTGTGCTCTGTAGAAAAACGGCTACTGTACGCATGTACGTTATATTTTTCTGAATCTTAATATCTATGTATGATCTGGTGGTCTTTTTCCATATTTTGGATATAGAACACGCGCTCGCGTCTGCGGAATTGATTTAGCATCATGTGATCGCGACGTCCGGAACTTGCCGGAATCTGCTTTTTCATCAAGTGCGGGTGGGAAGAGGTGCGACTGGTTGGCGACCGGCTTACTCTGCGCGGTATTCGGCTTTCTGACGGCATACGAACAACGCAGCTACATTGTGACTCGAAATTGGCTCTCCATTCCAACTCCATTCCCATCAATTGGAACTTCATTGTTCTTGCTTTGTTGTCCAACCTGAGGTCAAAGCTAGCTGATGTTCATCAAAACCAAAGCGCTGGCGTCAACATGGCAATACTTCAGGACCCTAGTCCAAGCGACGCTTTGCTTCCTCTCTCTCCTTCCGCCTTGCCCTCATCCTCTGCCTCCCAAAAACGTATTTCACCATGAGCAAGTGGGTTAGCAAACTTTTCACCAATCTTCTCGTCGACCCCTCGTCTCTGCGGCCGACTGTAGAGCAGCACACGCCGGAGCCGAACGATCCCAGCGACAACGACGACAACGACTCATCCTCTGACAGATCCAGTGCAAAGCCTTCGAGCAGCGGCTCGGAGGTGGCCAACGATGCTGGCACCCCAGAGCCCGCTGCTGGGCCCGCGACTGATGCTGATCTCATTGCCATCCTCCGCAACCATACCCCCTCCGAACGCATTCTCCTGGAGCTTCTCCAGCTCATCACACGACGAGTTCACAGTCATGGAAATGTCGCCAACGCGGATTTCGTCTCTCTCTGGACTGACGTTCTCCTTCATTTCCCTGCGAATGGTTCGTACTCAACAGCAGCAGAAATCTCGGTGGCACGAGAAAACATATTATCCGCACTGTTGATTCGGAGACAACAAGAACACGGAAGCGGTGGCACTCCCGAGTAAGTTTTGTTCTTCATCGTCGTCGCTGTACGAGGACTGAGTCGGATTTTGGTAGGACTGCCGTGTACACGACGGCAGCAGGTGTGGTAATGCCTTGCTTGGACGTTTGCCACCCTGTCAGGATTAAACGCGAGGAGTCCGATCCCCTTCCACGCCACGACACATCCGTCGATTTTGGGGCCGATGCCAGGCTTGCCACCGAGGATAACAGAGCAAACTCGGTTGCTTCATTGCCTGAGCCGGCACCCCTCCCTCTCCAACGGCATGACGCCTTCGTCCTTGGTCGCCCTGATAGCCCGCCTCGCCGCCACTCCCCGTCTCCCTCCCCGACCGCGTCCCCCGGGCCACCGCCCTGCCCTCTCCAACGTCATGACGCCTTCGTCTTCGGCCCCCCTGACAGCCCACCTCGCCGCAAATCCCCGTCTTCCTCCCCGACTGCGTCCCCTGAACCGCCTCAGTTTGACAACGATGCCGACGATGAAGAAGTCAAACCTTCCGTCAAGATTGAATACAATGAGGAGAATCTTTCGCCCCAACATCAGGATGCCACCGCCGGCGCGGCAGCCTTCCATGCTCAGTTGGAGCCTAGTGCGGAGTACAAGCCTCGTAGTACTTCGCTGCCACTCGCGGCCGCGTTCGTACCAGCAGACGAGGACCTCGCTTGTGCGATGGTGGAAACGCCGGAACCGCCGAACGTGGTGCCACTGCATATTTCTGCGACGTGCCTTGTACAGGAGGAGATGCCCGCTTCCCTGGTCGTCCTCGGCGAGGGCTCCGACGCGCGCGCATCCTCGCCCCGTGATGCGCCGCTCGCTGTGGAGGTCCGCGACGAAGCCGCACTCCAGAGCACCGAGCGCACCCCCACCCACACCGACCACGGTGCGATCGCGGAGCACGATAGCCTCGCGCACATCCAGTCTCGTATCCGGATGGTAGGCGTCGAACAAGCCGTGCAAGAGGTGGATTCGCCGGAGCGACTGGAGGCGGCAGTTACTACCGACGCGCTCCCGAACCGGGCGGCGGTGGTGTTTGTCCCTGCCGATGCGAATGTTCCTGGGCGAGGCATAGACGTGGCCGGCCTCATCCGCGACGCGACACCAACCGACCCCACAATCCGGGAGTATCCGCATGAGGTGCTCGGGCGGCACAAACGGAAAAGGACTGCAGGCGAGGGTGCGGAGGACGGGGAAAGTCCGCTCAAGCGAATTTGCGGGTTGGAGGGGCGCGATACTATCACGCGCTACACGCCGCTGGAGATGCAGGTCGATGATACTTCAGTGGGGAGCCACCGGAGGCTTAGTGAAGACTGAGAGGGAGGAATCTCTACCGTAGGATCGTTTCCTGCATTTCTGTGGATCGTTCCGTTTCTAGTAGCTTTCTCTTAGTTGATTTTCGTATGCAGTCGACGAGTTCGGCTACATTGTACAATACAGCGTAGATTTCCGTGTGTACCCAATTCGATTTTGCCACCTCCAATTCTCTATTTCAAATGGATGAACACGTTTTGTGAAGTTAGATCGAACAGGACAACCTCAAGTCAGGAGTATTTTTTTTACCAGAGGACACATATTTGGCCTGTGTGTTAAGGAACTTGCCCCATGAATGGAATCGTCGTTGAGTAAATGATGAATACCACGCTTTGCTCATGGTACTTGAGTAAAGTCAAGTTATAAAAACTCAGTGGACATTAAATAATAACTGTACCCAAAACGAAATGGAATTGTCGCTGTCATACAGGAACCCATCAGTAATCCTTTCACGCGGGAGGGAGACATTGCGAGTAATCTAGCACGATCAGATGAGCTTGTCATGAGGCTGCAGTGAAGGAAAGAAGCGCGACGTACAGCTATTCATGAACGTACAGGTGGTACCTGCCGCACACCCGGTACATCCCGACCAACCTATCCCAGCACACCTAGAGCGGAAAACCTGATGAAAAGGGGAAAGACTGGCTCATTATGTTATACTCACTGGCCCCATTCTGCGGACAAACAGCCCGTCGGTGGCGACGTGGGGGTCGACGTGGGGGTCGAGACGGTGGTCGTGGAACTGACGCTAGTCGAACTAGTGCTTGTCGACCCCACTGTAGTCGTAGATCCCGGTGTCCCGTTGAGCACAAAAGTGACCATCCCGTGCGCGGGCACGCTCGCGGACGCAACACCGCCGCTCAGCGTCGCAGTCAGCGCCGCGAGGTCCGTCCCCTGGTCCGACACGAATGCCTCCACGCTCGTAGCCGTGAACCCGCTCGTCGCGACGTTAACCGCAGCTGCTGAGGCGCCGTTGTTCAGCACCTGCACGGAGACGCTCCCATCGGGGTTCTTAAACGCGCTGAACAGAAGGTTGGGGCCGGTCCCAGACGTGCCGAGACGCACAGCGCCGGGGCGCACGTAGCGCGACCATTGCGCAAACGCCCAAAGGCGCTTCGACGGCGTCACCGTCGTGCCGCTCGTCAGGATCAAGGCAGAGTTGGTCGTTCCAGGCTCATCGCCGATCCAGTACAGGTACGCGGAGAGCCGCGAGTTGACGATGCCATTGTATATTTGGTTCGCCCAAGTCATACCCTCGCCAGCGGCACCGCTGCTGTACCAGTTGTTCGGGAGGAGCGAGTCGCTGAGGTCGGCGTACTCTGTCATCCAGATATTGGTTGGGGTGTTGATGGTCCCGGAAACTGGCGAGCTGTAGGCATGGGAAGTCACAACGCCTGCTGGAGTTGAGCCACAAAGTGTGACTAGCGAGACTAGAAGAGACCTAGCAGATTCAGTGCGCCGGCGGCGCTGATGGCGTTGGTCATGGTGATCTGGTTGCTCCAGCCCTCAGAGTCGCAGCAGGTGATTTTTGTCGTCAGTCCTGCAGCAGCGAGTGTGGGTGAAAGGACCTTGATGAAATCTGGGAATGGCCAGTAAATCGGAGCTGCTTAAGTGGCTGTGAGAAACAAACCAGCAGCTTGTTGGCCGTTTGAGTTCATAGAAGAATAAGAGGGACTACGAATTGTCAGTACAGCAAATAAACAGCGAATAGCTCTAGACCTGTATTCCGGCTCATTCAGAAATCCGACGTGGGTGATAGTAATATTGGACTGCTGGTAGAACTTGATATATTGAGTCAAATAGTTGGCGTACGCCTGCGTCCAAGAACCGGAGGCACAGGTCGCTCCCGTCACTCCACAAAGAGTTCCCCCGTTTATCTCGACGCCGTTGGTCTGCGTCGACATCGGTTATCCACCTCAAGACGAATATTCGGCCGTCATACCTTCATAAACCCCGGTGCACTCCACGCGTCGGCGTAAATGGTCTTGATACCGTACGCGATGGCCTGCTGGGAGAACCACACTTGGCCGTCATCGTTCCCATTCCACACATACTGCGGCGTGCAAGTCGGGCACCCGGGGCTGGTGGGCAAGATGGTATCGCCCGACTGGCTACTCGTGGACCCAATGCGGTTCCGGATTATGGTCAAACCCGCGCCGGTGCTGGTGTTGAACAAGAGGTCCAGCACCTGTTTCTGCTCTGCGGCGGGATAGTTGAAGAGGTCGCTCGCGTGTCCGAACGCCTCAGAAAATCCGAAGCCGTCCATCGTCTGGAATGTCGTTGCGGCTTCGACAGTCACCGTGGTTTGCGCGCGCACAGACGCCGTCCATACCGTGAGGAGAACTGACAAATACGGAAGGGGTGTCATCGGAGGAAATACTCACCATAAAAGACGGAGAGAGCTTTAAACATCTTGCGATTCCGGGAATGTTGCGAACTTGGGCCTTTCCACACCGAGAAGTGTCCGCTTTCGAGGTTCTTGGCAAGAGTGAGAGTGTCAGGCGACCCCCGATGACAGTGGCGTGGATCAAAACCTTGAGACTAAAGTAGCTCTGCATGACCACGGGCGGAGACTTTGAAGGAACTTGGCGGCGGCCGAGAGACGATGTAAAATCCAAGAACCCGAGGTAGCCACAGGGTAGCGGGGATAGCTGCAGCAAGTGAAACGAACTAAACCTTCGCGGTTGAGGCGTAGTGAGCAGCAAACTTGAAGAAAACGGTGAACGCAAAGGCAGAAGTCGAATCACGAGAAAACGATCACCGCATTTCCGGTCCCTCCGGGCCGGAAACCATTTACTGCTACCGCGTTTGGAAGCCAAAGCCCCTATCGCACGACAAAACTCCAACCACTGCAATCTTGAAAATAAAGAGTTACACCCAATGAATATGGGTACCAGTCGAAAAACATCGTTCTCTGAAATGGACCAAACAAAAGACGCAAAATGCGCCGCACGCTAAGTTCCGCAAATGGCAGTAATAAATTAACACTTGGTAAAAAGGATAAAGCGAGTAACTGAAATCGCGTGTTACCCTGTATGCAATTCGAATCCTTTCGGTATCAATTTATTCCACGTCCAACACACAGCGTCCGTGTTTACCTCTGAGACAAGTGAAAAGGGAACTAGAGTTCTTTCCCTGTCCATTTCGCTCCCATTGTTGTGGGAGCGGCGTTCAAGGCCCAAGTGACACTTGCAAGGAAGTAGAATAGCTGGAAAAACTTCTCCATATCCATCACGCCTCTTCCCAATTGCCCGATTTCACACTTCCACCACTCTGGGTCACAGATATCGTGTCCGTTGTCTCCATTTGGACGCGGATGACCATAGGTTTGGACGACGGATTTGTATCGTTCTGAGCAATCGCCTCCTTGAAAGAAATGGTGGAGGACCAAACTGTTGGAATTCAAAGTCAATCGAGGGTGAGGCAGAAACTACGAAAATACGAAAAGAGACAGACCTGTGGCGAAGACAGTGCATATGATCGCAATATATGTATTTACCTCATCAAAGATTGCGTACAACGAAAATGGGCTCCCGGTAAAGACAGCAATAAGTTCAATGAGGTTGAAGATCACTTGGAATGCGTCAGCCCACCCTTCGCTGAAGGAATGAAAAATAATCTCAACAAGGAAATACGAAATTGGTGCTGGTAATCCAGAATATCTTCTGCAGTCTGCTCTGATAAGATTCTGAGGGGCTGGGCTCAACGAACAACGCTAGCGGTCACGTAGTTTCACCTGCCTGGAATCGACACCTTCTCGAGTGATTGACGCTGCTGGTGCAGCCTCCACAGGAAAAGAAACGATACATAGCTTGAGCCGATGATACTGGGTGAGAAAGAGCCTGATATGACAGGAAGATGTTTGCCCACCTATTGTCCACAAGCTCTGAACAAATCATGAGCTTAAAGAGGGACGTGGGCATGTCTGCGAGGGCGATATATTCATTTGAGACTCCATTAAATAGCAGCTGCGCCCATTTCACACAGAACAGAATATTGAGCCCGGCGCGGCCCGTCTTGATTATGATGGGGAATGCAAGCAGCAGAGGCAACCTGCGCCGAGGAAATACAGTCGCGACACGCAGCAAAAGGACGGCCTCTGCACCCCATCCTTTCCATACGTCCAGGCAGGTATAAACGATTACTGCAAGTCCATGAGATTCATTCGAACAACGGTATATTCTTACCTTCCGCGATGTAGGCATTCGCGAAGGGCGACAAGATGGCACGTATCTGGAAAGCATCAGTAGGATGCATTATTAGAAAAACAGGACCATACCATCATATGTGCGCCAATTCCAGCGCAGACCAATCCGAGGCATATGGACATAACGTTCAGTATGAAGACTGGTCTCTGCCTCGTGTATGGAGTTGAAAAAGCGAACAGCATAAACAATAGGGGTATAAGCAGGGTGGCCAACATCGTCTGCACTAGAATGAAAGCAATGGCAGGACGTATGCCCTGGGCATACGTCTCGATGATGGGGACCACCAACGCGGTAGGAATGGGCGATGTCGCAGACATGCTCCGATGGGATTTGTGGCCCTCAGCTTTTTATCACAGCATCTATCTTGAGCATAGAAGAAATCAGCATCCCGCAATAATATGAGATCTAGATCATGGCCAACAGCTTTGATGAGTATGTGATACTGATTTTTCGCTCATCGATGAAAGTAGATCTTGAGGAGGAAAACACAGGTTATGTGATTGACCTCTATAATAGGGAGGTTGTGCAAAAGCCGCATGGGCCGCATGCGGCTTTGCATTGTGCAAAGCCGTTGGGTTTTCTTACCTGATCTCAGTTGGTTTCTGAGTTCGATAGCATTCACTGTGCCTCTGGACCTGGGATGCATCCCTGGAAGGTCTAGGATTATATCCGCACACGTGGGAAGCCATATTCTTGTTGCATCAGCGAAGCTCCATATCAACCAAGCTCCACAGTTTGATTTCGGCACGCTTCAGCAAGTCTCGAGGCGCCCTGAAAACCTAGCAGGTACCCGAAAGCTTAGGTATATTTCCACCCAGATACTTTATTGGCATTACAAAGCATTTGTCATTTCCCGTGCGGCTTTGCACAATGCACAAAAGCCGGACGCGGCTCGTGCGGCTTTTGCACAACCTCCCTAATGTGGGGACAAGGAGGCGTGAGTTAGAGAAAGAGAAATAAAAATAGGAGAGCGGGGCAGAGCCTCGATCATCGTTGCCACAGTGGGAAAAAAATATCGCCGTTCCGTCAATCACTCACCTGTTCTATCAATCTATCAACCATTCATTACATACTTAGCGTGGATGCATTATTCGCGGTTATCGGAGGAGCTGTGGGAACGAGCCCAGTATTCATTGAATCGAAGATTTCACTGATCATCGTCGTCTTCGACTTTGGTTCATTCCCCTTAGTCGTAGTTTCTCATAGCCAGACGCTTCAGCTTGTTCCTCGAGTTGTTGACTATAAGCAGTTACAAGAGCGCGGCGAAGCGGCCCACCACTTCGACCGAAGAAGCGGATGCTATGACGAGCTGAACCCATGACCCGGTGGATGCATGACAGAGAGGTGATTGCGGGATTTTGCGTGGCGGCAGGGGGTGCCGAATGATCGCCGCCATTCAAGCCGAACCACCAACCCATCATCTAAAACTCAACTGCACGGGCTCTGACATGAAAAGGCCCCATATTTCAGAACCATTGGAGCTTGATGTTAGTCTCATCCTGCGGCCCAGCTCTTAAATTGATAAACTGAGTTTGAATGACTTTTGCACCGGTGTGGGAACGAATTCACCCAGAGCGGACTTTAAAGGCTTCGGACACACGCGATTTTATAAAGAGGAAGAAGAGGAAGAAGTTCAGGCCGAAGTTTCGGCATGTCGCTACTTTGAGGTAATCTTTCACAGCCTGTGTTGATGAGGTATAATCACCCCTGGATGTTCCAGCTACACGCGCATCTCTTATTGATGTTCTTTTCATCAGCATCCGGTGCGTGTGCGCTGATTCAAAAAGTCCAAAGGGACGCCAATCTACCGTCCAGGATAGGTATATAGTGCTCCGGCACCATATTTGGCAGTATACTCCTCACTAGTTGGCGAATTCCAGGTTCGACAGCGATGCGAGGGTTGTTGAAAAGCGAGGAGCTAACACATTAAATGCCATTACTGTCCCATCTAGCAGCCTAAAAACACAATGATCGTTAATATCCATCGCGTACAATCAGAAGAGGCCCTCGATCGTCTTGGCCGACGTCAACTTGAAGTTGCCGTTGATGCCGAGCTTGGCGATGCATCCATTGCATGGCGCGGGCTAGGACTGAGGGAGTGGAAAATTAGGTAAGACTAAGCACCCACCAACTTCGAGACGGCACCCGACGCAGAGGTTAAGCATAAAGCATCCGAGTCGGGATCTGAAAAGCAATCACGAGATGTACGGGTTAGGTCAGCGACAGTGAGGGTAAAAAAAGAAAAGGAAATAACCACGCACCTGAACCGTTTTAGGAGGCGGCGGATGCATAAGCAGCGACCGTGAAAGTTAGCGGGAAAGAAATATAACAGGGAGTAATATACGTCTGTCGGCGCCAGGTCCGCGACACATTCTTGGGATGCGTTAGTGGACCAAGTTCCATGCAAATAAAGATTGAAACGAACTCGATATCACAAGAACTTGCAGGGCCTTTGCGGTTGCAGGAGCGCCAGAGACTGTGACAGCAATTGCGAGAAGGACAACGAGGGAGAACTGCATCTTGTCTTGTTCAATTATGAATGGCGTTGTGAAAAGCAAGACCGAGTAGTAAGAAGAACGTCGAGTTTTACATAAGTGAGAATGTGAAGGGGAAAAAAAAAAAAGGTGGCTCAACCAAAAAAGAAAGAAGGATGAGGGATGTTGCATGCACAACTCGATATTTAGAGTACGTCTTGGAATTCTGCCCCCGCTTGCAGGAGTTGCCGATATGTAGTACAGTGTTTTCTAGGCTGGAAGGGAATATGGCTGTCGACCTCTGAGACTGAATCGAGGGAACAATTCAGTCAGAATCAGTGAGAACAGATTGTAACCACAAAGGAAGGGGTGCGCTAGTCGTCTCGTCAAAAAGCCGCTTGGGCGCTGAACAACTGAGCACGGCTGCAGATCCTGTTTCAAAGTGGTCTCTCGTAGACAGACGCTTTATATAAACGCTCGCTGGTTAATGGCGCAACAAGGAAAAATGACTGCTTTCAGCAACATTCTGGTATACTTCGCCGTTTGGGTGTAGTTTTGGCAGGAAGGGTGTTTGGTATGTGGAACCGAGCAGTGTGGTCATTTAGAAGAAAAAGTGCAGCACAAGGAATTTTTAGAGAAATATCCGGCACAATCTCGACACGGTCAATTGTACATAAAAGTCTTCATCGGCTGATACGGCTCCTCCATGTAGGCGACATCCTCTGGAGTGAGTTTTACATCAAGTGCACCTGAGAAAAAGCAATATCAGGTCTTTTTTTCAAACTCATGCTGTAGTAATAGCGTACCCAGGAGATCCTCTAGCTTCTTGAGCGATGTCGTGCCTACGATAGGCGCCGTTACGCCTGCCAAAACAATTCAGTAAAGATACATATGAACCAATGCCGACGCACCCTCTTTCGCCATCAGCCATGCGAGCGACACTTGCGCCATTGTCGCACCATGCTTCTGAGCAACTTTCTCGACGCTAGGAAAAATTTGAATGTGACTTGAAGTCAAACAGGACGAATGAACAAACCGATTCACGATGTCTTTACTTCCAGCACCGAGGGTAAAATACACATCGGGGGGCAGTTCGTCGGTTTTGTGGCGGAGTGTCTTCTCTGCCGGTGCATCTGTGGCCGTAGGAACGGGACGTGTGAGCGTGCCACGCGCCAGGGGCGACCATGGAATCGAGCCGACGCCGAAGTGCTATGTATGTTCGATTTCAGCTTTCAATCAACAAACGAAAGGAGGACGGAGCCGCGCCTTGAGCGAAGGCATCATCTCGCGCTCCTCCTCACGGTGGAGGAGGTTGTAGTGGTTCTGCATTGAAATGAACGGAGTGAGGTTGTGTGTTATTGCGTAGTCTGCACATTGTCAAAATTGGTATTGAAGCCACAGATAGGAAGGTCATACTTTGCATAACATTGACTGCAAACTGAGTTTAGAAAGCAACACGAACAGAAGGTTAAACAAAGCTTACATTGCCAGGCGTGGCACGAGCTCATCCCAATATACCGAACGTACCCGGCTTTGACGACCTCGTGGAGCGCTTCCATCTATGATACACCAGGAAAAAGCAGATGAGCCATGGTCGATGTAGAATTCCGTTTACACGCCCACCGTCTCAGCAATTGGCGTATCATAGTCGAATCGATGGCCTTGAGACGGGTTAGTTTACAATTGAAAGTCGGAGATATTATAAGACTGACACTGTAAAAGGTCGATATACTCCAATTGAAGGCGCTTCAGGCTATCCTGCACCGAGGCCAAAATATGTTTCCGCGACAAGCCAAACTGGTTGACGTAACCCCGGTTTTCTGGGCCGGCGAGAAACAACTCAAGTGCGTTTACGTCAACTGTTTTGCCGACAGGGTGGCGAACCTAGATACGTTTATGCCCATTAAACCGACGTCCGCAGTTCAAGTGGACGAAGACGGGCGCACCTTGGTCATTACGACGATCTCTTCGCGCGGAAGTTGAAGTTTCTTGATTGCGTTGCCGAGGACCATTTCGCCCATTCCGTTTGAGTACATCTGTATCGGGCAGTCAGTTGACCAGCGATCACAACTCTATTAACCAAAGGAAATTTGACTGGCATTGGCCGTATCAAATGTCTGAATGCCTGCTTCATATCTGGAGCCGTAGAAAATAAACTCAGCGAAAAGTCAAATCGAGATACACCGGCAAGACCACGACTCAGACGAGTCGACTCTTGCGGCCACGTACGCGTATTTGATATGCTCAATGGACTCCGCCTCGTCGAGCGTCCAGGGCCGCCACTTGGACGAACCGTAGGACATGCATCCGAGGATAATCTCGGACACCTTGAGGCCAGAGTTTCCGAGGCGGACTGGAGGGGTAAAATCAACACATCGCGGTATGTAGAGTATTCATAGACAACTCACCGTATTTAACACGGCGAGCTGGAGTTGGGAGGGTCGCGGAGGCCATTTATTTTCTGAGAATCTAATGCAGTTCGAGCCAGGTTTAATATTTATAGGGCAGCGTGGCCGGTACGCGTCATGCAGGCAATGGTGATGCTTGGTCTTCTCAAGGCAATTTCGATTCTCCGGTTGAATAATCTTGATCCCTCGCATGATCCGCAGGAGTAAGCAAGAATGACATCTTGGACACACTGCATGTCTGGTCTTCTCAAGGCAATTTCGACTCTCCGTTTGAACAATCTTGATCCCTCGCGTGATCCGCAGGAGTAAGCAAGAATGAGTCAATTGCGCAACGACTTGCTGTGCGCTTCACACAGCTTCATTTATTCTCATGATCAAATGCAGGTGATGCCTTTCTCGGTGTTGCGTGCCGAGAGTACGCGTATGCCATACACAATGCGCTTTTCGTTCACTTCTTCAACAGCATTACCTTCCCTTTTCGTTCCCAATCTTACTGCTGCGAAATCGATGCCGCAGTCTCATCTTTATTAACCATTCATTAACATTTGCCTCTCTAATCCTGCAGGCGCTCCATTTTTGACGATTCCTCGGCCAACCATACCCAACTCCATTCAGTATACTCGCAGGGCATCTTTCGCTGCGCCGCGGTTATTCTGTGACTGCGGCGCAAAATCTTTCCACTGCGACCGAATCGCCGTGGTATGAATAAAGGGTCAGTATTCTCGCTCCACGTCCCGGCTGCTCCCCCCTCCCCTCTTGATTTGACGGCCCCCGGCCTGCAGCATTCTGGCCCAATTCTTTGTTCCCAATTTCACCATTTACTCTTGCCTTCCGGAATTCAACTGGTTCTGCATGTGCCATTCTGTTGCAACGTCTGGATGGGCTTTTCACTGTCGGCTCGCTCTGTGCTCAAGCAATTCTCACATTAAGTATGCAAATCTTCGCTCACCCAGTATTTCCTAACAAGCATCATCGACATGGCAATCAATTCACTCAATTCGCTCCACAGGCACAAACAAATTCCTTTCAAGATTTACAACGGATGCTGATGCTGTTCGCTCGATGATATCTCACCGGATGCTACGTAAAATGGATAAAAAATTGACTCAAGTGGGGGGTTTGCGACTTCAGTTGGGTGCACGACTCGAGTGAGGTATATATGACTCAAGTCGCAGCACAGACGTGTCCTCATAGAGAACCCAAAGAAATGACTTGAGTTGGGCCCCGACTCAAGTAAAAAACTCGGTCCGACCGCCCAGGTGTGTGAGTTTCACTTCTGTACCTGCCATCGCCCCACGGAAGATACCTGAAAAGAGTGCGAGGCAAATCTGTTGCCGAGTTAGTTATTTACCGTTCTACCGAGCCTCAGGGGGCAGCGGAGATCATAGCGAGCAAAATTTCGATGTTCATCGGGAAATTCTCTTTCAGCGTTGAACTATTAAAAACAGATTGATCTCCGTATATGCACAAAACAGGAGGTAGCAAGGCGGGGATATTCCTGTGTGTCCCGTTGAGGAGCACGAGTGTAACAATCCATGCATCCCGTTGAGGAATGCAAGTATCCATATCCGCCTTAGTATTCATCAAGCGGCCCAATTAGGAACCGACCACAACTTCACGTCGGAACACCAACAATATGACACTGCTCCATCCCGGGGATCCGATGAATTCTGACCAACTTCCACCCTGCTTTGTCGAACACGTCAACGAAATTTGTGATCGTCCGCTCCTTCCCCCCCAGATTGTGCATCTACCCAGGTCATCAGATATTCAGATATTCTCCCATGCAGCTCAAATGCCAGGGAGTGCCTTACCAGCATATCCCGAAAGTATATCGTACTCGATGCAGCGCCGAAATTCGGAAGGAGTGGGGCAGGCGCAGTGGGCCGGGGGGCGCCAGGGATGGCCTTGATGCTCGCGGGTTCCTCGGCGACCGAGGGCACGATGTTCTCGATGAGAACAAGGTGTGTGGTAGGCTTGGCCGCATCGCGCAGGTGCCGGAGGATCTGGATCGTCTTTTCGTCCGACCAGTCGTGGGTAATATGACGCAGCATGAAGGCATCTGCGTCTGTCGTGGGCTGCGGCAGGAAGAAATCATGTGCTAGAAAGAAGCGGAAGTTGAATTATACATATTACAAGGCACAACAATGAAATGATTTCTGACCTTGGAATTCGACTAGTTTCTTCTCGATCTGTTCAGGGAAGTTCTCTTGCCAGTGCTGCAAAGGGCTCTGTAACTCGAAACATAGTAGGCTACCGCCACGTACCACTTTCGCTTTCTCGAGGACGGAACCAAAATCTTGGTTAACAACTCGGAGAGTAGGATACTTTCTGGCAATTGTCAGTGAATTCGACGCCATCCCACAACCGACATCGACGAGGATTCCACCACTCGGCAGCTGACTCCAATTGAACCCTTTACCATCAGGATTAGGAAATTGAAGGTCTTGAGATAAGGACATGCCTTTGAAAATTGCGCCCAACGCGAGCTCACGCTGCGAATCGCCGTGCATCGCGATGTTGAACCGATTTGCGCGCTGTCTGTTTTCGGGACGCATCATCCAGTTGAAGAGCGACTCGGAGGAGCTCACGCCGAACGCGCGCTTTAGGGGACTCTGCTCGCCGTTCGGATCCAGAACCGTTTCCGTGAGCTGTCCAAAACTCTTGATTATTTCGTCTCCGCTTTAAAGTGAACAGAACTGAGAGCACGTTATAGAACGAGGAATGGGAGATGCGCACAACATCTCTACGAGGGCTGCAGCGGGCGCAGTACCAGCAAGACGTTCCTCCGGCCTAGCTTTTAGGTAAGGGGAGACGGATGCAAAATCGCTTTCAAAATACTGACTTGTTGAATAGGACGGCCGACGGTTTCCCTTTGTCCAGTGAAGAAGAAATTCGGTTGTTGGCGAAGACATCCGGCGCGACTTCATAGAAGATATGATTCGTTGCAAGGAACCTGAGCATACGCGCTTTATATGCGTTGGTTAGAGCCATAAAGAGGAGAGGTACACCTACCGAGTAGGTCTGGATTAACTTTGCTTGGGGAAGCTATTTCTTTCGCATGGAGACCCTATGTATTAAATTAGTTGTTCAACTCGAAAGCCATTCAAATTCTTGGCTTCACCTGAGGTCCAGCTTCACGCAGTATCTCCACAACGTTTAATTCAGATACCGTGCGAAGGCACGCCAAGAGTGGGACCTGTGCTCAGATGAGCCCTGCCACGGAAGACAGAGAGGCTGATGTTACTCCGTCAGAGATGCTCAGAAGCGTGCTTATAGGGTCACGGGCAGTCGCCATGAGTTGAGCTGCAGCAGCGATGAGCTTGGTCTTCGCTTCCATTACTGCAGGATCTTGGCCCAAAGCCTCTGACGGATCCTTTGGGTCCCACGGCTTGTTTAACGGGGGAGGAGTCGTATTTGCAGCGACGTAAACACCCTCGATAGTGTCTACGGCCTGAGAAATCAAGTTGGCGAGAAGGCGCAGTGCGGAGACAGAAGTCATGGTCGAGATTAGGCTTCAGAGGCGCTTCAAGCCGGGTATATGTAGAATTTGAGCCACCTGCCGAAGAAACGCGTAGCGCAGGTCGGAAAATAAAATTAGCCTTATGAGGTGCCGGCATGATTGGGCGTAATCTGATAAGCTGCCGGCAACCTTATTTGGCCTTTTCGCCCGAAGCCGCTCCGCTCCTTCAGCGATTTCCGCCCTCAAGAGATGGTGCACGGCCGAAAAATGCCTGTTGTGGATAATTCATATCTGTAATTGTTTGCAGCAGTGGTTGAAAATACGATCTACGGTGTTTTGACTCTTATAATGGGACTTTTACATTATCAGGGTCTGATCAGGCCCAGTATCTGATAAGACCTAATCGGGCCTTACCGGCTCCATTCGCAGGGTCGCCATGAGATAAATTGACAATTGCGTGGTGCCGCTCAGACGCGCGTCCACTCAATAGCGAAAGCGAAGGCCTTTCTGGGACCCATCCGATGATCCATCGGTCGTGAGTCATTCGAGCTGACGATGCAGATCGACGCACCGAACAGAGAACATCTAGTCAGGCCGAGCCTCGCAACGGCCACCTAGACTTCAATCAGTATAATATATCCTCCTCCTCCTCCTCCTCCTGCCGAGGCACTCTGACCACCTTGATCAAGCAGCGAGTGACCACTGACCATCGTGCCCGTTGGATGCCCGTTGGCATGACCTTGCAAGCATTCCATAAGTGTGGGTGGAAGCAGTATGTGCGGGCCGTGCCAGAAAATACCCCTAGTGCAGTTGATTCACATGTATAACAAAACTACTGTTGGATTGCACAGGTACTTGCGTGCTTCGTCCAAGGGAAATAGTAAATAAATATTTACTAGTAGGCAAGAATAACTCGGTATTGATTGGAATCTGGGCTACATGACCCAACATCTTCGTTGGTAAATGAGCTGCAGATATTCGGTGACTTTCAACTTTCAAGCTGCGCTGTCGCGTCAAATCCTTGTTCGTTGGGGGAAGTGATCACCTGACCGCGTGCTCCAGAACGATCGTGTTCGGCTTTAATCGGCTGTCGCTGGTCACCGTCGTCTTTCGCTCGGGACATCACAATTGGATCCCAGAACATCGCGTGCAATGAATAGCGGCAACCTTCCTAGCACACGCCGGTCCATCCGTGCATCGATGATCCATCCATCTTCTGCGCCGACGTCGGCCCTTGGGCATCATTCTGCATCCTTTCTTCTACTTCTCCGCCGTTGAGGAGGAAGAAGAATAGCTTGATGATTAGAGGTCGAGCAAGGAGATCCAGAGGCGGGGTGGAGCTGGCTAGAGGAGTCGCTCAAGCTTGTTCTGGTGCTCTCGCGGCAGTCGAGGTCCCGGTCTCTGCGCTGTGCAGCCGTGTCGTGGCAGAAGGGAAAGGAAAGCAGGGTGGGCCGATGCGGGCGAAAGATCATCTCATGCACGCGTCTCATACATCTCTCTTCTTTCCCTTCCTCCTAATCAGTCATAATTCCGTGCGCTGGCGCCGACTCAGGATTCCAATCTCCGTACCCTGTCCTCCACACACCCACACGCCTGCGCGGATGCATTTCTCCCTCGCAACTCGCGCCTCCACCTCCACCGCGTTCTCGCGCGCGCGTAATACTTTCTCGCAATTGCACGTCCTCGTGCTGGCGCTGCGGGTGGGGGACCTGACATGCGCAAGGAAGGTAGGAAGGTAGTAGGTGGGCGGGCGGGGTGTCGATGTCGATGGCGATGACGAGCGCGATGTGGTGTTGCAGCAGGCGTGCGAAAACGGGAACGGAGGGCAGGGGAGGGCGACGAGGGAGCGAGGATGTACAGGAATCGAGGCGGGCGCAATGGAGTAGCCACGCGCAGGTTATCTTTGGTAGAACCATTTCAATTTTCAATCTCTTTTGGCGCTTCTTCGTACTCAGCTCCTCCCCGACGTCCAGCATCGCCAGTACGAGAGGTACCCCGTTTGTGCGCGCTGTGCTCCCGTGCATGCTCGCGGTCGTGCCCCTACTCGGACGCGTACTGAATCTTCATTGCAATGAGCCTCTTCAGCGCCGCAAGCATATCGAGATGTACGCATTGGGGCCATATCACCAAGCTATCTCGTCCTGATATACTCCGCGCTTGTTACGCATACGTATCCTGCGCGCTCGCGCCACCCCTCTCGCTCCCGCCAGTGCAGCGCATCCCCACCCATCGGGACAGAGAAGCTTCATGGCTGCGACGCGACAAACGATGAGTACGGGCCGGGACGGGATCCTGATGCACAAGGCCAATGACGGGAACGGGGACGTAGACCAACGGTGCGATAAATGTCCATGACGGCACCGCAACAGAATCGGAGGGCGTGAGCAGAAAGGAAGATCGTGCCGCAGGGAGCGAGCGAGACGAGATAGATAGATATGGGTATGGTGAGCTCCGTCCTCGCTGCTCCGATCGGAGGAACACTTACAAGGGGTGCTTATCGTACGTTACGTCGCCACAGAATCTCCTCTCAAGGTGTTGGTGCGCACGTGCGTGCGCGTGAGCGTGCCAAGCTCGAGAGATCTAAGCAAAAGCAAGGTGCGAGCCGCACATCTATAAAGCTGAAAAACATTTAATTTGGAGCCAAATTTTGGGATTAGATGATACTTGGGGCGTAGACCGGTAACCGATCTCTGGTGCGATAAACGATTCTTCACAAACAGTCGGATCGTCGATCCGTCTAAGTAGTACGTCTGTACCTCCCTTTCTCTTTCCGGGATCCCTAACGTCGCCACACAGACGACGCTCTCGCCCAAGTTCGAGGTGGTAACTTCGGAAGGGTGTATCGCGGCCGCGAATTTAGTGGTGAGCAGTGTCGACTCGCACCTCAGATTCAGCTCCACCCTGCGCAGCGGGGCACCATTTGGATTAGCCAGACTCGGAGCGCAGCGGGCCTCGGTGAGAGCCTTGAGCACCGGGTGGATTTCGTGGGTGCGGTCGCAGTGCGTGAGCCGCAGGTGGCGGAAGCGCGGGCACAGTGCGGGGGTCACTAATTCACGCAGGGCAGATGTCAGATCCGATGGTTCTCCATTGTCGAACATGCAGGGTGGTGAGGTTCGAGCAGCGGCGGAGCACCGGACAAGCGCCTCTGGATCGCAGTCTGAAAATTGCACGCGAAGACTTTGGATATCGCAGGACGAGCGGCGGGTCAGCTCGTTTAGCGCGAGTGAGTCAGTGTGTCTGTTGTCGTGTTTCTGCCACGTACACAACACGTTTTCTCGACTCGGCGATCCTTTGAAAGTTCCCCAATAGGATTATCTGGAAACGAATGAACTGAACTGCCTGTGCTGGTTTTCTGGAATACATTGAGCGAGCATCTGGGACGCCAAGTCTTTGGCATATCAGTGTTCGGACATGCCGGCCCAGAGGCTCCGACTGTTTATGCCGTTTTGCACCGACCGCTACGGCGCTAGCCTCGGTGCTAGGTACACCTTACGCCGCGGCTGTGCACTAGAACCCCGGTAGCGACAAGTTGAAACCGCGAACAAATTTCTCGGCGTCGGGTCCAGCGCTATTTAACTGACGCAATGCAATAGTTTGCCTCCCATTCTTCCTTCTTCTTCAAGTCCACCCTTTTAATATGCGTTTCTCGGCAGCGGCTCTGCCAGCCATTCTTCTTCTCATCTCTAAACCATGGCTCGCCGCTGCAAATAAACGGGACCAACAACACCCCACATTGACATCGAAGAGTACCTGCAATCCTACTTTGGCCGGCCTCGAGGTGTCTATCATCTCGACGAGTTCAGGAAGTGCGCAATGGGGTGTGACCCAAGATGTCGCCGGGACGGCACTCAGCCACGCCTTGGGTCAAGTTCCGCTCAATTCGAGCGCGGAGTGGCGCGTCATGCAAATAGGATCGTCCCAGCCGACTTACGTTTTTGGGTATGTCTTCCTATTTGTGCCCAACAATTCAGAATTTAATAAATTATTTCAGGGACATCAACAAAGACAGCCTGGTTGTGGATGCGCCGAGTGTAGCGGGAGGCGCTGCGCCAGCTTTAAAACTGAGCTTGATGGACTCTTCTTCCGAGTGCGCCGACTCCAATCCATCCCGGTACTCTGCTGACTCGTTTGTGTTCTAGGACCCAGAAATGGCAGATAGACTGCCAACAATGCTTTCCCGACGTCGCATCTAACCCAAGCCCGGGCGGCGGACGGCTCGCCACGGGATGCGCAATCAAGCGGATCTCCAGTGACCTCTGTGCCGAGATGATGAGTGGAGTGTCTGCACCGATCGGGGCTACATCATGTTCAGGTTCAAGTCTGCAGACATTTGATTTCTGGCTCCCTACGTTCAACACTGGAATGGGAAGACCGGATTCCGCGAGCTCCATACCGAGCCAATCCACTTCGAGCAGCAAGCCTTCGTCTAGTAGTTCCTCTTCCAGTGGCGGCACTTGCGCTCCTGATATTGATGGCCTGGGTGTGTCCATCATCGCCGGTTCCAGAGAGTGGGGTGTATCCTCAGCTGTCTCTGGGACGGCACTCCAGAGCGATCTCGGGAAATTACCCCTCGATAATACCGCCGAATGGCGCGTTAAACAATTGGGATCGGCCCAGGGACCGAACCCGCCCACTTACATTTTTGAGTATGTCCTCTTGTCCTCATTCTTCATGTCGGACTTTTGATATCTTTTCCAAGGGAGATCGGCCACACTAACTTGGTCGTGAATGCACTCAGTGTAGCGGGAGGTGGAATGCCAGTGCTGACTCTGAGCCCCTTCGACACTTCTTCTGAGTGCGTTCAAGTTTCATATGCGCTATGAATTCTCTGACTCGCTTGCATAGGACCCAGATTTGGGAAGTCGAATGCCACGAATGCGAATCGAACAAGGTCTTGATTGAGAGCGGGGGAATGATGGGGAAGGGTTGCACAATCAAGGTGGTTGGCAGTGGCCTCTGCGCTCAGATTGAGAGCGGAACGACTGCATCCATCGGGGTTGCGTCGTGTTCGAAAGCAGTTGCGCAGACATTCGATTTTTACCATGCGATCCCCGCGGCATCCGTTCCTGGTGGCCCTCAGCCGTCCTCCCCCGGCTCTGGCTCGTCGAGCTGCGCATCCTCATCCCCGCACGTCGCATCGGGAAATCTTCTCAGCGGCGCTTTGGCTTCCGACAACTCAGCCAGTTTTAACTACGCCCCAGTCATCATTGGCATTCTAGCCACGAATCTGCTCGTCCTCCTCGTCCTCTTGTGTCTGGGTGTAATGAGCTTCATCCGAAACGGTAAGAAGGCAGGGTTGACGCGTAACTACGTTCCCGTCAAGATAAACGATACAGACGCCTTCCTAGCGCCGCCGTTTGAAGACGATAAACGGTACTCAGACAGTTGAACGCCGAACTTTCAATTTGCGTTCCGCGACAGACTTTGGAGCTAGATTATTTTATTCAGGTACCGGAACACCCTAGTCAATCTTTGGTATATGTATATATCACAATGAATCTGATTGTATTCGCTCGTCCATGTCGGCGCATCTTGAGTCCAGTTGAGAACGCACGAAAAGTTGGCTCGTGCGCTTCTTTGAAACCTCGGCTGCTTTCGCCCTGGCGTGGAGAATTTAACCGATCTCTGGTATGAAAACAATTCTTCAAAAAGTTGGATCGTCGTTCCGTCTAGTACGTCTGTTCCTCCCTTTCTCTTTCCGGTATCCCCAACGTCGCCACACAGACGACGCTCTCGCCCGGGTTCGAGATGGTAACTTCGGAAGGGTGTATCGCGGCCGCGAATTTAGTGGTGAGCAGTGTCGACTCGCACCTCAGATTCAGCTCCACCCTGCGCAGCGGGGCACCATTTGGATTAGCCAGAGTCGGAGCGCAGCGGGCCTCGATGAGAGCCTTGAGCACAGGGTGTATTTCGTCGGTGCGGTCGCAGTGCGTGAGCCGCAGGTGGCGGAGGCGCGGGCACAGTGCGGGGTCGCCTAATTCACGCAGGGCAGATGTCAGATCCGATGGTTCTCCATTGTCGAAAATCCCCGGCTGGACCAAATCCAGGCTGGTGAGGCTCGAGCAGCGGCGAAGGCACCGAATAAGCGCCTCTGGATCGCCTTCTGAAAATTGCACGCGAAGACTTTGGATATCGCAGGACGAGCGGTTGGTCAGCTCGTCTAGCGCGAGCAATGTGTCTGATGCAAGCGGCACCGCAGAAAAATCGAAGGAAAGGCCACTCAAGTCGAGTGCGCACAACGCGGGAAGAACAAGGGCGGCGAGAAAGTTGACGATGTTAAACGGAGAAGTTGTTATAACGTCCGCAGTCAAGGAAAGCGTGTGGAGATGCAAGAGGGTAACCTGATGCGCCGCCGAGGTTGAGACCACGGGAAGCGGTGGTGCCCCGACAGGAAATCCTAATCGACAGCTGCATAAATTCGCGCATTGCTCAATGAGCTCTAGCACCTGCGCTGCCTCGAGATTGAAAAAGTTTTCCCGGGCTTCGAGGCACAAACTGGTGATGCGATCCCATTGACGCGGAGGAATGAGTGCGTCTCCTCGATAGCTTTTCAGCGACAGATCTCGTAAATTTGGGGCAATAGAAAGAATTTGGATAGCATGAGGATCAGAGCCGGCGTCCGCGATCTGAAGAACCTCGAGTGATGGGACATCTTCCGACGACAACTTGCAGAGAAGCTCTGGCCAGCTTCTCTGCAAGAGCCGCAGTGATTTCCATCGGGGACTGAGAGGCAGGATAATGTTCATGAATGTTCGCAAGTTCTCCTCGAAACCGGTTCCATGTGGAATGAATACTGAGATCGACAGAGGCCGGTTTCCCGAGCGTTGGAGCCAAGTTCGGAACAACTCGCATACCGCAGCAGGTTCGGGGGACGAAGGCACCACCACAACGTGGACAGAGGACCAAAGTTCGGGTGTCGAGAGCGCTATGGTGCGCCAGGCGCTGCATACGCGTCCTAGAAGCAAGGGGCTGGCCGATGGATGCATGATGGCATTATGGCGGGTGGGCAGGCATCCCACAAATATTTGCTGAAGAATCTCGGGTGGCATGGCCCGTACCGGGGAAAGAAGCGCTAGATAGGGATCCACACGTTCCTGTAGCGCTGAACGTAGCGCATGTGAGCCCTGGATGATTTTAGAGACCTCCGCAATTTTTTCCATGCTCTGCTGGCAGTGCTCCTCGATTGTTCTGCGCTCCCTTGGTGTAGGGACATAGTTTGTCCCAAGATGTGGCTTCAGATCGGCCACGGAGGAAGTGTCTAAATCACCGGCTTCGTCCCGGATGATTCGGACGTGGAGAAGCTGCAAAACTGCACTGAGCGCCATTCCGTGTTCCTCGAGACCTTGAAGTGTGTCTCGTAGCTGACATTCCAGGTGAGCCGGCCGAGATATGATCATGAGAAGGGAGAGCTCACAAGATCCCAACTTTGCTTCCAATTTTGCGGGATACTACCCGACATTTCTGCGTCAGATGTAGGGAGGTCCGCAGATAACAGAATGAGAGTGGAGGGAGAGGACACGTTGCGACACCGCCACAGTAATGAAACATGGCAGCGGTCGGACAGCTGACGCTGTACATGTGTCTTGGAAGACTGAAGTTTGGATGTGTCTCGATCCTTACCTTGTCTCCATACTGCAAAAGATCGTGAGCGTGCGTGCGCTCGAGGCGGATACGTCCAGAAGCGGGGAATACTGAGATTCCAATAAAATACAGAAACATCCACTACACGGTGCACGTTGTGTAAGTGTCCGCGATAGATAGTGCTCAATGTCTGCTTAATCTCTGCTATATATACTTCCGAAATGAAAATGTACGCACGCACGCGATATCCCAATAATCCGTCGAATCCGACGAAGTTCACTCATTGACTCCCGGGCCACACTGGCGTCCCGCAAGAACGGAGCGCGCACGGAGGATCCATTCCGAGGATCCCATTCGACTTGACGCTTGCACGGTGAGGCCGGCTTCGCGTGCGTGCGCATAGAGAAGGCCACTCATAGTGCCCCGCTCCAGTATCCTGAGTGTCGGCTTCACGTGGGGCGCGCGGAGCCCAATGGTCACACGAAGTGTCATGGTCGACCGCACCGCGAAACGGGGGGGGGCGAGGAGTGGCGGTAGCCGGAATGGAAAATCACTTACAGAACCTCGAGGCTTTGTTCACGCGCAGTATTCTGCAAGAAAGCGAGGTAGTCCACCCTCCCGCCCCTCACTCCCCCGGGCCAGCGAGCCACAAGAAAAGCACCCCACCCACCCCCACCTCCCCATCTCATCCACTCCTACTCCTACTCCACCCTACCCCCTCCCTCATCATCCACTCACTCCCACTCTCACTCCCTCCGTGCACCGATCTCCCGGGCAGGCGTGCCCCAAAGAAACGTGCAACGCCTCCAACTGAACGTTAGGGAGCAAAGAGTATCGGTGTATGAGTAATTGGATAAGACGGGAGGGGAGGGCGGAAGAGAAAAGGGGGGAACAAGAGGGAGGGAGGGGAGGGGGAACTTAAGCCGGGAGAGGGCGGGATGCCAACGCCAAGACCTGCTTGCGCTCGTGCTCGACGTCGCGCAGCGCGGGGGGTCTGTTTGTATGCCTTGCCTCGACTCGGATGCGCACGCCACGAGCATAGCAGACGCGAAGAGAAGCCCGCGTCAACTCGAATCGATACCGCGATGCGCGCGCACAATGTGCGTTGGCTTGCTCGACGTTCGCTGAGATGCGTCACCGACACCGACACGAAGAAGGCGACGACCTCTCCCCAACGCTCGAGCTCGACGCGCACACCACCGGCACGATGGGCGATACCCGCTCGACTTCCCCTGCCGCTCCAACGGACGTCTGCGGTCTTCAGATCGGCGCTCCGCCTCCTCTTCCTCCTCCCCTCCCCCTCCGCAAAAGGAAAAAAAGAACGAAGAAGAGACGCAGCAGAATTCACCCAAAAAATCGTTAAATACGTCACCCAATATGCGACCTTCCACCTGCGTCCTTGTCCCCGATCCACGGCTTCCTAAACACAGTTTTGAGTGTCTGCCGGCGGGTGGTAAGTTTGGGTTTTTCTGTGCGATGGGATGAAATATTTCAGTGGGGGATGTAAGGAAAGAAACAGTGAGGAAGAGGAAAACGAGACGCGACTCACCATCCGCATCTGCGACCGTTAAGCTGGGCACGAAAATGGCGGTGCTCTTGGGGAGGTCGCGGCGCAGGCGTGCGGCGTAGATATCCGTGAGCGGGCAGGACGCGCTTCGTGGGCTTGCCGTCGACGACGCTTGCGTCGGCGCTGGTGTTTCCTCCTATTCCATTTCCACCTCCGTTTGTACGCACGGGGCCGCATCACCAAGCCCGCCCATGCGCTATGCCGTCCTGAATACGCATCCTGCGCGCTCGCGCCACCCCTCTCACTCCCGCCGGTGCAGCATCGTCGGGCGTCTCAGCGAGCTATTGGCCGTAGGTGCACGCAACAGCGGTAAAGCTCGAACGGACGTGCGATGCCGGACAGACGGGAAGGACGCCGTGTTATCGATACAGATGAGGGATCACCTCCGTGGGGTGGTTAAAAGCTTCAAGTTTCTCGCTCGTTTTCGAAAACCCGTGTTCGGAATTCTTTCAGCCAACATCCAGCGCGAGGTCCTGAGTAGGCTTTCAAAGGCGAGAAAGGTAAAGTTGATGAAAGAAATATCTTGTGTGGGGACTATGAGCGAGGCAGGTTAAAAGAACGAGAAGCGGGCGTGGGAGTTGGCGGTCCGCGTAATGTTGATGAGTCATCATCCTTCAGCCGTTCTTTCTTGTGGTGACCGGCACCCAATGGCAAAAACTAAAACGCGTCAGGCATACATCGGGATGGCCTCACAACCTTGACCAAGGCTACCTGTGAAAAAAAGAAACGCTGTTATGCAGCGTTTCAGGTCTCGTCAACGGCGAAAAACGACGCTGTCATGGCATTTCTTCGTCTGGTCTTTGGATACTTTCCGTGCCTTTCAGGCGATCAGCGGAATCTGCTGGCCCTGTATTTTCGGCCAGCCGCATTTCCACCCAAATCCTGAGAGCACCATTACCCACCGATAGACCGCCGAGGACTCGGGAGAATCTGGCATGCTCCATTCACTCGACCCTCGATGTGCGGATTGAATAAACTCTCGCCGGTTTGGCAGACTCGCGGTGGCTTGAGGCCCTAGATACTAGAATGCAGTGCTTTTACTTTCCACGGTGAATATCGCTCACACCTGCCACCGAAACAGTATTTTTGAACCAATGGCCTCCCACGACCCCCTGCGTTCGCAACGAGGCTTCTGGATACACCCTGCAATATTTCTGCCACCGAAACGGTCAACCGAACGCGGCCTCTCACGGCCCCATGTGTTCGGAGCGAGGCTTCTGTGCTTAAAACTCTTCTCTCCATCGTTATCGATCACGGCCATGTCGCTCAGCACTCCAGAACCAAATAGCCCCGTCTTGAGCGCGCCATTCCCCGCGTTACCCTTTGTCGACACTCCTGGGCAAACTGACGTGATCCTTCGAGCATCTGACGGGGTCGACTTCTATGTGCACCGAGCCATCCTATCGCTGATGTCCGGTGTATTTGAGACGATGTTTGGGCTGCCTCAGGCCGAAGAATGTCCTCCGACCCCCGCTGTCGTCGATGTCCAGGAAGAATCGGCTGTCCTGGACCGAGCCCTGCGATTCTTCTATCCCGGTACATCTGGCACCGTCGAATCGCTAGGAGAACTACGAGAAATCATCGAGATCTTGATTTCAAAGTACGACATGCAGTGCCTGGTTCCGAGTGCGCAGAGGCACCTAGAGAGATATGTGGCCATCGCCCCTGTATCCGTCTACGTTGTGGCGTATATACATCGCTGGGATGCCATTGCCAGGGCCGCGGCAAAGGAGACATTGAAACTCCCGCTGAGGGCACTGGACACCGAACCATCTGAGGGGCTGGACAATATCCCCGCCACCGCCTACCATAATCTTCTCCGGTACCATTACCGCTGTGGTGCCGCCGCCCAGAGAACAACGCGCGATCTGAGCTGGATCTCGTGGCCGGATGCCCCATCCAAATATTGTTGGTTCGAATGCGGGTCCTGCGCAGCGCATTCCGATTCCTCGCAGCGTCTCGGTGGAAACCGGGTCTGCGTGCCACGCGTGTGGTTCATGGAATATTTCATAGGCATGGGCCAACTCGTGGAGACAACGCCTGCCATGGAAATTCACAACTTGGACCACGAGTTGTTTATCAAGGCGGTTAAAAGGGCGAACCAATGCGGGCAGTGCCGACAGGATATCACCATGCATCTCAGTCACTTCACCGGACTGTGGAAGGCGAGGATCGCGGAGGTGGTACGCAATGTTGGTTGATCACATCTACGTCGTTTCTTGCACTGATCCTGCCTTGAAACACAGGTGGAATGGAGATTTTGATTTCGCGAGCAGGATGCGAACCCAGCTGGAGACGATGAACTCCGTGACCCGTCCCCTTTCTTCTTACACCGATATTCTCCGTCTTCATGTACTTTTATGGAGTTAGCTCTCGAAAATCACTGGTCTGTTACGGTATTCTGCATTCAGTTCACCTTCGCTCATCTTCCGTCGGAAAAATTCCCCGAAAAAGCAATATGTGCGGAGCACCATTGCCGACAACCTGATGGCAGATGGCCGTGCTTGCCGATAATCCAGTAACACCAATATACCCGGAGCTATCAACCGGCTGATTAACATTGTTCGGCACTAGGTGATGGCAGCTTGCGGTGCCGAGCAATGTGATGAATTCAACAGGGGACCGGTTTTTGCTACAGTTCACTGGTTGCTTTTGAACTGCTTGTCGATGCGGCGGATGCTCTTCGGCCGTTCTGCGGGCCCTATTATTATCTTCTCAATAAATTTACCTCTCCAATCCACTAATTTATTGACTGCAGACGGCGTTGGTACTGCGATGATCAGTCAATCGAATGTAAATGAGTCCTTCACATCTTATCCCGCTTTTCAAGTGGATATTGCTCCCTGGAACAGCGGCTGGGAGCGGGCGAACCGGTAATTAAATCCGCTCACTCGGACCGCTCCCTGGTCAATGGTAATTAATTGTTCGATCATGAATTGTCAGAATTCGTGCAAGTCCGTTAGTAATGGCTGAGACGAAGACTTGGCGAGTTGCTCGCTCGGAGCCAGAGCGGGATGATTATAGACAGGGTGAAGCCGTGGAACCATTGAACCAGAAAGACGAGCAGACAGCTGTCTACCCTGGCCCGCCGAGAACTGAAGTTTGTGTACAGTCCTTGAACTTGAAGTCTTGAAAAGTGAGGTATTTGTAGCAACTGCAGTCAAGCAAGAACTTGGAAGGGATCCACCAACGAGGGCTTGTTAAACTTGAGCAGGTTTACTTGAAGACAACGAGCTGGGGACCAAGGAAGGTAAGATGGTGCGCAAATGACTGTGAATTTGAGGTGATAGAAGTGGCAAGAAGGGCAGGGCGAAGATTTTTGGCAAAATCAGTAGAACAAGGGACAAGAAGCGAAAATTATAATGTCATATGCAGGCCATGGTTCTAGGCAGAGCGGGCTAGAAAGAGAGTGCTCAGTAAGACACTGCGCTCTCGGATGCTCTAACAAGATAGCCCTAGGAATATAGGAAGATAAGCGGGACCCATGGAATGGGTATCGTCTATGTATGCATCCAGCCAGCCTACCCCGCCCTGCCTCCCACTCGGAGCCAGTACCAAAAGACACGTCGTATGGTGTGGTGTGTATGTGCGTCGCAAAAGAATGAAGACGGAAAGCGGAAAACGCAAACGTGGATGGAGGGGGTGATAAGGAGTATCGTGCGGTGTGATGATGCGGACGATCAAGAGTGTATGAAAGAAGCTGTGGAAAGTAGTGGGAAGCGGGTGCGCGAATATTACGGAGTGCAAATAAAGCCCAAGCAGCAACGGAGAAAGACCAAGATAAGAGATTGAACGATAGGTGGAAGGAAGCTGGTAGCGTAGCGAGGACAGTTAGTTTAGTTAGGAATGAATGTTATGCATGATTTCAATCGAGTCGGTGCTTGCGCTTGCGTTTTCGTTTGGGGCAGTGCAGCGTGAGGGAACCGTGAAGGCGGCGCAGGAGTAGCAAGTTCGGAGCAGGGACCACGCTCAATCAGCACTGTTCCCGCATCTTCACCGAGTCGCTACAATATCATATATCATCCATGTCCACTCCCACTCAACATCCCCAAGGAGGGAAAGAGACGAGACGCACACAACTATCGGACGGCCGAACGTACCCTGCAGCCACATCGGGTACCACTGGTCCTGCGCGTTCAAAAAGTCGGAGGGAGGGGGGGGAGGAGAGATGGAGGAGGGCGGAGAAAGAAGTAAGATGCAGCGGAGAAGCCAACGCCGAGACGGGCTGCTCGTGCTCGACGTCTGGGAGAGAACGGGAGGTATGCTCGACGCGGGGCGTGACCGACGACAGACGACAGCGGGAAGCCCGCGCGATGCGCGTGCGGGTATCTCGCCATACGACATTGCTGTCCTTCGCGCAAGCTCCACGAGCACGAGCACGGCAGGAAGTACGGCCAATGGGCATGCACGAGGAGAGTTGCCGGTCAACGTCCCATATCCCCCATGACGACCAGAAGGGAGCCGAGGTCTTATATCCGCTGTCCTTCAGACGAGCTCGACGAGCACGGGCGAGCGCACAGGCTGCCTTGCATGGCGAAGGAAGGGCCTAACCCGTCCCCTTCTCGGTAGAAAGAAGAGAAGGAATCCGACACCCACCTGCAGCATCAATGCGCTCGTCCTCCCAAAGTACGCGCGGACCGCGCCGACGACGATGCCTGTTCGTCCGATCGCCAGCATTAGCTCTGTGCTGGAGAAGGAAATTGGAAGAGAGAACGAGAGGAAGGCGGGCAATGGCATCAGAGACGAGAGCGGGTGCTCGAGACATCCGACCGAAGCCCATGCACCTGCGAAGGCCGAGAACAGAAGGCGGGTCCTCGATGCTCGGCCCAAACGAGGCGGCCAACAGGGAAGAAGCGAAAAGAGATCAGACGAAGTCGACGTTCCGCTCGCTCGCCCGAGGACGAGTCTAGCCTCGAAGCTAAAACGAATCCTCAGACGAATCCACACCCCGGATCCAATCCATATGCAGCGAGCCACCCAAAGCCTCGAATCGCCTCGACGCAGCGCAGCCGGTCGATTCATAGCGAACCCTCCATGAAACGAAGAAACCGCACGCAGACTCACCCAAAAAAAGCGTTCACCGAGCACGCGACGCGCCACGACCCTCGTCTTGATGAGCGCGGTTGTGGGCGTGGGCCGACGGCGCGCGAGATTGGTTATCTGTGCGACGTATTAGCATTAATAAAATTGGAAGGAACAGGGAGGTGGGGGGAGGGAAGGGAATCAGATTGAATAAGGGGAAAGGGAAAGCGGGAGGAGAGAGGGAAAGTAAGGCGGGGGAGGAAGGGACCGAGGAGTGGGGCGAGGAGCGCAGAGAAGGGATGTAAAAGGAAGATGAGGACCACATACAATCCTCATTTGCCACTGTCGAGCAGCGCGGTGGTCTTGGGATTTGTGGCGAGCCAGGCGCGGCGCGGTGTAGATCGTGGGGGCACGCGCACGGGGACGCGAACGCCTCGCGCTTCGTGGGCTTGCCGTCTACGACGCTTGTGTCGGCGCTGGTGTCTCCTCCTATTCCATTTCCACCTCCATTGGCAGCAGCGGTGCTAGGATGCAAACTGGCGCCCGTGCTCGGCCGACTTAGACTCCCTCGCCCCCGCCCCGCCACCGAGAGAATGTACACACGGGGCCGCATCACCAAACCCGATCCCGTCCTGAATACGCCTCCTGCGAGCTCGCACCACTCCCTCTCACTCCCGGAACACCCGTGTTCGGAATTTTTGCTGCCAACATCCAGCGCGAGGTAGTAAGTATGCTTTCAAGGGCGAGAAAGGCAAAGTGATGAAAGAAATATCTTGTTCATTGGACCGTTGGGGAAGTTAAGAACGAGAAGCGGGCGTGGGAGTTGGCGGTCCGCGTAATGTTGATGAGTCATCATCTTTCAGCCGTTGACCGGCACCCAAATGGCAAAAACTAAAACGCGTCAGGCATACGTCGGGATGGCCTCACACCCTTGACCAAGGCTACCTGTGACAAAAAGAAACGCTGCACAACCAGCGTTTCAGGTCTCGGCAACGGCAAAAAACGACGCTGTCATGGCATTTCTTCGTCTGGTCGTTGGATACTTTCCGTGCCTTTCAGGCGATCAGCGGAATCTGCTGGCCCTGTATTTTCGGCCAGCCGCATTTCCACCCAAATCCTGAGAGCACCATTACCCACTGATAGACGGCCGAGGACTCGGGAGAATCTGGCGTGCTCCATTCACTCGACCCTCGATGTGCGGATTGAATAAACTCTCGCCGGTTTGGCAGACTCGCGGTGGCTTGAGGCCCTAGATACTAGAATGCAGTGCTTTTACTTTCCACGGTGAATATCGCTCACACCTGCCACCGAAACAGTATTTTTGAACCAATGGCCTCCCACGACCCCCTGCGTTCGCAACGAGGCTTCTGGATACACCCTGCAATATTTCTGCCACCGAAACGGTCAACCGAACGCGGCCTCTCACGGCCCCATGTGTTCGGAGCGAGGCTTCTGTGCTCAAAACTCTTCTCTCCATCGTTATCGATCACGGCCATGTCGCTCAGCACTCCAGAACCAAATAGCCCCGTCTTGAGCGCGCCATTCCCCGCGTTACCCTTTGTCGACACTCCTGGGCAAACTGACGTGATCCTTCGAGCATCTGACGGGGTCGACTTCTATGTGCACCGAGCCATCCTATCGCTGATGTCCGGTGTATTTGAGACGATGTTTGGGCTGCCTCAGGCCGAAGAATGTCCTCCGACCCCCGCTGTCGTCGATGTCCAGGAAGAATCGGCTGTCCTGGACCGAGCCCTGCGATTCTTCTATCCCGGTACATCTGGCACCGTCGAATCGCTAGGAGAACTACGAGAAATCATCGAGATCTTGATTTCAAAGTACGACATGCAGTGCCTGGTTCCGAGTGCGCAGAGGCACCTAGAGAGATATGTGGCCATCGCCCCTGTATCCGTCTACGTTGTGGCGTATATACATCGCTGGGATGCCATTGCCAGGGCCGCGGCAAAGGAGACATTGAAACTCCCGCTGAGGGCACTGGACACCGAACCATCTGAGGGGCTGGACAATATCCCCGCCACCGCCTACCATAATCTTCTGCGGTACCATTACCGCTGTGGTGCCGCCGCCCAGAGAACAACGCGCGATCTGAGCTGGATCTCGTGGCCGGATGCCCCATCCAAATATTGTTGGTTCGAATGCGGGTCCTGCGCAGCGCATTCCGATTCCTCGCAGCGTCTCGCTGGAAACCGGGTCTGCGTGCCACGCTTGTGGTTCATGGAATATTTCATAGGCATGGGCCAACTCGTGGAGACAACGCCTGCCATGGAAATTCACAACTTGGACCACGAGCTGTTTACCAAGGCGGTTAAAAGGGCGACCCAATGCGGGCAGTGCCGACAGGATATCACCATGCATCTCAGTCACTTCACCGGACTGTGGAAGGCGAGGATCGCGGAGGTGGTACGCAATGTTGGTTGATCACATCTACGTCGTTTCTTGCACTGATCCTGCCTTGAAACACAGGTGGAGTGGAAATTTTGATTTCGCGAGCAGGGTGCGAACCCAGCTGGAGACGATGAACTCCGTGACCCGTCCCCTTTCTTCTTACACCAATATTCTCCGTCTTCATGTACTTTTATGGAGTTAGCTCTCGAAAATCACTGGTCTGTTACGGTATTCTGCATTCAGTTCACCTTCGCTCATCTTCCGTCGGAAAAATTCCCCGAAAAAGCAATATGTGCGGAGCACCATTGCCGACAACCTGATGGCAGATGGCCGTGCTTGCCGATAATCCAGTAACACCAATATACCCGGAGCTATCAACCGGCTGATTAACATTGTTCTTGAAGGCAGCTTGCGGTGCCGAGCCATGTGATGAATTCAACAGGGGACACCGGTTTTTGCTACAGTTCACTGGTTGCTTTTGAACTGCTTGTCGATGCGGCGGATGCTCTTCGGCCGTTCTGCGGGCACTAAGTATTATTATCTTCTCAATAAATTTACCTCTCCAATCCACTAATTTATTAACTACAGACGGCATTGGTACTGCGATGATTCAATCGAATGTAAATGAGTCCTTCACATCTTATCCCGCTTTTCAATTGGATATTGCTCCCTGGAACAGCGGCTGGGAGCGGGCGAACCGGTAATTAAATCCGCTCACTCGGATGGTCAATCGGGCGGAGCCATCCAATGTCAGAAACAGAAATGAATTCAAGGACACTTCGCGACCATGGTAATTAATTGCTCGATCGTGAATTGTCAGAATTCGTGCAAGTCCGTTAGTAATGGCTGAGACGAAGACTTGGCGAGTTGCTCGCTCGGAGCCAGAGCCGGATGACTATAGACAGAGTGAAGCCATGGAACCATTGAACCGGAAAGACGAGCAGACAGCTGTCTACCCTGGCCCGCCGAGAACTGAAGTTTGTGTACAGTCCTTGAACTTGAAGTCTTGAAAAGTGAGGTACTTGTAGCAACTGCAGTCAAACAAGAACTTGGAAGGGATCCACCAACGAGGGCTTGTTAAACTTGAGCAGGTTTACTTGAAGACAACGAGCTGGGGACCAAGGAAGGTAAGATGGTGCGCAAATGACTGTGAATTTGAGGTGATAGAAGTGGCAAGAAGGGCAGGGTGAAGATTTTTGGCAAAATCAGTAGAACGAGGGACAAGAAGCGAAAATTATGATGTCGTATGCGGGCCATGGTTCTAGGCAGAGCGGGCTAGAAAAGAGAGTGCTCAGTAAGACACTGCGCTCTCGGACACTCTAACAAGATAGCCCTAGGAATATAGGAAGATAAGCGGGACCCATGGAATGGGTATCGTCTATGTATGCATCCAGCCAGCCTACCCCGCCCTGCCTCCCGCTCGGAGCCAGTACCAAAAGACACGTCATGTGGTGTGGTGTGTATGTGCGTCGCAAAAGAATGAAGACGGAAAGCGGAAAACGCAAACGTGGATGGAGGGGGTGATAAGGACTATCGTGCGGTGTGATGATGCGGACGATCAAGAGTGTATGAAAGAAGCTGAGGAAAGTAGTGGGAAGCGGGTGCGCGAATATTACGGAGTGCAAATAAAGCCCAAGCAGCAACGGAGAAAGACCAAGATAAGAGATTGAACGATAGGTGGAAGGAAGCTGGTAGCGTAGCGAGGACAGTTAGTTTAGTTAGGAATGAATGTTATGCATAATTTCAATCGAGTCCATGGTGCTTGCGCTTGCGTTTTCGTTTGGGGCAGTGCAGCGTGAGGGAACCGTGAAGGCGGCGCAGGAGTAGCAAGTTCGGAGCAGGGACCACGCTCAATCAGCACTGTTCCCGCATCTTCACCGAGTCGCTACAATATCATATATCATCCATGTCCACTCCCACTCAACATCCCCAAGGAGGGAAAGAGACGAGACGCACACAACTATCGGACGGCCGAACGTACCCTGCGGCCACGTCGGGTACCACTGGTCCTGCGCATTCAAAAAGTCGGAGGGAGGGGGAGGAAGAGAGATGGAGGAGGGTGGAGGAAGAAGTAAGATGCAGCGGAGAAGCCAACGCCAAGACGGGCTGCAAGTGGTCGACGTCTGGGAGAGAACGGGAGGTATGCTCGACGCAGGGCGTGACGGACGACAGACGACAGCGGGAAGCCCGCACGATGCGCGCACGGTGTCTCGACGTACGACGTTGCTGCCCTTCACGCAAGCTCCACGAGCACGAGCATAGCAGGAAGTATGGCCAATGGGCATGCACGAGGAGAGTTGCGTCAACGTCCGGTGTCCCCTCATGACGACCAGAAGAGCGCCGAGGTCTCATATCCGCTGTCCTTCAGACGAGCTCGACGAGCACGGGCGAGTGCACAGGCTGCCTTGCGTGGCGAAGGAAGGGCCTAACCCGTCCCCTTCTCGGTAGAAAGAAGAGAAGGAATCCGACACCCACCTGCAGCATCAACACCCTCGTTCTCCCAAAGTACGCGCGGACCGCGCCGACGATGTCTGTCCGTCCGATCGCCATCGTTAGCTCTGTGCTCAATAAGGAAATTGGAAGAGAGAATGAGAGGAAGGCAGGCATGGCATCAGAGACGAGAACGGGTCCTCGAGACCTCCGACCGAAGCCCATGCACCTGCGAAGGCCGAGAACAGAAGGCGGGTGCTTGATGCTCGGCCCAAACGAGGCGGCCAACAGGGAAGAAGCGAAATGAGCCCTTCAGATCAGACGAAGACGACGTCCCGCTCGCTCGGCTGAGGACAAGTCTAGCCTCGGAGCTCGAAGCCTCAGACGAATCCACACCCCCAGACCCAATCCACATGCAGCGAGCCACCCAAAGCCTCGACTAGCCTCGACGCAGCGGAGTACTCCAAGGCTGGTCGATTCATAGCAAGAAGAAGCTGCATTCAGACTCACCCAAACCAATCGTTCACCGAGCACGCGACGCGCCAGCGAGGGTTCCTTCTCCCCAACCCACGGCTTGAGGAGCGTGGTCTTGAGCGTGGGGCGGCGGCGCGCGAGAGTTGTGGTGTATCTGTGCGGCGTATTAGCATGAGTGAAATTGGAAGGAACAGGGAGGTGGGGGAGAGAGAAAGGAATCGAATTGAATAAGGGGAAAGGGAAAGTGGGAGGAGAGAGGGAAGGCAAGGCAGGGGGGAGGGGAACGAAGGAACGAAGGAGTGGGGCGAGGAGTGCAGAGAAGGGACGAGGGGGATGTAGAAGCAAGATGAGGACCACATACCATCCTCATCTGCCACGCGGTGGCCATGGGCTTTGTGGCGAGGGGCACGCAGTACCCGGCGCGGCGCGGCGTAGATCGTGAGCGGCAGAAGGACGCGAATACTTCCGTTGGCAGTCGCCGCAGTGTGATGCCGCTTGTGCCGACTAAGAGTCCTCTCTTGTGCTTCACGGAGAGAAAGAACGCCTTGAGATTAATGAGGGTCTCGACCTTTGAGCGTCTGTGGCTTGCGTTGGAACCATATTTGCAGATTAGTTGGAATCCACGTCGACCAGGATCGAAACAGAGCCGCAGCAAGACGAGTTCGGTGTTTGCAAAGATCTCAAAAACAGCGCGTCGTAGTCTCGTAAGTAGAGAACATCATAATTCTCACGCCGTCAGACTCATCGTGATCCGCCTGTTCTTCCCGATTTGCACCCCAAAAACTATACTGAACGCGCATACGTCGAGATGGTTTCACACCTTCGCGCACGGCTACCTTTGAACAAAGAGCATCGGCATTATGTTAAGTTTCAGGCGTTACCCAAGGTCATCAACAGCGAAGGACGACGCTGGTCTTGCCAGTGGTACTTCAAGCTTCATGGCATTTCTTCGTCTGCTCTTTGGATACATTCCGAGCCTTTCAGTCGATCAACTGAATCTGTTGGCCCTCTATTTCTGGCCAACCTCGTTTCCACCCAAACTGAGAGCACCATCACCCACCGCTAGAGGGCGCCGAGGACTCAGGAGAATCTGGCCCGCTCCATTCACTCGACCCTCGATGTGCGGATTGAATAAACTCTCGCCGACTTGGCAGACTCGCGGTGGCTTGAAGTCGGATGCGACCGGCTCCCGCCGCGCTGGACACCCTTCGGGATTCGGTCTACATACACGTCCAGACGATGCGCGATGCACTGAAGATATATTTTTTTCACAGGAAAATTTCCTGGTCAGCGTCGGACCTCAGATCAGGTGGTCAGAAGCACGCGTGTGCATACTTTCGTCAGATTTTTCATCTCCCTTTCGTTTGATCATTTGAAGCCGGCGTTCGTTTCTTTTGGACCCGACGCCCACGGCAGCCAATCCTCAACCTCGACGGCGCATCTCCCGATGAAGCGTGTGCTCACGCCAAGCGTCATGTGTGGTGACAGTGCTCCCTCTCCATATCTCACAACACTCACAACACCCGGCAGCAGTCGGACATCCTCAACAAGCGCCCCTCCCACTCTGTCTGCTCTCCTCCCCGCGCGGGCGCAATCCTGTACATGCGCTCCGCTGGCGGGTGTGCGCTCGTGGGTATGTTTTGCCCCGTTTCGGATTCATAGTGGGCTCACCTCCCGGGTCGGATGCTCTGGATGCGCTGACGCGAACTAGTACCTGATTTGTTAATCTCCCACCAACCTTGTTCCCCGCTGTGATACGTTTGGTGGGTCACTGATTAGTTTTTTTCTTTCTTTCTGTCTTCCATTTCATATCTCTTGAGCGTCCGCGTTTCGGGTCACTGGACGCGTGATCGACAAGATAACCGTGCACCCGCTTCCACAAGTAGAATACCCCAGGCGTCTCTGGGTGGTAGGCGGTGGCGTCTGAGACCTCTCGTCGCTAACAATACTGAACGCGCACCCTCTCTCTTCTCGCCTTCAACTATCCTTGATTCTCCCGCTTTGGCCTTTCACTGCGCATGTCCAAGTCACTTATAATTTTCGACAAGATGTCAAGGCAACGCGACGAAGGCCGCCCTATCTACTGGATCGCTTCGTGGGTGAGGTGCACCGCCTCAAGACGGCCTATTTAGGTCTGTTCTTGGTCCCTTTTTGGTCGTTTCGGTGGCATTTCGGGCGCTCCTAGGTGTGCGCGTATGGACGAGGTCACATACATGCACACCGGACGCCAGCTAACGCTGGCTGCAGTGGCTCGCGGATTGGCGGGATCTACAACCGACTTCTGTGTTCGGAAGTACCGCCGTGGTTGTGTGCGTGGTATGATAGCAGCTAATAATTGACTTGTTGTTCGACTTAGTGATTTGCAGGGCCCGGCTCGGCCTGATTGCCCGGTGTGGAAGGGCGAGCTGAGCCCCTCGTTGCTTCCCCCCTTTCTGTCTCTTCTTGCGTACCTCACAACCGATCGCTTCGGCGACGGTTTATTTACCTTGTACGTAAACAGAGACAATGATTACCTTTCTCCACCGAACCACGAGCATCGACGCGGTCAGTGACTAGAGTACTCCAACGAGGGTACGCCGCCAGTGAACACCAAACACTTCTACACCAGAGATTTCCCCTCACCGAGTCTTTCCGAGCCTCAGTCTTACTTTGCGCCCACACGGCATTGACCCCTATTCACATCGATTTCTACTTCACGTCTCTACGCCTTTCCTGGGACCAACACCGTACTTTCTACTCCACCTTTGCTTCCCATATGCGGACTTCCGACCCACCATTTCTGCTTACCAGCAGAGAACTCGTCACTGCGACACCGGGCTCGGGCTCGGCTTGGGCGGGCTTGGGCTTCAGATTCTCCAGGCCCGAGCCCGAGCCTTGGGTGCAGGGCCTGAACCTGAGCCCGGGCCCAAGCCCGGGCTTTTTAACAGCGAAAAAAAAATGCAAACATCATAGTAGATTGATGCTCCATGTATCTTATGTGTCCAATATGTGTCTGCAACACAAACCAGGCGGAAGATGCTAATGCATTAAATTGTTGGTGAATGGCACGGCAGGAGGGAAGTTTCAACTCGTCATGACAAAAGCATGATAGGCGAAGCTCGGCTGATCGGCAGTCGGTCCGCAGCTGGGAACGCGCAGGCGATCCACGATTTGTTCAACACTGAACAGTCCTGCGTGGGGTAAGTTAATCTGGAATTGAAAAGGTTTAAAGGATGGTGTTTAATTTGTTTATGGTTTATGGCCCCTATGAACTAATAAATAAATATATACAGGCCCGGGCTTGCTGGGCCTGGGGTCTCGACTCTTGTGTTTACTTGATAACTGATTTCGCCAGGCTCCCGAAGGTCAAAGGAAACAGAAGCGTGCACGTAAGGAAGCCTGCTGTATAAGCAATCAGCTACGATTGCTTGAGGTGGACATCACACGCTTGAAGCGTAAGCGTCGAGCTCTCTGTGCATTTGTAGCAAAGTCTTCTAGGGTAAATAAAGAAAATGTATTGCCGCTGTAGATCTTCCTAATCAGCATTTTTCTACTATTCTCTTGGAGACGACAAGATGGAAGAAATAAACTGCCTAAAATGGGAAGTCCTTTTCCTTTTTCGTCGACACAAGAACTTCAAGTGCGAATTGAAATGAGTATTATTTACACAGCCTGAGGGAGACAGTCACGAAGCCCTAATTTAGACATGCAAAATGTATGTCAATCGATATGGCACTTACTTATTCTCGGACAGCTGACATGGTTGGGTATGCAATCAAGATCCGTGCCGTGTGGAAATATGTTCACGCTATCGTCCGTGCCCCAGTGTCCCATCCCATTTGTGTTTCGAGGAATTTACGTTTGGCTTGTTTGGTGGTACAATCATCTGCAATATTTGATGAAGAATTTGGTTTTTCGCCTCCCTTGAGCTCAAGGAAAGTTCGGCTGACGAGAATGTGCGCCGCACGCAGCATGCGCATCGTTTGAGTACTTTTTTCCCACCTATAAATGCCCGATCGATACAAATCTCCTCGCTGACAGCTGCAATGCACATGATACGAACACTGCCTTCCTTCCTTCCTTTGTATCTTGACCTCCTCCATAGCTGAACACAACGCTCTTGCCATGAACACTAACAATTCTGAGACCCCAGGGTTGCGGCTGCTCTCGCTCGGCATGTTATAAGTATTCTTGTTATCATTCCCTGACCGAATTTCCCATCTAGATGGCGGGGGCATCCGGGGACTGTCCATGCTTATCATCCTCGAACATCTCATGTGGAAGCTCAAAGTCACAGAGAACCTTTCCAATATTCCTCGTCCTTGCGATTACTTTGATCTGATTGGTGGAACGAGTACCGGCGGGTGCGTGCTTTGTGAATAAAAGATATTATTGTGTATTGATTTTGGCAGATTGATTGCTCTGATGCTGGGCCGCCTCCGAATGAGTGTCGAAGACGCCGTGAAAGCCTACGGTGAGCTATCTAAAGAAGGCTTTTCGAATGTCAAGTCTTCCGGGAGCGATGGAAGATTCAAGGCATCGAAATTGGAGAAGACCCTCAAGGGGATCGTGAGGACCTATTCTGCATCACAAGACCCAGACGAGGGATTGAAAGACACCCAAGCCAACACATGCAAAATGTGGGTCTGGATCATCATGTCTAATACAGTAAAAATAATACTTGATCCAGTTTCGTGTGCACAATGAATGCGGCAAACCTGGCCCTTCCTGTTCTGTTTCGAACATATGACACCCCTGACCATCCAGCCATGAATTGTACAATTTGGCAGGCAGGTCGGGCCACAACCGCCAGCCCGACATTCTTTAAGCAGATCAAAATAGGGCCTTTGGGCATGGAAGAGGCATTCATTGATGGAGGTATCGGCCACAACAATCCAATAGCATCTCTGTTTTCAGAGGCGGCCGTTCTGTTCCCTGGCCAGCAAATTGCCTGTATCATCAGCCTTGGCACTGGACAGCCGCACACTATCAATGTCCCAAAACCATCTCTGCTGAATCGGTTTCTACCAGTCAATGTTGTCTCCGTGATCAAGGCAATAGCTATTGACTGTGAAAAGGAGCATCAACGTTTTGCAAGCCATTTTAACGGGCTCACAGATGTCTACTTTCGCTTCAATGTTGAATGGGGTATGCAGGATATCCAGCTAAATCAATGGGAGAAACTTGGTGATGTAGCAGCCAACACCAGGCAATATATTCTCTCTCATCCGGCAGTGAACCAATTGTCAGGGGCAGTAAAATTTCTGTCAGAAAAGATTGGAATGGTGTCAACTGCTAGTCTCAGTAAGGGTTTTTTCTAATGATGCATGTAAATAATAAACTTGTTCTCAGATTTTGCTGCACTGGCTGATGGGGAACTCAAGCAATCTCAGGCTGCATTAACTTTGATCAGGTGTCCTCCACCTTCTGAGATATTCCAGGGAAGGCTGGATATTCTGGGGAAAATGAATGACTACTTCTCAGAGGATATTGGGAAACGACACATATATGTTCTGCATGGCTTAGGTGGCTCCGGGAAGACACAGATAGCATTAAAGTTCCTTAACATGGCTAACCATGAACCAAGCCCTCGGTATGCATATACTCTCCATAATAAATGCAGCTCATCCCTGACTCAGGTTTACAAAAATATTTTTCATTGATGCCAGCTCTGTCCAAACTCTTGATACCGCCTTCAAGAATATAGCTATTTCTCATAAAGTTGGAAAAACCTTGAATGATGCATCACTATGGCTAATATCACAGATTGAAGAGTGGATGCTGCTCTTTGACAATGCTGATGATCCAAATATCAACCTCTTTCCGTTTTTCCCCCCCTGCACGCATGGAAACATCATCATCACCTCGCGAAACCCACAGCTGGCAGCTTACGGACCCAGGTCACATTCACAAGTTGGTGACATGGAGGAGACTGAGGCTATAGATCTCTTGCTACTCAGTTCAATCAAGGAGAAAACCATCAAAACATCACAAAAGGCTTTTGAAATTGTAAAGGTATCTGCATGATTTTTGATTCTGAATGCAGATTAACTAAACCTGAGTAGGAACTTAGTTGCTTGCCTCTTGCAATCATTCAGGCTGGTGCCTACATCTCACAATTTGATTGCCTCTATCAATATCTCTACATTTATCGGGAAAATCGTGCCAAGCTCCTTAGCCTGCATCCAAAACAGTGTCATGATGATTATAAATGGACTATCTATACGACCTGGCAAATAAGTTTTGACCGCTTGAGCAGTGCTGCAGCACAGTTTCTACAAATGTGCTCCTTACTGCATCATGACAACATACCAGAGACTATGTTCCAGCAGGCTGTATCATGGTCAAGGGATGGTAATGAGGAGGCTCAATCTGTAGAGGCTGCTCAATCATTCTTGAGGAATTTCATGTCAACATCGGGCACTTGGGACCTGGACCAATTTTTGGAGATCATTGCTGAAATCCGGGGATATTCTCCAATTGAGCGGGATCCTGTAGCAGAGACACTGTCGGTTCATCCACTTGTGCACTCATGGTGCCAGAATACAGTGAGGAATGAGCCCAAAGTTCGAGAATGCATGACAGACCTTGTTGGGATGTCAATTAGGCTGGATAATGATACTGTCCCGTTCCGGATTGCCTTGCTCTCTCATGTCACCTCACTCATCCAGGACACTAAAACAATCAAGCCACTGTTCCAAGAGGAATATGCCCGTGTATACTCTGATTCAGGCTTGTTCAAAGAAGCAGAACACATGGAATGTGCTGTGTTAGAAAGACGAAAGGAACTCCTTGGTGTGAGCCATCCAGGCACACTTATGACAATGCTGAATTTGGCCTCCACATACTTCAACCTTGGAGAGTACAAGGAAGCAGAGGAGCTTCAAGACACTGTATTGCAGAAGCAGATGCAACTGCTTGGTGTAGATCACCCGGACACGCTCTTGACAATGGGAAATTTGGCTTTGACATACAAGGGGCTTGGAAAATACGAGGAAGCAGAGGCTCTTGAAGTCAATGTATTTCAAAAGCAGAAGCAACTGCTTGGTGACAACCATCCACACACACTCATTTCAATGGGACATTTGGCCTTCACATACTCCCAGCTTGGAAAGCACAAGGAGGCAGAGGAGCTTCAAAACATTGTATTGCAAAAGCAGAAGCAATTGCTTACAGACCATCCAGACACACTCATGACAATGCGATATTTGGCCTCTACATACCGCAACCTTGGAAATTACCAAGAAGCAGAGGCTCTACAAGTCAATGTGTTGCAAAAGCGGAAGCAACTGCTTGGTGAGAACCATCCAGACACACTCATTTCAATGGGGAATTTGGCCCTCACATACTCCCGGCTTGGAAGGTATCAGGAAGCAGAGGCTCTTGAAATCAATGTGTTGCAAAAGCGAAAGCAACTGCTTGGTGAGAACCATCCAGACACACTCATTTCAATGGGAAATTTGGCCCTCACATACCACAAGCTTGGAAAGTACCAGGAAGCAAAGGATCTTGAAGTCAATGTGTTGCAAAAGCGGAAGCAATTGCTTGGGGAGAACCATCCAGACACACTTGTTTCCATGGGAAATTTGGCCCTTATATACCACAAGCTTGGAGAGTACAAGGAAGCAGAGGAGCTTCAAGACACTGTATTGCAGAAGCGGATGCAACTGCTTGGTGTAGATCACCCGGACACACTCTGGACAATGGGAAATTTGGCTTTCACATACAAGTGGCTTGGAAAGTTTCAGGAAGCAGAGGCTCTTGAAGTCAGTGTGCTTCAAAAGCGGAAGCAACTGTTTGGTGAGAACCATCCAGACACGCTCATTTCAATGCAATATTTGGCCTCCACATGCCGCAACCTTGGAAATTACCAGGAAGCAGAGGGTCTTCAAGTCAATGTGTTGCAAAAGCAGAAGCAACTGCTTGGTGAGAACCATCCAGACACACTCATGACAATGGGAAATTTGGCTCGCACATACTCCCGGCTTGGAAATTACCAGGAAGCAGAGGCTCTTGAAGTCAATGTCTTGCAAAAGTGTAAGCAACTGCTTGGTGAGAACCATCCAGACACACTCATTTTAGTGGGAAATTTGGCCCTCACATACTCCCGGCTTGGAAAGTACCAGGAAGCAGAGGCTCTTGAAGTCAATGTGTTGCAAAAGCGGAAGCAACTGCTTGGTGAAAATCATCCAGACACACTTGTTTCAATGGGAAATTTGGCCTGCACATACCACAAGCTTGGAAAGTACCAGGAAGCAAAGGCTCTTGAAGTCAATTTGTTGCAAAAGCGGAAGCAACTGCTTGGTGCAGATCATCCACACACACTCTTTGCAATGGGAAATTTGGCCCTTATATACCACAAGCTTGGAGAGAACAAGGAAGCAGAGGAGCTTCAAGACACTGTATTGCAGAAGCGGATGCAACTGCTTGGTGTAGATCACCCGGACACACTCTTGACAATGGGAAATTTGGCTTTGACATACAAGGGGCTTGGAAAGTATCACAAAGCAGAGACTCTTGAAGTCAATGTGTTGCAAAAGCAGAAGCAACTGCTTGGTGAGAACCATCCAGACACACTCATTTCAATGGGAAATTTGGCCCGCACATACTCCTGGCTTGGAAAGTACCAGGAAGCAGAGGCTCTTGAAGTCAATATGTTGCAAAAGCAGAAGCAATTGCTTGGTCCAGACCATCCAGACACACTCATTTTAGTGGGAAATTTGGCCCTCACATACTCCCGGCTTGGAAGGTATCAGGAAGCAGAGGCTCTTGAAGTCAATGTGTTGCAGAAGCGGAAGCAATTGCTTGGTGAGAACCATCCAGACACACTTGTTTCAATGGGAAATTTGGCCTGCACATATCACAAGCTTGGAAAGTACCAGGAAGCAAAGGCTCTTGAAGTCAATGTGTTGCAAAAGCAGAAGCAACTGCTTGGTGCAGATCATCCACACACACTCTTCGCAATGGGAAATTTGGCCCTTATATACCACAAGCTTGGAGAGAACAAGGAAGCAGAGGAGCTTCAAGACACTGTATTGCAGAAGCGGATGCAACTGCTTGGTGTAGATCACCCGGACACACTCTTGACAATGGGAAATTTGGCTTTGACATACAAGGGGCTTGGAAAGTACCACGAAGCAGAAACTCTTGAAGTCAATGTGTTGCAAAAGCAGAAGCAACTGCATGGTGAAAATCATCCAGACACACTCATTTCGATGGGAAATTTGGCCCGCACATACTCCTGGCTTGGAAAGTACCAGGAAGCAGAGGCTCTTAAAGTAAATATATTGCAAAAGCAAAAGCAAATCCTTGATAAAGAGCTACCAACCCATGTAGATTCTAGAGCTACTTAGTTATTTTTTCTAGATACTCATTAGCACTTGTGTTTCATGTAATCAATCTCGCTCTTCATAAAATTAGGTTGACTGTCTATCTGTTTTTATAAGCTGTTCAAGTTCTGCCACACTCAATCAACCTGCTGGCACATCCTAAACAAATCCTCATATTTATTGGGTGCAAAGTTCTGTCAGCGAAGGGAGCTACCCTGCGCAGTAAACTCCGAGATGCTCTCCCCATCACTGAGAATACTGATTAAGATCTTCCATTTGTTGAGCAGCGGCTTTGAGCTTAGTTCTCAACAATTTCTGCTGTTTCCAGCTTGAAGTTTCTCATCATTTTTGATTCCAACACTGGTTGAAGTATTTGAGTTTTTGGGGTCAAAAACTAATAAAAAAATTTTCATCAGTTTTTCACCAGAAGTATTTTGAGTTTTTCTGCTTGATTTTCACCAAAAACTAGATTGAAAATGAATATGAAAAACTTGAAATAATATTCATAAGCACATCAATGTTTCACCCCTTTTCAAGGGCCTAAATCACGGTGAAAAATTCAAAACAATTTGTACCGCAATTTCAACTCAAATAATGTACCAAACTAGTAAGAAAACATGGTGTAAAACTTGAAACACTTTCAGTGAAAAATGCACTGAAAATCAAGGTTGAAAACTTGAAATAAAGGTGATGAGTTTATTTTGAAAAATAATACCAATATTTCACCCAGTTTCAAGGGCCTAAATGACGGTGAAAAATTCAAAACAAACTTTACAGCCTTTTGCGGAACTTAGGGTGCGGACTTTTTTTTTTTCAATGATTTTTGCATCGGATGGCTCTCCTGAGCTCAATTCTCAATCGTTTTCCTTTAGAATATGCTCATTATGTTTGCATTGAAAGGCCAGAGGGCATGGTATCCTCGGATTTTCTGATGGCCAATCAAATTGCTTGATTGGGAAAATATCCTGTGTTTTGAGTAGGATGGCTGTAGCACTAGCTACCGTTGTACAATTGGTCTGATTTTTTGATACAATGGGCTCACAGATATACCAGAGGGTGCCATATGCCGGTACTTTCCACATGACCTATATTTGGCTCAAGATGTTGAAAAGAGAATTGGGTGTTGTCGTAATATAGATTGCGTCTGATCTATAGGTCACATTAAAAATACTGGCATATGGCGCCCTCTGGTATATCTTGAGCCCATTGTATCAAAAAATCAGACCAATTGTACAACGGTAGCTAGTGCTACAGCCATCCTACTCAAAACACAGGATATTTTCCCAATCAAGCAATTTGATTGGCCATCAGAAAATCCGAGGATACCATGCCCTCTGGCCTTTCAATGCAAACATAATGAGCATATTCTAAAGGAAAACGATTGAGAATTGAGCTCAGGAGAGCCATCCGACGCAAAAATCATTGAAAAAAAAAACTGTCCGCACCCTAAGTTCTGCAAAAGGCTGTAATGCACATATTTAGCCCTGAAATATATGCTGAAAAATTGAAAATATTATTCACCCAAAATTTCAGAGAAAGTATTTCAAATTTTACAATACAAAGTTCAACAAGAAATCTTTTCAAATGTTTTAGCAACAATTATACGTGAAATTGGGCTCAAAGATCAGAAATAAATATTTTGGGTTTTTATTTGCTGCTTGAAACACAGGTTATTATGCTGTTCCAAACGTCACATTATTCCTTTTGGGAATTTTTTTTTGGAGGTCAGAATTTTTTTTTGGTCAAATCTCAGAATGGCTTGATATTGTATACCTATATACTAGGGTGGTACAGTATCCTCAATCCCGAAGGAATTGAGCACCAGCTTCGTGGATAGGGCTCAGAAACCATTGTCGGCGCAATCGGCCGACAGCACAGCCACTATCTCCGCTCTTTTGGTGTCAACTGCATTCGGAATCCGGATAGTGCGTACGTGACGGTGCGAGAGTACACCGTGGCTGCATCAATTGAGGATCGAGGTGATGCAGTGCTGGGAGCGAGCGTGTGGCGGTCGTGTGAGAGGCGTGTGGTGATGCGGGCAGTCATGGGTTGTGGCAGTGACAGTGGTGCGGGGGTGATGGGCGGACAGGCGTGACACGACGGGAGTGATGCAATGAGCGGGCAGGATCCCGCCCCTGTCCCGCTGCCACGGGACATGCTGGTAATTCTGATGACTCAATGTCTGCGTCCCAATTAGGAAAGTGAGTCAAAACCATTACACTGCGCCGAGCTTGTACTTTTTTTTTTTTTTTCTTTTTTGAGGGTCCGGCACCCCCACCCTTGCCTACGGCTCTGCCGCTTAGCCCGGGTTCTCGCCAGGCAGCCCTACATTTGCAATTAGCTACCCTATGTACAGTATATACCATCGTACTGAAATCCCTTCGCATCGTCAACCGAACATCAGTGGCTGTGCTGTCGGCCGGTTGCGCCGACGATGGTTTCTGAGCCCTATCCACGAAGCTGGTGCTCAATCCCAAAAGAATTGAGGACACTGTACCACCCTAGTATGTAGGTATACAATATCAAGCCATTCTGAGATTTGACCAAAAAAAAATTCTGACCTCCAAAAAAAAAATTCCCAAAAGGAATAATGTGACGTTTGGAACAGCATAGGTTATACCTACATTACCACCGGAAAATCTGAGAGAATCATTGTGGGAAACTTGAGTCCCATGTTTCAAGTTTTTCAGCCACAATTCGGGTAAAAATCAACAAGAAAAACTGTAAATCAAACTTTCAAATTATTCATTTTAAGTTTGGGGCTTAAACAGCCATGTAAAAGTGGAAATAATTGTGCTGAAAATGATGAGAAAAATGAGGTGAAACAGGGGGTGAAAAACTCAAACACAAAGAGAATAAAAAAACTTGAATGCCTATCTTTAAGTTTTTTAGCTGCATTTTTGGTGGAAAAGAAGGTGAAAAACTCATATTTTTGTTTCGAGTTTCTCACCTTCATTTTCAGTGCAAATACTGTTAAAAAACTTGAAATCTTTCTCGTTTTTCCTCAAGTTTTTTACCTCAATTTCTATCACAAATACCTCTGAAAAGCTTGAAATAATTCAGGTTTTTTTTTCAGGTTTTTCACCTTGATTTCAAGCATCAATGACTCCAACATATGATGGTCTAAATGTGGCATAAATCAAAACTGAATTTCGAGCTGGAAGCTCGGAAGAACGACTTTTAACTTTCCAAAGCTCCATTCGCTCGACCATTATGAGCCTCTCATTCGCCTCTTCGGCAGCGCCAATGGATTTAATACGGAGTCGCCCGAACGGCTCCATATTGACTCCATATTGACTATGCTAAAAATGTGTATCACACAAGCAATCAGAAGGATTATATTGTGCAGATGACATTGTGGTTGCAGCACTGGGAGGCAGTGGCGCGATTCACGGCTTTCCTGGAATGGATCAAATATCAGGCTGCCTCCATTGCAGGCCCTATCCCTGTGGTCTCATCGTCCCAGCAGCCACAGGCTGCACCCTTCACTCTTCTGTTCCTTCACAAAGCCTTCCCCCAGGCTGACCTTGCGGCTATACAACCCGACTCCGAGATGCTTAAAATAGACTCAGTCATGGATACACAACTGGTGATGTTGCTGTGACTCGAAAAGTCGAGTTGCAACTCAGGAAGTTGACTTGATTCGAGACAACTAAGTTGGGTGAGGCCACCGCAGTGTGCGTGGCATGACTCACACTTGGCTTTTTGTCTTCTGTAGGCCATGCATACATCCTGCAGGAAAACATAATGTGTGTTGAAACTTCTATATGATTTTCCAGGCCATTGAGCTGCAACATATTATTTCTATTTGAGGTATGGAACAGATGTGTCTCTTCCTATCTATCCAAAGGCTGCATCTGAAAAATTGGGTACATAGTGCACACCAATGTTTACTCTTTTTGCTCCAGAGAACTTAGTACATTGTATCGGGACCATGTTTGTTTTTATTGTTTGTGTCTTTACTTAATGTTTTGTACACATACCTGTACAGGTATGATGCAGCCATGCTTCTCATATATTTGAAGTGTCAACCTGTTCTGCAAATACACTTACCAACGATTATTTCTGTGCAGAGGGGATAAATTGCAAAGAGGCAACTCCCACAAGGATGAAAGAAAAATGACACCGGCCAAAATGCCATCAAGCATATGTGCTCAGGCAAGCTTTGCAGCCATTAAATCAAATTGCAGTACAGAGGATGAAAAAATCCTATTCTCGGTGCTCTCACCAAGCTCCTCAAATTCACTTCCGCCTGTACCTTACAAGCATTTGTCCATCGATGGCGCGCAGAGGACCTGCTTGTCTGTGATGCAGGTTTGGTGAGCATGCGCTGCGGTTGAGCTGCTTCAAATTCTCTCTGAGTCTCTCCGGTGAAACAGTGCACTTAAGATACACGTGAAATGAATGCAAATAATGCTAGCACTTAAAAAAACACTAAACACCACTAACACACACACACACACACTACTACTCCCAAAGATCAAGTGCTTCTCCTTGTGAGTTTGGGTCCAGTTTAGTGTTGCCATGACTCAGAAAGTCAAGTCACAACTCACGAAGTTGACTCGGTTTAGAAGCCGCAGAGTCAACTTCGTGACTTGGAGTCGACTCATTTCACCAAAAAAATCCAAAACTTTCTTATGACCTCCAGACCTCGTAAAAACTTGATAAGTAAAAAATGATATTTTATCTGTCACAGAATGTCACATCAGTCTCAAGCACTTGTCACAACATCACAGATGTCACAATTTTTTCTGATGTCCCTAATTGCTTCCTCTGGTGAAAATACGCAACCACCTAGGAACCAACTTGAGTCACTCAAGTCGACCTCGAGTCGGTTGTACGGACCCGACTTAAGCTGAGTCAAGTTGACTTGACGGGCCGGAGTCGGGAGTCGTGGCAACACTAGTCCGGTTCGTAGTATGCAAACAGCAGGTTTGGATCCCAAATAACACAGAATATAGAACGCTAGGGCTGAACTATCCAGAAACAGCACCGCAGAATGCAATGTTCAATTGCTTAGCTCTCAGCTAGCAACCTAGATGAATGTAGGTAAAGGGTAGATACAAGGCAACTTTGACTAGGTGTCACAGAATACCAGGACAGAGATTCCAAGATTTGTGAAAATCCTCTCGTTGGCAATCCAAACGAATATGAGGCTAACACCAAATAGCTTCCAAGCTACACACACTAGGCAGCCCTGAGTGTGGACCTGTTACTTCCAATAGCAGGAATGTTTGACTACTTTGTATCGGTCCTAGCTCACTACACGTGTCCAGCAAGTTGATCCAACACACTACGGATGGCGCTAGGGCAGATCTGGGGCAAAGGCAAAGTCACTGACAAGGTATAATCCAACTAGGAGTAGGAGCCTGGTATCCTGTCTTCTATTAAGGCTATGTAACTCACACCACAAGCGTCCAATAAGTCAGTCCAACACACTACGGAGGGCACTAGGGCAGATCCGGGGTGAAGGCAAGGTTACTGACAAGTTGTGATTGCGCTTTACAAGGGAATACACCCAATGGTTTTATATGTGAAGTCAACTAGGACAACAACACCTTTCCTCTTAATCTTATGTTTCCAAGTTCCAGAGTCAACCAATCAAGATTCCAGTTATAGACTACTACAAGCAGAGTTTGTACTGAAATGGCAGCCGTTCTGAGTTGTCATAATCAAATGTCCTTGGTAGTCATCACAAATGACTTTCGGGTATGGTTTCTGTGGGTATTGGTAATTCCTAGGCTATTGATCACAAGCCTGAACTACAAATCCTGCCGGCCTGGAGTTGAATCCAGTCCAATAATAGTTTCCAGCTGATTCATGGAGGTCTCATGACTGTCCTAGAATAGCTCTTTGTGCCGTCGTACGTGTCAGCACTTGTCTATGATAATATCTCTGACACAATAGTTAATGTGTTCATGTTTGAGTGACATCCCTCCGTTCCTCTCTTCCTGTCGCCTATCTGTCTTGCCCATTACCTTGGTCCTCCACACAACATTGGAAGGGAACATCACTGTTTCCCCCGCCAACATATCCCCGAGCACCCGCCTACCTACCAATGCATAATAACAGCATCTCCACTAGCGTACCCATTTATATTGCTCTTGTGTACCTCATCAGACTTTTGACATTTTGATTGTGAGGTTGTACAACCCTGAAAAACCTCGGAATACCTGCAAAAACCTCGCAACCTCACAACGTCAAAACCCTATGTCCCAAATCCACAACCTTGACCGTTCGAGCCCCTGTTGGGGCATTATTTCCCCTTTTCTCACAAATCCCTCTGGGGACCAGATGCATTGCACTTCTTAAAAAGTTGGCAGACACCCCTTTCACAACTTTGGAGACATTTTTTTGGGTCTTTTGCGGTTATGTTGCTAATCCGGCAATTTGAAAACCCCGAAAAACCCGCAACCAAAATGTCAAAAGGCTGATGCTGTAGCTTATAATCTGAATGAATGAGTACTTGTCTCTCAACACAAGTGCTGTGAATCCTCAGCAAGGAGGTATCCCCTACTCTGTGTAACAGAGAAGGGTTCTGTGACCATGAAATCGGATTTTACACGCCAAAGTGCCACCACCATCAATTTGATCACATGAAATGACGTGGCTATGACGCAGTCATGCTCCAACCCACTTGCCTCAAAAACACAGCCAGTTCAACATCCAGGGCAGGTCCGATTTTGCTTGAAAAATTCCTGGAGCCTACTGAATCCATTGGGATGTTAAACATTCAAAAAACTGCATGCATACAAGTCTGGCTTGTGAAATATCGACAGATGAAGTTGATCAGTCTCAATTAGGCATGCACTGCAAAAACACAGCTGGTTCACCATCCAGGGCAGGTGCGATTTCGCTTAAAAAATTCAGAGAGCCTACTGGATCCATTGGGATGTCACCCTCTTTTTAGAATTAAGCCGCTCTGTCTGAAGCCATTTCAAACTCCGCTCGGCAGTTGACACAGTTGTGCTCCGATATTACGGCCGAGCAGCCACTTGTTAAACATTCAAAAACTGTGTGCACACAAGTCTGCCTTGTGAATTATTGTCAGATGAAGTTGATCAGTCCCAGTTAGCAAGCACTGCAAAAACACAACCAGTTCACCATCCAGGGCAGGTTCGATTTCACTTAAAAAATTCAGAGAGCCTACTGGATCCATTGGGATGTTAAACATCCAAAAAACTGCATGCACACGAGTCTGGCTTGTGAATTATCATCAGATGAAGTTGATCAGTCCCAGTTAGCAAGCACTGCAAAAACATAGCCAGTTCACCATCTAGGGCAGGTTCAATTTTGCTTAAAAAATTCAGAGAGCCTACTGGATCCATTGGGATGTTAAACATTCAAAAACTGCATGCATACAGATCTTTGAGGGTCCTTATCAGACAAAAGCTTTGTGTTTTCAGTTTCTAGGGAGTTTTCCTCCAGATCTTGAAAGAAAGTTCAATATCTTTGAAGATCTGAGCTGAACATCAAAAAATCCCCAGATCTTGAAAGATCTTGAAAGATCGACAGAGATTTGATGTCATCAAGTTCATCAAGAACTTCTTTTGCACCGCCACATTGATTCTTCTAATAGACATCTTTCAAGATCTCGGACATCCAAAATGTAAGACTTGACACGGAACAGTTTGACTTCTTTCAAGAAAGTTTAACCCAGTTCCAGAGGCTTTCATCGACCTTTCATCAGCATAATCCTGGATCACCTTACTGCTTTTGGATGAACTATACTTAGATGCCCTTTCGCCGTGGCCAGATAAAGCTTCTTGCTTAGCATGACGTCCACATGCTACCATGCTGCGTATTCCCACACACTATGGTTACCATGCTGCTCGTTCCGACAGGGCCCGGGTTGCGGCATTCTTTTGGGTAATTAATTCACATGATTCATTCAAGCCTGGGAGCATCCAACCAGATTATAACCGTTAGATTTGTACAGTGTTCAGGCATCCACATCTTCCTCATGTCTGAGCCTGTCGAGAACCTCCGTGTCGCATACCAAATTCTTGAGCGCAACACAATTCGGGCCCTCCATACCCAGCGAGGTGATGCTGCCCAGCTTACGATCCAGGCAACTGAGGCCCTTCATCTCCTCCAGGCTGCCGAACAGGTACACTTGTCGTCACGTCCACAATTGTCGATTTTGATTTTTTTATTCCGATACTAGCACCGGGGATCATTCCACGCTGCTAGTGTTGCCGCGACTCCAAAAGTCGAGTCGCGACTTGTTGAGTCGACTTCATTTGGAAGTCGACTCGGCCAAGTCGACTTGAGTCGCCAAGTCGAAATATTTTTGGAACTGATCCTAGGCCCTCCAGAGGTTGTAAAAACACAAAAGGCAAAAATACAAAAGTTTAGCTGTCACAGAATGTCACGTACATGTGATGGTGACACCTATGTCACAAATTTTGATCATGCTCCAATCGCGTTTCTGGGCTGAATTACGCGACGTACCCCGGAACCGACTCAAGTCGACTCGAGTGACTTCGAGTCGACCATCCCGACTCGACTTGACTCGACTCAAGTCAGCAACTTCGAGTCGACCTCATTGGCTCAAGTCTGAAGTCGCGGCAACACTAGACACTGCCGAATACGCCGTCCGTCAACAAAATGTTGCAGCAATAGTCAATGAGCTTGATGAGGTATATATATATATATATTCTTACAATCTGTCTCATCCTTCTCAGGCACGGCACATTTCATCAGACCCACCTGATGCTGCCCCTTTGATTGTTTCGCATCGCGTAGCCACCGGTGGCCGCCCACGCATCGAAATTGACCGGCAGGTGCTCCAGGAAGCTCTCGAGCTCCGGGGCGTCAACCATCTGGCTAGTGTTTTCAACTGTGCGCTGCGGACCATTCGCCGGTGAGCACTAGAGTACGGTCTTGTTGAACCTGGTGATCCAGTGTTTACCGATGTTGCCCGACCCGACGGACAAGCCGTGCGCATCTACGGCTCGACATCCCGACCTGTTTCGACTCTGATGGACGCTGAGCTGGATACCCTACTGACTTCCATCCTGGAAGTCTTCCCCGAGTTTGGCCGACGTATGCTCCTCGGTCGCCTCAAATCCGCTGGACACCACGTTCCTCGCGACCGCGTGATCGCCTCTTATCTCCGGGTCCATGGCTCACCTGGTCGATTCGGTGTGCGCTTCATTCATCGCAGACCGTATACCGTGGCAGGGGCCAATTCCCTGTGGCATCACGATGGCCAGCATGGTATTTCTTGCTTGTAAATCCTAATTGGACGTTCAAAACTGATTGCTAGTCATAGGTTTAATCCGCTTCAAGATTGTCATTCACGGTTTTGTGGATGGCAAATCACGCCTTGGGACCGGCATACGCGCTAGCAACAACAACCGCGCAGATACCGTACTGGATGTTTTCATAGAGGCGGTTGGAAAGCATGGTTTGCCTAGTCGAGTACGCGGGGACCATGGGACGGAGAACACTCTTGTTTCAGCACATATGGAGGACGTTCGGGGTGTGGGGCGTGGATCATACATCTGGGGACGGTACTACGAATTATTGTAAATCCTGACAATTTTGTGCTCATTAATTATGTTAGGAGTGTTCACAATACGCGCATTGAGCGCTTGTGGTACGATGTCACTCATGGCTTCAGGCAGAAGTGGAAGAGATTCTTCACCGACCTTGAAGTACATCACGGCCTCAAGCCGCAAGTGCCAGCTCACATCTGGCTTCTCCATCATTTGTTTCTCGCCGATATTAACACTGATGCGCAAGAGTGGGCGGAAGCTTGGAACTCCCATCACCTTAGCATTCGTGGTGAGCGCAACCGGTCCCCCCGCGACATATTTTTCTTCAGCATGTACCACGATGGGCCCAGGGGTTTGGAATATCGTAGGGAGCCTGAGAACGAGCATGTCGAAGACCCCTCCATTTATGGGATTGATTGGGATGTCGCTGATGACCCCACACTCATGAACCATTTGCTGACGGAGAATCCGCAAGATTGGGAGGAGCGCAACCCCTTTGCTCCAGGTGCCGACGAGCTTTCTCATGTGCCCTGCGATGCACCGAACTGTCCACTCAGTCCAGACGCAGTTGCTGAACTCGATCGGCGGCTAGCAACGGTGGTCGACTTACAGTCTCGTTCCATGGGTGTCCGGCGTCTTGTATGGGCTGCCGCATTTGAAATCGCCAACGAAATGTATCCATAGAATAATATTACATGTATTGAACACAATGCGAAGATATTGTAATAAAAAACGATTATGAGACGGACTATTGTGTAGATTCATCCTCACCGAGAGATGGGTGAGATATGATCGTAGCACGATGCATGAAGTCTGCGGCAGTATGGCCGGAAACCGGTCTCGGACTGGCATAAATGGAGTCGCGGTCGGGGTCAGAGTCGGAAGCTGAATCTGAGTCCGAGTCCGAGTCAGACTCGTCAGTGACTGATTGGAGGTCAGGCAACGAATCACAGTCAGAGTCCGTGTCTGAAGCTGGATCAACAGGGTGCGTGCTGTGGCTAGGATTAAGGATCATGATTCAAGAAAACATCATTCAGAGAATTTACATACCCATTCAGTTGCGCTCGTACCAAAATTGGTGCAGATTCAGTCGGTTGGGCAACCAGCGGACTGAGAAGAAATACAATCATGAGATGAATCACGTCTTGCAGTGGAAAAGTTAGTGTGAAATGGCACCCAAGATATTTCCGTACCATGGACCTGAAGTCTGGTTATCAAGGAAAATATAAGTGCGAAGAGAAACTCACAAAGAAATATCAAGGGGGTGTCCCTTTTACCGGCATGGGGTTCCGAACCTTCTTGTTGAGTCGCCGAAACTCAAATTGTTGATATTGATCCCCGGGTGGGTAGTGAAGGTGAATACCAGGTGACGACGTGTCGGGGTAAGAACACAAAAAGGCTGTCTGTGGAGCTGGACGGCCTGATTGGCATCCAACACACGAGGAGATGGTGGCAAGACCAGACCCTTAACCAACAATGCCGAGGTGAGTTGCGTGGTGAACGCCTCAGGACGGACAAGGCCTTGGCGGGGAACATTAACCTCAACGAGGAGACCATGAGTATTAAAGCGAGTCAGGTAGTCTAGCGCATCCTCATTGCGAAACGCGAGGTGGTCGCTAGGAAACTCCGGGTGTTCATGAGCACCGGGTTCCTGGGAGCGCATTCAGCAGTCTAATAAGATTGAGTGGGAGATTATAAGATAAATACCACGAGTGGATAAATAGCAACGAGTACCGTCACTAAGCCTGAGAATACACCTGCCGATGCTGACGCCGCTGGCGCCGATGCCGATCCCAAACTGGAAGGGAAGTTATTACGCGACCGATGAGGAGAGGTCGATGAGACTGAATGCTGAGGCAGGGTGTGCTCAGCACTTGAGATGCGCCGGGTACCCGTGTTTCCGGCCACAACAGGAGGGAGGCCGCGCCATGAAGGAATGCGGGGCCCTCCTATCTGAGGGAGGGTCGGCGGCGCTTGCACAGGGACAGGCACGGGAGCGAATCCTGCAGATGCACTGCCGTTCCCGCTGTGAAGTTATAGTGAGTGAATGGTAATAGCAACAATGTAGACAACTTACAGGGTCGGATCTGGTATCTCTTGAAGGGGAGCATGGGTGGTCCACCCCGCCATGCATACGCAAATTGTCAGATAACTCCAGTTTGTGACATCCTACAATATTAGGGTCAAAAAAGATAAGGGAAAACCACCGAGAATAACAGACCGAGTAAAACCCGCCACAATAGTTCGGCGTATAGCCACCTTTGCGGAAGTGATAGCTGATATGGGTGATATCGTGGCAGCCACGGTCCTCGTGGGAGATCCATCCATGGCCGCAGCAGCAGACCTCGGTCGGAGATCGGGGCAACTGAAAATAATTGTATCAGAGAAACAGGGAATGGTAACAATTGGACAAGGTCCCTACAAGGCGTGGAATAGCTTGTTGGGTTTGGGGGTCAACATCGGCCCCACAGAACACGGCGCAGCGAGAAGATGCCGGGCATTTCTGGCAGGAGAATCGTCCAGAGAGATTGCACATAGGTAATTGGGGGAAGTTTGAAAGTGAGCGAATAAAGGGAAACAGGAATGCGAAATGATGTGTTCACGTTGTAAATATGGGAACCTCCCAATGCTGTTTTGCTTATCGTCCAATATAAACCTTGCACATGGTTAAACCACCTATTTTGGGCACCCATGGCGCGATTCAAACGACTTCCGTCCTTGCCCGCTGGGCCAAGTACATTATTTTTAGCTTATATCAGTGGCAGAATGCAGATCCCGACGAGTTCCGACGGCAATTTTTGATGGTTGATACCGCTGAGTGCTTCGATTGTTGTGGATAGGGATGCTGATTCTTGATAGTCGATCCTCTTGGCTTTGATTCATGTGGATAGCTGCATATGGAAGGGCGTTCCCCACGTACAAGTTGGCCGGGGCGTACAGAGCGGTCCGGCCGATGATCAGACTACCGAAAATAAAATTTGGTCAAAGACTCTGGAGTTCTCCACAGAACCACAAACTTTGGGTTCACTGCTTTGCACCCAGTTCTTTCAAGATCTTTGAGCAAAACAGATATACAATATCTTGGGAGATCTTGGGAGATCTTGAAAGATCTGGGAATACTTGAATTTCATCAAGTTCTTTCAAGATCTGGGTGAAAAGTGTGCTGAAAAAGTTGACTTCTTTCAAGATCTTCCAAGATCTTCAAAGATCTGGAGAAAGTTTTGACTTCTTGATAGATCTTTCAAAATCTTTCAAGATCTGGACAGAAAAAACACGGAAAAAGGCTTTTGTCCGATAAGGACCTTCATACAGATCTGGCTCGTCAATCATCGTCAGATGAAGTTAATCAGTCCTAATTCGGCAAGGCCTGGAAATACACTAGCTGTTATTTCGACCTGTATCTTTGTACTCGAGATCAACATCGAGATTATGAACTAAAAGCAAAGATTTTGGACTTTGTGCCATGACTGTACATTTTGTGCTGCAGATCTTTGCTGACAGCTATTATTCAGAATTTCAGTCAAAGCTCTCCTGGGCTGTGAAATGAATGAAAACTGAGTGGAAGGAAACTTCTCAACCTGAAAACAACTGTTTTTATCCTGGTTGTTGGTCAAGAAGGAAAATAGTTTCTATCATTCAAATCGAGAAGGAACTAGAGTAGGGGACCGGTGCTTGCTGCTGCTACAGATACCATAGGGAGTTATAAGCTCCACTAATTGGGCTTGAGGGCTTGTAAGTCCTATGAATTTCCTAAGTACTTATAACCGAGGATAGCGTCTTTCTGAGCTCTATAGACCCCCGAAACAACTTACAGATTTATCATGCCTTATATTTTCTTATATGAACTCATCTCTGACAAAGCCCTTTTGCGACATGGTCATTGAGAAGGTATTTGAAAACATTTAAATGTATCCTGAATGTCGAGACCACAAACCTGCAAAGGTTATTGTAAATGGCTTCAGCATACCTTTTCAATATTTTTGAGGAGGTAAGTATTTGGTTATGCTCCTTGTGGAATGGTCATTGGCTAACTCGTTTCAAACTCTCAATGGAGGTTGAACGGTAACCAAATAAACATTTCTGATGCATTCACACATGCACTCAATGGATCGTGTTCTTTACTTCTGTTTGCACAAACCTCCGTCTGTGTTCTCAATCAATTCGCTGGTTTTCGTGAGCTGTTCAATGTGACATCAATTCAACTGGAGGAACAAAAGCCCACTTCAAATGCGCTCTTCCGCGTACTGATCCGCGCGCTCATCACGGGCAGGAGGAGCTTGCCCTCGGTGGCGTTCGAGACGGCGGAGCAGGTGGCGAGGTACGCCGCTACGGGGAGATGTCGAGGGCTGGACAGGAGGCGGGGGTTAGCTAGTATTGTGTTTGGGGAGATAGTATTCACCTCGACACGCGGTGCGGGGCATGTTACTAGCAGATGCGGAGAGGAGAAAAGGCTGCGTCTAATCGACAGCGACACCAGTGCCACCACGATGCGCGCGTTGTATCGCTCGACGTCCCCGCCGTCAGACAGGCTCGACACACGTCGCTGTCCTTCGGATCAGACAAGCTCGATGTTCGCTGTCCTTCAGACAAGCTCGACGCACGTTACCGTCCTTCAAACAAGCGCACCGCGCACTGGCCGCGGGAAGCTGTCCGTCCGACTCCGACACGCGCACTCCCCAGCGCACGAGAAGGACGCGCACGAAGGAAGCACGCAGCTCCAAGGCTCGGATCCAGATCCAGATCCACCCGACGCCGTATCCGCAGAGACGAACAAGGCGCAAGCATGCTCCCCCTTCTTCGGGCGAAGTCGGCGTGCGAGAGCAGCATCGGCGCGCGAAGGCAGAATCGGTAGGGCGTCGGGGTGCGAAGTAGCGGGCAGAGTACGGGGTAGGGAGCAGAAAAGAAAGGTCGAGCCACTGACACGACACGCACCTTTAGCATCAACACGTCTCGTCCACCCCAGATACGCGCGGACCGCGCGCGGCGAGGCCTATCTGATCATTGGGTTAGCTGAACTCGCTTTGAATACGATAAGGAACACAAAGATAATACAGCGCACACGCGCTCGTTTCGTCGACGAAGGAGCATGAAACCAACCCCACGACCCCAAGCCCAAGCCCACGCCCGGCCGCCCGGCCGCCCGCAAAGGCTGAAAGCCCGGCGAAGGACGAAAACGACGTCCTCCCCCCTGCACGCAAGGGGAAAAAAACCTCTCCTCATCCTCATCCCCTCCCCCTCCGCAAAGAGAAAAAAACGGCAAAAAAAGCGCGCCGAGACTCACCGAAACAAATCGTCAAATACGTGGTCCAACACGACCTTGCCCCTGCGGTCCTTCTCTCCGATCCACCGCTTGCTGCGCGCGGTCTTGAGCGTCGGCCGGCGGGTGGTGAGCTTCGGTTTTTCTGCGAGTAGTAGAATAGGTGAGTGGCCCAAAGAGAAGATCTAACAAGACATACCATCCGCGTCCGTGGGCGCGAGAATGGCGGTGCTCTTTGGGCGGTCGCGGCGCAGGCGCGCGGCGTAGATCGTGAGCAGACGCGCGGGCGGGGACGCGAACGCCTCGCGCTTCACGGTCGTGGGCTTGTCGTCGACAATGCTCAGGCTCGCGGCAGCGCTGCCGTTGTTTGCAGCAGCAGTGACACCCCCGTTCCCAGCAGCAGGATGCAACTGGCCCCAGCACTCGGGCGACTCAGACTCCCGCTCCCGCCGAGATAATACATGCTATACGCGCGCGGGACTTCGACGAGCAAGGATGCGCGCGCGCCCCCCGACGTGGCGCCGACAGCTGCGGCGGTGGCGCGAGAAAGGGAGGGAAGGGCGACGAGCGACGAATGACGTATCCTATCCTGGGTACGCTGCACGCTCGCGCCACCTCACACTCCCCCCAGTGCAGCCTATACACTGGTGTTGTCGCGCGCATCTTGAGGTATGGGTCGTAGGTGAGCACAACGGCGGTAAAGCTCGAACGGACGCGCGATGCCGGGCAGAAGAGAATATCGAGACAAATGACGAGTCGCCTCCGTTGGGTAACTAGAAGCTTCAACTTTCTCGCTCCTTTTCGAAAACCTCGACTCATCCAACCAACATCCAGCTCGAGGTGTTGAGTTTGCTTTCAAGGGCAGGAATGGCAAATTTGATGAAAGAGATGTTTTGTTCATGACCGTTGGTGACTACTGACAATATGAAGGGCAAAGAATGAGAGGGGGGCGTGGGAGTTGTTGGCGGTCCGCGTAATGTTGATCAGTCATGATCATCCCCGACGCGTTCCGAGTTCTCGCAGCATCAGACTTTTGACAAATATCTTTTTACCTTGTACAAGGCCAAAAAAGGCCACAAAAGGCCCCAAAAGGCCACAAGTTCGCAAGGCCACAATCTCAGATGAAATTCTCACAAGGTCGCGCGTTCAACTCCGGCAGGGGGCTAAATTTGTCAAAATTCGAAGACGGGTGGGTACGGCACAGTTGCGAGAGATTGCAGCAGGACTCCTTAGAACTCTTACAGAGTCTCACCGCCTTCTCATGTCCTATTTGTGCATTTTGGCAAGGTTTTTTCTTGCACTTTTACCTTGTGAGCTTGCCAAAAAGCTCACAAGCACAAAAAGGCCGCAAGATTTTTGTTAAATTGCTGATGAGGTCCTCGCCCCTCCTCGCCCTCGCCTTCGTCTGTGATGAGTAGTTTTGGCTCCGCTTGGGTTCCACCAATCTGCGGGCAGTCAACATTATTTCATCATAAGCACCCACCCCTTGGAAAATTGGCCTCATTCTTCGCGAAATCGAAATCGGGCCGCACGCTACTGCAGGACTCTTAGCTCTAAGATCTCTTTTACCGACTGATTGGTATCTCCAAATGAGATTCGTGCGCTGTGGTTTTTATTTTTCACGTCCGTGTTCGACCATGCCTTTCAGCATACGTGTTCTGCCTTTCAATCGAGCATTTTTCATTTGCACTTGCTCCTCTGCTCATCGAATTCCCTACGTCTTCCTGGTCCCAATTTTCCTTTTCTTCTTCAAGTTCACAGCTGTATAAATATATGCTTTAAATATTGTAAAATCACCACGGAGAAGGACGATCTCGAGTATTCACATTCGCTTGACTGATTCATCGCTCTACCAACGCGGCTGTGCGGCGCTCACGAGGCCCTGTCCCGGATGGTGAGCCCAAATCGTTGAAAGATCGGAAAGTGAAATGTACTTTAGCGCGACGGCCAGGTAAGTATTTTCCTCGGAACTTGTCAATCAGTGGATTGTAGTGGCAAATTTATTCAAATAGTGCACGCACTATGCCTGCATCGCCGAAGAGCATCCGCCGCAGCGCGCTGAAAGATGAGTTCTTCATGTCCGCCGTGCATGGACTAGGATCACGCTCCAACGCCGGCGAAAGCTTTGTACGCGCATTTGGCACACGAGGGGACCACGGATCCAGTTCCTACGCTGATGAAAAATGCGCTGCTTTCGGGGAATGTCTCGGACAAGAGATCATGTTTACGCGTGGATTTTGGGAGCGCTTGCATAATCTAAATACAGCTTGACGAGAAAAATGAAGTAAACCGAAACTAACTCCAGAACGAAGCCAGATACATATAGCAGTTGTGTTGAAATCACACCGCCCTTAAATTAAGCCAATCTTTGAGGAATCCGGGACGGGGCTTTGTCTCCATGACAACACGCTAAAAGTTGCACTGTCAAGAGGAAATGGGATGACATTTAGACAAGATGAGCCACCGCTTCGTTCCGGCAGACCGAGAGGAGAACGGTCAGAACAGGTCGTGAAAACATCTGATCATGATATCAAACTCAGTGTCAGTGTGTCACACAGATACGTTTAGATGCACCATAGACAGAAAGGATCGACCAGGACCCTCAAACTGACAAACGGCTGCCGAAGTTGGGGACTGGAGATTTGGATCGAGATCCAACAATATTAATAGGGAATAAATAGAAGGAGGGGATGTGCAGGATCTTTCTTGTCTGCTGGTCAAACCCATGGCGAGAGTCGCGTCGTCAAGAATGACCATTACTAGCCGCAGAATCGTTGCGTGTGGTGGGTGTGAATCGACAATCTTGAGATGCATGGTGAACGGTGGTTGAATGTAGCCGCAAAATACCTGAAGAGTTTGAATTTGAGACGCACAACCTGACGTTACATTGAACAGTCCTCAGAGCATGCAAAGAGTTGGACTCGGAGTCATGCCCGAGATGGGAAATCGACGAAACACGAAAACATGGCCTGGTAAAAAAAAAAGCGGGTACAGGGAGACGCAATGACAGTGCTCGCAACGCCTACAGTATGTGCTGGTTCAATGACATATTGTTAAAGCAGATAGAACACTCACCTACATCATGAAACAGCAACTGCTCACTTGACTTTGACTGTGGCGGCATGGCGGGCAAGCTCAAGAGGCGGCTCGGATGGCGGATAGCATGCGTAGTTAGATTTGAAAAACCTTTGAGAAGAGACCTGGAGAGCCGGGAATAAAACCGTAGAGGTTGCCTAATATTTCGTTGTGAAATTTTGAATGCACGAGCAGGCTGATGTTGAGTCACAGTGCTGCCATCCTTGCCATTTTGAATTTGATAGTTTGTTGAGGCTGAAGGCAGCGAGAGCGAAGATGAAGCGATGGAAAGAAGAGGGAGAGGACAACGGTGAGTGTCAAACCCCGTGCTAGTATTTGTGTGCGGATCTGTTGAAGAAAATGTCAGCCCAACGATAAAGTCGATGTTCGGTGAGCGAGCGAAGGCTGGTGTAATCTCTGCATTCCTGGGCGACGTGAGATCTCGGAGCAGAGCAGTTTCAGAGATCGGGCAAGATCTGTCGGACGGAGGCTCAGGTTCGTCGCTGCCGTATTGCGTGGTCTCTGGGCGTGGACTGCGTCCGGTCATTATGTGGCTGCGCCCAGGTCAGATAGAAAAGATGATGAGCAAACTGCCATGTGAGGGGAGGGAACAAAGGCAAGGCTTAATAGCTGAGAGAGCCCAATGGGTTTGAGCAAAAGAGGAAGACACAGACAGACGCAATGAGCCATTTGCTTAAAGAAGGGTTAATTAATGAGACGAGAGAAGACGCAAAAGTTGGCAGATCAGACAGAAAACAAACAAACGTTCGATACCCGTTTTGGAAATAAATTGTGCAGGGGCGAAAACACAACGCCAATCGTGGCGGAAGATTCCAAGATCACATATATATGAAACGGGAATTCAAACAGTGTCTACTTACATCGGAGCGAATTTCTCATGATAATTCGCAGTCCACAGATCATAGATAACCAAGAGACGCACCTTGCACGTCAGAACCAATTGCGCGTCGCGTCCGTCGACGCGAACGTAAACTACTTCACGCCGACCTTGGTGTATGCTCGCTTCCGGCCACAGCCAGCAGTCTCCACCTAACAAAACTGGTAAGTCGGAGAGAAGGGGAATAGTGCTGCGTCCCGTTGGCGCTGGTCAAAGTCGTTATAACTTATACCCATTGCTAAATTCGCCGCGATCGTCACCCCGAACGCGCTCCGACTGGATTCAGACGAAAGAAAAATCAGTGTCCATCCCGTCCACAAAAGGCAATGTCGTTACCATATTAGGCCTTCACCAGCCTCGTAGTCAAAAAATGCAAGACCGTAAACTCGCCTTGTATTCAGCGACGACGAACAGGGGTAGCACGCCTGCTTCGGCCGTATCCCGCCCGCCTTCAAGGGATGCCGCGAGTCGTTCGGCGCACCGTCAAACGCCGTTCCGGGGAGGGAGCCCGCCCACGAGGTACACCGGCTGGAAGCTGTGGTGGATGCTGATAGAAGCCCCGGTGCCTGCGCTGTAGTCCGATCATATTGTGTGCTTGGAGGGAGTGGTGTCGTCGTTCGGTGCTGCAGCACAAGGAAGCAAAGCAAGGATGTCAATGACCTACAAGGAGGTGACCACGTCCCATCCGGGAGGTCGTCTATAAGTGGAAAGTGGAAACCCACTCGCCTCCAGCTCCCGGAAGAACATCCCGCCCTCGCCCGCGACGCCGCTGCCGAGGAGGGAGTCCATTGTTGCGGTGAAGAAGTCCTCAAGGAGGACGGGGCAGAGAGGGCCCCGAGCACGGGGTTAGGGTGGGGAAGTGAGCGAGCAAGGAGGGAGGCGGGAGGAAGACGAGGAGGAGGGAGAGAGGGGTGAAAGGGAAGGGGAAGACACGAGCCGACGCCAAGATGGGAGCTGCTGAAGCTCGTGCTCGACGTCTGCCGCTGTCCTTCAGATAAGCAGCCCACCGTCCGACCGCGCACGCTGCACGAACGTCTCCGCAGCTCCAAGCTCAGATCCAGCAGATCCACCCAACGCCGTCAGCCGTATCCGCGACACGGGCAAGGACGCGAGGACGCCCTCTCCTGCCCTTCGTGCAGAGACACAATCGATGTCAGCGTGCGAGCCGCAGAGCGTAGCGTGCAAGGAGTAGGAAGTAGCGTAGGGCGTGTCGAGTGCAGGGAGTAGGTGCGTAGAGTAGGGCGTAGAAAGTCGAGACAAGCTCGTCCACCCCAGTTACGCGCGGACCGCGCCCGCGGCGATGCCTGCGAGCGTTGGGTTAGCGTGAGCTCGTAGGATAATTGGAGGGTAGAAGAGGGGTGAGAAGAGGAGAAGAGGGGGAACAGGAGAAGAGAAGAAGACAAGAATGACGGGCATGGCGCGTCAACGAAGAGAGCGTACGAAGCCAGCCCGGCCGCCTATGAAGAGCCCGAGGACGCAGGACGAAGCACGAAAGCGACGCCCGCACCTCCGCTCTGCAGTCTCCGCATCTGCACGCAAAGGGCCAAAAAAGACTGCATCATCCCTCCCCTACCCTCCCCCTCCGCAAAAAAAGAATCAAGAGAACAAAAAAGACGCGCACCCAAACAAATCGTCAGATACGTGACCCAATATGCGACCTTGCCCCTGCGGTCCTTCTCCCCGATCCACGGCTTGCTGAGCGCGGTCTTGAGTGTTGGCCGACGGGTGGTGAGCTTGGGTTTTTCTGTGCGCGAGCGGGCATCAGCGAGCGACAAAGAGTAATAGGGGAGAAAAGCGAGTTTGGGAGGGGTAGAGATAGGGACGAGGAAACCCACCGTACCATCTGCATCTGCCTCAAACTCGCGCTCTTCCGCGTGCTAATTCCGGCTCATCACGGGCGGGAGGACCTTGCCCTCGGTGGCATTCAAGACGGTGGAGCAGGCGGCGAGGTACGCGGGGAGGTCGAGCGGCGCGTCCGCGGCTGGAGGGGGTAGTTAGTTAGTATTATGTTTGGGTGGAGATAGAGTCACTCACCGATCCCAGCAGCATCCCCGCCCGACGTGCCCTGCGTCGAGTTGATACCAGCGGCACCGCAGCCCTCGGTGGTACCCCGTCGAGTGCGTGATGTTGTACGTGCAGCCGGTGAGGTTGTAGATCGCGCCGTCTGTGGCGAGCGTCAGCGAGCGTACAGGGTGAGCGGAGATAGCGGAGATGACGAGAATGGAATGAGCGTCGGGCAGCACGCAAGGGAGGGGAAGGATACCAAGGGCACAGTAGGTATACGCACCGAGGATACTCGACTGCGGGATGAACGGGCTCGTGAGCGTCGGGACGAGGTACAGCTTGTACATAAGCTGTTCGCGTCCAAGTTTGTCGTCATTTCGAATTCGCCGTCTATGTGTGGGTGGGATCAGCGTCTCGTCTCGTCTCTCTAGAAAGCAAGGGAGGAAGAGGATATTGAGACTGAGAAGAGATAGAGGGACAGGTGCTCCGTGGCCGGGTGCAGGAGACGCCGCGTCCACCGCCTATCCGTCCCTCGCCTCCAAACCTAAACGCCTACACACTCCCCACCCCCCCCCTAAAAAAAAGAGAGAGGACGCACCCAAACCCACTCACATCCACCTCGCGTAAAAACGTCCCGCCCTCGCGCGCGACGCCACTCTCAAAGAGCGAGGCCGTCGTGGTGGAGAGGTCCTCGAGTAGGACAGGGCAGAGGGTGCCTGTTTGCAAGCGTTAGCAAGCGACCAAGGAGGGGGGAGTAAGGAGTATGGGGGTATGGGTGAGTGAATAGGAAGGACGAGGGAGCGGAGGAGCGGAAGGGGACGGCGGGGAAGAAGAGGGAGGGAGGGGAGGGGAGGACACGAGCCAAAGCCAAGACGGGAGCTGCTCGCGCTCGACGTCCGTGCGGCAGAACAGGTATGGGCACGGGGGGGTCCGACTCTGTATACCTTGCCTCGCCTCGATGCGCACGTCAGACGCGCAGAGGAGAACCTGGGTCACCACCACGATACGCGCATGGTGTCGCTGTTTCAGACAAGCTCAACGCGCACGCGCACAGGCCACCCATATACGAAGGTCCGCTCGACCCCCTACACTGTCCTTCAGACAAGCTTGAGCTCGTAGACACGTTTCGTATCCGCCCTTCGTCAAATCCGCTCGCCGAGGACGCGCATACACGCGTGCGTGTGGAGGTAGCATCGGCGTCGGTGTGCGGAGGAAGAATGTAGCGTCGAATGCAGAGGGAAGTAGGGGTAGGAAGAGGGGGAGCCACGAAAGAGTCGAGCCCGACACGCACCTTTAGCATCAACCCGTTCACCCCAGGTACGCGCGGACCGCGCCCGCGGCGATGCCTGTGAAGCGTCGTCAGCATTCGCGCGCTCCTCAAAATCGAAGAATAAGACTAAATAATAATCGGGATAATCGCGCAGGCCACCCCCAAACCCCGCCGGCCCGTAGTGCACGACGAGTTCCCGCATCCGCATCCACATTGGACCAGAAGAGAACAGAAAGAAAGAGACGCCGCACGCACCCAAAGAAATCGTCAAATACGTCACCCAATACGCGACCTCCCTGTGGTCCTTGCCCCGATCCAGGGCTTGCTGAGCGCGATCTTGAGCGTCGACCGGCGGGTGGTGATTTTGGTTTTTCTGCTAGTACAGTCGATGAGTATCCCAAAGAGAAGATCTCTAAGACAGACATACGAACTGCATCCGTAACCGTCGAGAATCGCGGTGCTCTTGGGGCGGTCGTGGCGCAGGCGCGCGGTGCTAGGAGCGACGTAGATTGAGCGCGCGCGGGGACGCGAACGCCTCGGGCTTCAAGGTCGGGGGCTTGCCGTCAACGACGCTCGCGGCGGCGCTGTCGTTTCCTCTAATTCCAATTCCTATTCCATCTCCATTCGCAGCAGTGGCAGCAGCGGCGGTGCCAGGGCGCAAATTCGACGCGCTCGTGCCCGTACTCGGCCGACTTAGACTGCCGAGAGTAAGTCGAAAACGCGCGCGCTCCCCGGGGAGGGATTCGGGATTTTGGGCTGCGACGACGGAGGCGGAGAACGAGCGTACGGAGGCGGGTGGGGAGAACTGCGACGGCCGACTGTCGGCGTTGCGGTGTGCGAGGAGGAGTGTGCCAGAGGCGGAGGGAGCGAGAACCATGTGAGCGCGTCTGCTGTCTTATATCGGACCGAGAGGTTAATCTTGGAGTCCGATCAATGTCGGAGATTGAGACGGCGTTATTAGCATTGCGGCCAGTCGAACCGGTTGAAAAGGGAGTCATTGGTACCCCTCGCCTCTCCATTTGCAACAAGAGTACTCCAGTTTATTCCCTACATTCTCCGATTTTTCTTTCCTAGTACTTAGAAAGCCAATATTGAATCTTCGCTGTCAAAATTCGGTCAAAATGGAAGCTCGCTGTCATGCCGAAGCGCCACACCCAAGTGCTGCACCCGAAGGATGGGGCGACCACGCAGCACCCTCAAGTCCTCACTCTGGGCACCGTAGCTACTACCCTCTAGCTCATCGCCATTCAGCCGAAAAACCAACCGATCTGCATTTCGAGCGGTACCAGTTCATTCGGGAGCGTAAGGGTCCAACCTTTTTCGTGTATAAACGTTTATACACGGTTTTAAAATGTTTATAACCATTTTCGTGTACAGTTCGGCTCAAACGGTTTTTAAAACCTTTTTAAACAGTTTAAACGGTTAGCCAAATCTGTTCCACTGACTGATGAAATTTCACAATTTCTATCAACTACAAATCCCTTGCCCATTTCTCTTGCTACCTCAAATCATCCAATGAGGAGATCCTGGCCACGGTGTGCCGGAACCAACCCAGAATGACGGGATTCATTCCAGATATAGTAATTGTTGGCGTGATCAATGCTCGGGATTGATCTTGTTGTGCCGCTTGCTGTTCAACAATCACCAAACTATTGTGCAGTCTCCCTCATGTATCTGTGACTGAAATTGCCACACAAAATCATCAAGCAAATGTGCAATGACTGCAATGGCAATCAAAATTTGCACCAACGACTTATATCCGGCTGGTTTGTTTCCGCCGCAACCCAACCTGAATGCGCAGCACTGGGCGTAATTAAGCTGGAATGGACAGTGAATGAACTATTATTCTGGTATGGTCTATTTTTTTCACTCCCAATCATCTAACTTATCGCACTTTTGCACCCTCCCTGCAGAAAACCTTGTATAAACTGTTTTAAACTGTTTTAAACGGTTTTGTAACCGTTTTCGTTTATTGTACGGATTTCCGTACACGAAAAATAAAAGGTGGAGCCTTACGGGAGCGGCATGAAAGTGTTGGCGCCGAAGCACCACAGCAATTATAGTTCGACGTTGACATCAGCACATGCGGCTGACCACTTTCCCGGTTCTGCTTTTGCAGCCTTCTCTCTAATTAAAGGCGCAACGTGGCCTGTGCGTGTTTCTCCTACCTTCCTCTTAACCTTGGCTTCGCTCGATACATTCCGTGTGCTACCACCCCAAAGTCTACTGCAGCAATAAGTAGATCCTCTTTGGTCAGTTCTGTCTCTGATGTGAACTTCAACCTGGCTGATAATAGTGCTGTTCCTCTCCACATAAGATCCACACTTACTCAGAACGGACATGCCTCATCAACCTGGCGAACCCCACACAATCAAGGTCTATGGTGCGAGATAAATTGACTGAAATACAAATATCAGTGTTCATTTGACCTAGGAGGCACAGGAGGCACTGGTGGAGTGGGCACTGGACAAGGCGGTCAAGGAGGTGTTGGGCAAGGTCCTACTGTGAATTTCAATTATGGCGACAAGGAAGAAGAACGCAAAAAAATCATTGACTGGCTTTCGCCAATCAATTTCTTTCTACGACATGCAGATATTTCACAGCTGCGGGAGAAGGGAACTGGTGGATGGCTGCTTGCAGATCCTGTCTTTAAAAAATGGGAATCTGGTCCTGGAACCACACTTTGGTGCCGTGGAATTCGTATGTGATTTGAGCCCTAATATGCTCCCCAGACTAACCAAGCTGAAATTTACAGCTGGTGCAGGGAAAACCATCCTTGCGTGCGAGCATTGTCCACATTGAGTGGCTGCCACTAATTATGACAATTCTAGATCTATGGTCATTGATCATCTCCATGCTGCATTTGAAAACAACAAGGACATTGGTGTAGCTTGCATTTATTTGAACCACAAGGAGGCTGAAGAGCAACTACCATCCAGACTTCTGGCAGGTCTCTGGAGACAGCTTGTACTTGACAGGGACATTGGCTCCATTGCAGAAAAATTATACAAGCAGCACCGGGAAAAAGGCACTGTAATGTCACTGGAAGAAGTTGTCAATGTGCTCAGCTCTAGCCTCAAGGAGTTTTCACAGGTCTTCATTATTGTCGATGCGATGGATGAATATCCAGAATCTCAACGAGACATTCTCCTACAAAAACTAGCAGCAATAGGTACCAACGTGAACTTGATGATCACCTGTCGGCCCAATATTTCTCCAGAGTCCTCCTCCTTGCCCAATCTTGATACATTGGACATCCGTGCAATGGAAGATGATCTTCGAAAATATGTTGATGCACAAATTGACTCATCATCACGGCTGTGCATACACCTAAAGAAACAATCTGGGTTGCGAGAAGAGATTCATTCAAAAATCAACACTCAAACTGTGGATGGCATGTAAGTCCTGATAATTTGTTGTGAAAAAATAACCTACATAATTTGACTAGGTTCCTTCTGGCCAAACTTCACATTCAGTCTCTCAGCACAAAGAACACTATAAATGCTGTTCGAGCAGCTATGAAGGAACTACCAAAAAGCATAGCTGACAGCTATGATATAGCAATGCAGCGAATAGAAGCCCAGACTGAGGAAGACAGAAAGACAGCTCACTCCACCCTCATTTGGGTTGCTAATGCAAAGCGGCCATTGCAAGTCTCTGAAATAACTGCAGCTCTAGCCATTGAGCCTGGCATGAAGCACCTTGATGAAGACGATATCCTAGACATCCAAATTATTCTCTCTGTCTGTGCTGGGCTTGTCATTGTGGATGAACAACTTCAGGTTCTGCGTGTTGTTCACTACACTTTCCAGGAATATTTGGGTAAAATTCAGGCCCAGAAATTCCCAGATGCACAAGTGGAGATAACACACACTCTCCTCACTTATCTTGCCTTTGATGAATTTCTGGACGCATCCTCAGAGTTGTTCCTAGATTCATCCTCCGATTTGTCCTCAGATTCAATCTCAGAGTTGGCCTCAGATTTTTCCTCAAATTCAACCTTGGCTCTGCACAAGTATTGTCAATATTGCTATGCACATGCTGTTGGACAGCCTGAAGTTCAACTCAGAAAAATGATTCTTGAGTTTCTGGGTCGGGCTTTTCAATGGAAAAAAAGAATGAATCCAAATGAAGACCTCTGGAAGAGGAAATGGGACTCCCCACCATGGAATTATTCAGACTGGCCATCCCAACCCTCTGCATTGTGGATTGCAGCAGCTGCAAACCTTGTGGAAACTATAAGGTTTCTGCTGGGGGGAGCACCTTTGCTTCAGTATTCAGAGAACCGAGAGATCATTGTGGCATCATACTATGGCCACACAGAGATTGTAAGCATGCTTCTTGAAAAGGGTGCAGATGTCAATGCAGCAGGGGGACAAGATGGGAGCTCATTGCAGGCTGCTGCTGCTGGAGGCCACACAGAGATTGTCAGCATCCTTCTTGAAAATAGTGCAGATGTCAATGCAGCAGGGGGATTTTATGGGAGCTCATTGCAGGCTGCTGCTGCTGGAGGCCACACAGAGATTGTCAGCATGCTTCTTGAAAAGGGTGCAGATGTCAATGCAGCAGGGGGATTTTGCAGGAGCTCATTGCAGGCTGCTGCTGTGAAAGGCCACACAGAGATTGTCAGCCTGCTTCTTGAAAAGGGTGCAGATGTCAATGCAGCAGGGGGAGTTTATGGGAGCTCATTGCAGGCTGCTGCTGCTGAAGGCCACACAGAGATTGTCAGCATCCTTCTTGAAAAGGGTGCCGATGTCAATACAGCAAAGGGAGAAGATGGGAGCTCATTGCAGGCTGCTGCTGCTCAAGGCCACACAGAGATTGTCAGCATCCTGCTTGAAAAGGGTGCCGATGTCAATACAGCAAGGGGAGAAGATGGGAGCTCATTGCAGACTGCTGCTACTGGAGCCCACACAGAGATTGTCAGCATCCTTCTTGAAAAGGGTGCCGATGTCAATGCAGCCGGGGGATTTTATGGGAGCTCATTGCAGGCTGCTGCTGCTCGAGGCCACACAGAGATTGTCAGCATCCTTCTTGAAAAGGGTGCGGATGTCAATGCAGCACGGGGAAGACATGGGAGCTCATTGCAGGCTGCTGCTGCTCAAGGCCACACAGAGATTGTCAGCATCCTTCTTGAAAAGGGTGCAGATGTCAATGCAGCAGGGGGAAGACATGGGAGCTCATTGCAGGCTGCTGCTGCTCGAGGCCACACAGAGATTGTCAGCATTCTTCTTGAAAAGGGTGCAGATGTCAATGCAGCAGGAGGAAGACATGGGAGCTCATTGCAGGCTGCTGCTGCTCAAGGCCACACAGAGATTGTCAGCATCCTTCTTGAAAAGGGTGCAGATGTCAATGCAGCAGGGGGAAGACATGGGAGCTCATTGCAGGCTGCTGCTGCTCAAGGCCACACAGAGATTGTCAGCATCCTTCTTGAAAAGGGTGCCTATGTCAATGCAGCAGGGGGAAGATATGGGAGCTCATTGCAGATTGCTCCTGCTCGAGGCCACACAGAGATTGTCAGCCTGCTTCCTGAAAAGGATGCCAATGTCAATGCAATGGGGGGAAGATATGAGAGCTCATTGCAGATTGCTGCTGCTCGAGGTGACACAGAGATTGTCAGCATACTTCTTGACCAGGGTGCTGATGTCAATGCAGCAGGCGGACTTTTGGGGAGCTCATTGCAGGTTGCTACTGCTCAAGGCCACACAGAGATTGTCAGCATGCTTCTTGAAAAGGGTGGCAATGTCACTGCATTAGGGAGGAATCTATGGAAGCTCATTGCAGGCTGCTGCTGCTGGAGGCCACACAAAGACCGTCAGGCTTCTATTGAGAGTGTCTGAGTCCTGTTGGAGTGGGGTCCTAGTTCCTGGTCCCACTGAAAAATGAAAGAGATCCACAGTGGTAAGCCTGATGATGGATTTTCCTAGTGGTTTCTCATATACCCCTCTAGCAGGTGTTGAATATATTTGAACCTAGACACTACAATGAGCAACTAGCTACAGTTCTGTTAGTTAATGTACTATGTGAATAGGCTAGAAGACATACCCTCCAGTGAATCCATGTAGTGGTAAACAAGCGAGGGCTGTTGATGTAGTCCATCGTGATATATCAGCACACATGATGGGCCGTTACATATCCTAATTGAGTCTGTTATACTGCATAACTGCTCGTCCAATACACCTCCTCAGTGTGGACTGTAGATCCACCACTTGAGGAGATATCAAGGCTCTTGCAGTGTCAAAGGAAGTCAGCGAACGGTAAGGCTTTAGTCAGCATGTCAGCAATGTTGTCATGAGATGAGATGCAGGGAAGTACAATCTTCTGTTTCTCAACACAGCCCCAGTTTTGTGTGAGAGTGGAAAGACTGGTCACCAGCTAGGATTATTGCACTGTTGTTATGCTGCTGGATGTCACAAAAAGATTATGAGCCTCCTTCTTGAAAACAGTGCTTACATCAATGCAGCCAAGGGAGAACATAGGAGGTCATTTCAGGCTGCTGCTGTCAGCAGAAGCCCCACCTTTCACCACTCCACCACTAGCACATCCAATACCAGTGCCCATTCTGGCACATCCACTGGTGCGTTTACTCGAGCACTGTCACAATTTGAGCCTAAAATTGTCTCCTCAGTCATCTTACCACTGACAGTTAAGCCCATGATCTTAGCGCTCATAGATAGGATGGATACATCAAAGCAAAAGGATGAGATTGAGTCAGATGTTGACCAGAGTAGAAAGTGGACATGAAAGCAGCATGCATAACATCATCATGATGTTATACCACACTAATAACTCAGGGATGAGAAGGAAATGCTGCTACAGAGTGTTTCTCATGCTGCTACAGAACATTTCACACATCCATCATGCATCCAGTGCATTTCATGTATTTATTTAGCTATAGTTCACATGGTTTGTTATATGTTCTAAATAGGAGTAGTATTTGTCTGTAGTAGTTAGCCTTTCATCCCGTGTTCAAGTTGCCAACTTGATAGCCCCACTCACCCTTAACTCCCTGTGGTGTTGCATTCTGATATCTGTAGTTCCAGTTCCCTGATCCCTGACTTCCATTAACTTCCCTTACTTCTGTTAACCTCCGTCTAGCTCCGTCCTCCAGCCTTCCATTCATCATGCCTGGACATCTGTCTTGGTCATAAATCACCATGACTCAGCATTTTTTTTCCTGGATATCCTTTTTCGGATTCTACTACATTCTTTTTTTGGGAATAACCTGTTAGGGATGTATACACACCACGCCCGGCTACGCCCGGCTACGCCCAGCTACGCCAGGCCTTATTATGCTCCCTTTGCTTACTCACGACGGACATATTAGTTACCATCATTGATCTCATTTGTAGTATATAGTCAGAGTGATGCAGACGAGCAGGGCATCTAACTTGCTCCCACTCTGTCTGCACACCTTCTAAATTAATAGAACTTGTATTGATTTAGCGTGGTCCTGAGCCTAAGCACCTGATAATACCGCCACCCCTCGATAACTATCGACGGGTCTACCCCCCAAGACCTGTCGATAATTATCGAGACGTGGCATGGCCACTGTATGGGTTTGGTGGCAGCTGCAGCACCCAGCGGTGGCAGAGCAGCCATGCCACCCAGTAAATGCCTCCTATTGTTTGGTCGTTTTTTTCGAACAAACAATGCCACATATGCCACGGAACCGCCATGTGTGCCACAGAACCGCCAATTGGGCTGGATATCGTGCCATGGGTGCCATGAGGCCACTGACCCAGGGCCAGTAAAATTTTGTTACCCAAATAGTGCCATGGGTGCCACGAGACATTTTGACCTGGGATCAGTAAAATTTGTTACCAAAATAGTGCCATGGGTGCCACCAGACTTTCTAACCCAGGATCAGTAAAAAAATGTTGCCAAAAGTGTGCCATCAGTGCCACTGGACCTTCTGACCCAGGGTCAGTAAAATTTTGTTACCCAAATAGTGCCATCGGTGCCACCAGACTTTCTGACCCAGGATCAGTAAAAAATGAGTGTGCCATTGGTGCCACCAGACTTTCTGACCCAGGATCAGCAAAATTTTGTTACCAAAACAGTGCCATCGATGCCACCAGACTTTCTGACCCAGGATCAGTAAAAATTTTGTTACCAAAAGTGTGCCATCGGTGCCACCAGACTTTCTGACCCAGAATCAGTGAAATGTTTGAATTTTCCTTAGACCCGTTGATAGTTATCGACTGGTAGTGATAATTTCAGCTGTGCTGTTTGTTGCTTTGCTGTGGATGCCATTCCTTACTTCACCTATTGGTATGGAAAGCCGGATGTTTACACTTGTCAATCAGTTGATAAGATCAACAAGCATGATGGGCAGACAGATTTGCTAATAAGACCAATGCCACTGCCCCTATCCCATTCTACTCCAAGTCTCCCTGTCTTCTGCTCAGACTCAAGTCTATGCTGAATGCATTGACTTAATATTTCAGGTGCTTTATTGAGGCAGATTTCCCATGGCAATAGTGTGTGCTTCCAGGAGAAAGGCACCTCCACTGTATCTGTGGACTCCATTGGCCCCATTGTATCAGGCTAATTCTTATAGTTATTTTTTCAGCCTACATTGTCTGTGCTCCCCAATGGAGTTCCAGGCAAATTAAATTATTATCAGCTGTGGATCACATTCTTTGAGATATATCTTCTGTATACCTGCATTGGTCCGCTGTTGGTGTCTAACGAACCAATGTATATACACTGTTCTTCCAAATACAGGTCTTCATCCATGAATCAATTTTTCTTTCCACATTCAGGCCCAATTCCCAACATATGGTGGTGTAGGAACAATATTCGGGGTATCATTGACTTCTCTCTAAATTCTTGGGGCTGCTGGAATGCTATATACCCTTAGATCTGAGTGGGAATCTTTTTTTCACTCCCCAAAAAGAAAGTATCTCAATTGTGACAATTTCAGAAGCTTAAACTGCCTACATGGAGGATCAAAAAATCAATTGAATATGGTGGATAATAACCACCATATTCCTGGATTTTTGCTGCTAGAGGTTCATTCCACTCATGCTGAACAACATCCATTTCTTGAGCAGTCACGTGCCAATTGATGGGCAACTGTGGTTGTGTCTTGACATGTCACATGCTCTTCCAGTGGACCCATGCCATCTTTCTTCCTTCTCCTCCAGGCCCTCAAGGCTCTTCCAGCATTCTAATGAAAGAAAAATTGTGCAAGTCCCAATCAAGCATGGGACTGTCATGTTTGCCACAGATGCTGGGTGGCATCTGTGGCACTGACCCCCAAATCCAACCAGCCATGGCACTGGTGGCACAGTAGCATAAAATTCATCAAATTGGGGTGATTTCTTTGGGGCTGACTCAGCTTTTTCTTCTTTTGCCACCATCTGCCTTTCTTGCCTCTGGGGGAGCCATGTGAATTAACCTCAAGCTCCAAGGTAAATCCTATCTCTTCTGTCCATGTACTCCTGTTGGGGAACACAGACACCCATGGCTTTGGGTGGCCACTGAGATCTGTGCCAGGAACTCATGCCTGCCTTATTTTCGGTTGTTGTACTCCTGCTGGGGAACACAGCTGCAAGCTTTGGCAGGCTGCTGAGATCTGTGCCCGGAACTCGTGTCTGCCTTGCTGGGGAACACAGACACCCATGGGGTTGGCTGACTGCTGAGATCCGTGCCCGGAACTCGCACCTGCCTTCTTTTCTGTCGTTGTACTCCTGCTGGGGAACACAGACACCCATGGGCTTTGGTTGGCTGCTGAGATTCGTGCCCAGAACTCGCGCCTGCCTTTATTTGTCGTTTTCCCTGCCCCTTTTCATCTGTGGTGCTCTTCCTGGGGAACCCAGACCCTCCATGGTACTCCTGCCGGGGAACCATATGCTGCCATCGAGATCTGAGCCCAGAACTCGACGGCAATGTCTTCCAATGAATGAGACCCACCCATGCCACCGATGCCACCTGTGCCACCCATATCTTGATTTGCATGTGACAGCCATGGATGCCATCGCTGACCCTCTTCCTACCAGGCTCCCCCACTTGGATTACTGCTACTGGGTTTATTGGGCTCCATGACGATGGTGGGCCGACAGGCTGCTGGACGTCTTTGGGGATAAGCCCAAGCACAAACACTTTAGGCTTGTGAAGTTGAGTGGAAGGTGTGTTGTGCTGTATTGTCTCTTTTCTCCCTTGTCTAAGATGTTTTCCTCCAACACTGCCCATCCCATTGTAGACTCGGACAGGAAGGTCTGCCCTCTCTATGGCGGCATGCCCAACAAGGGCGTTGTGACCAACATCTATAATGCTGCTGTCCACCCTCTGGAGGAGGCTCAGGCCACAGCTTCCCTGAGTTATGAATGACTGGTACGTGCACAGCACCTACCTCCCTCCCTTCCCTAAAGGATTGCTTCTAGAGGAGGTCATCTCATCTTCTGGCGCTTATCCTCGAGTTTTGCCCTGGCACCACTATTCTCATTCCCAGCGCCACCATCTTCCACTCCAACATACCCATTGCAGTGGGGAAACGCTGGTACTCCTTTATTCAGTATACGGGGGGTCTCTTCCGATAGTTGAGCCCGGGTTCCAGATGGAGGAAGAATTTTCGGCGACACTTACGGATTATCAGGTGGAGGAGGAGCATTTGGGCTTGAAGTGGCAGCAGCAGGGGTGGCATTATTCTCGACTCTTGACGAACTGAAGGCTGAGGCGTAGCACATCCGCTTTGACATGTTTTTCTTCAATTTAATATCATATGCCACCGATGCCACGAATTCCTTGTAAGAAATTGACCGAGTTTGTGAATCATGCCATGAGCGCCATGGAATAAACTGAGTGGTGCCATGAGTGCCATGTAAAAAATGGCTGGTGCCATCGGTGCCATCATATAATTTGGCTGTGACACCGTGATCCTGTAACTCGACCCGCCATGATCACGTACTCGTCCCACCACATTTTCGCGTCGCATCTCATCCCAAGCCCCCAGCCACTCAATCTGAATCGGCAGAATCAAAGTAACACATCACTTGGGTGTCCCCAAATATTTTTGCATTTTCTCTTTAAGCATGTGATGTGATATATTTTGAAACATCGAAGAACCCAAAAGGTTCGCTACTTCCATATGGGTACCTCACCTCTTGACTCTTACCACAACACCAAATTTTCTCAACCTCAAAATTTCGACCTAGTTGACTTGGTAAGTGATCTCCTTGTCCCTCTGGCTCATTCTGAATGCCCTGCTGTCTATTTAGGATGCCAGAGAGGGAGAAACGCTCCCCAGTGCCACCAGTGCCATCACGTACCCCACCTGCCAGACGGCTTGCACAGGCCAAATATTGTGAAAAGTATGTACACAGAGTCAGCTAACTGCAATCCATACTCATCTGCTGCAGCCATAAAGAAGAGGAAGCAGAGAAAAGTAGAATTCGGATGGCACGGTATATGGCAACTAACATTGTTTTAAGATATCTTCATGGAAGCTGGGTAGATATAGAGCCAGCATCAAGGCTGACCCTGAGTGTGTACAGGAGCAGAAGGACAGGCAAAAATATGCCGACAAAGCCTACAGGGAGAAGTAATTGCATTGACTCGCCCTCTCCTACTTTGACTGACCCAATTAGAAATCGGAATCTTCTAGCATTCAAAAAACGGGAGAAAAGGAAGGAAGCAAATGCTCAAAAGGGAACTAAGCAGAGTTATCAGACAGAAGAAAAAAGAGATTATGCTTTGGAATATGCACTTTGGACCCACAGAAAACAGGACGAGCTCTAGAAAAAGGTTTCTGACGCTCTGTGGAGGGACAAAGACGGGTATATGATGCACGATGGCCAGTAGCTTACAGACTCCTTGTTTACAAAACTCGTGGCATATGTAGCACCAGTGGCTGTGCCTCGAAAAAATAATTTGAGATCAAGGATTTTCGGTGGCAACAGTGGCATAGTCAAGGATTTCCAGTGGCATGGGTGGCACAGTATGCAACAAACAAATGGATCAAGCCCCGTGACCAATATCAACTTGTTCTTCGCTCTCAATGCCATTGCTCTATCGATGCTCACCACCCTTTCACACTGACCCCGGTGCTACCCACATCCAAGCCCCTTCATTTTACCTTGTTTCTAGCCCCGCTGCCTTGGACAACCGCAGTGTCTACACCTTTTGGTGTGTCATCTTTGTTTTTTTTTTTGTGCCAGCCCTGAAGGAGACACAAAAAAGGTCCGGTGCCCAGTGGATGTCCGAATATATCCCCTGGGGGGGTGCCACCAGGTACTCATCCTGGGAGGCTTGCCTCCCGGCTTGGCATGCCTGCTACGACGCTGGGGAGCACACCCACCCTGCAAGCCCTGCAACCTCTGTGTGCCTGCAGCCTCCCCAGATGCCCATGAGCCCACCACACCACACCATCACCGCCTGCACCCCACCTACTCCCAATGCAGCCACTTCAGTTTCTCCCAGCACCATGTCGACACGCAGTGCCACCAGTGCCACCTGTTCAACCCTCAACCTCCAGGCCTATTCACACACCAACCCCTCCCAGGCTCCACCCTGCCCCTGTCGAGAGGGGTGTGAGCAGCCATTCATCCTCCATTCTCGATCAACTCCCCCCCCTCCCCTTGAGCGCCTCCGATGTCGGGCATCAACTCTGTGGACAATCCTCAAGTTGCCACCTATGTGGCAGCAGGCCACACCCTGGAGGAGGTAAAGGCTCTTTTGATGTTCACTATTCACCGGAGGGGTTGATTTTGAAGGAGTATGCATATGATTCAGACAATGAATACTGGCAGGATCCATAGCTATCGTAGTCCAATCTTCTCACTCTTCCCCTCTTTTTTTATCTACTTCTACTTGTAACAATTTTTTTTTTGAATCAGATGGCATCCGTGGCACAGGAGGCCAAATCAGACGGCATTTGTGGCACAGGGAGCCAAATTGGATGGCATCCATGGCACACACTGAAGCAGACACTATAAGACATTGGTGCTACCTGTGCCACCTGTGCCACTGGATGTTTGCATGACATCACTAGCACTCCAGGCACAATGATTGACATTGGTAAGCCAAGAATGATGTAAGTATCCATACTTGTTCTTGCCACCGACATTCTTTCCAATGCCAAAGGATAAGAACAAGACAAAGCCCTGGTCAACTATACCTTCCTGGCAGACTTTGACCTTCTCCAGAATCCTGATACTACTTCCTCCATCTGTGCCAGGGCTATACCTGCGGCCCATCAGCTCCTAGACTCATATTACAAACTCCAGCGTGCCAGGGAAGAAATTCAATGGCTGAACAAGGGCAGAGGATCCTGTATTAGCATAATTGTCGGGGTAGGTTTGATGATGTCCACTGGAAGTGGCTCCAGGCGTGAGTTAAGAAGCAAGTATGCGTCACCCGAGGTAAGTGCCGGTTAGAGATGCTAGAGTCGAATTGAAGAGACGGGGCCACAACTTTTGGGTAAAGTTTCGTCAAAGGACTCATCAGGTGGCGTTTCCCGATATATACTAGCTCAATGTTTGTCTGTCGCGTTGATGTGAAATAAAGCATCGTGGCTTTCACGAGGCATCTAGACAAACGCGCCATTGCAATCTTTCGGAAACCTTTTGAAGGTCTCAACAATTGAGTACAATGCCCCATTTTTAACGTTGTTGTCTCATTATCCAGCGCTAGCATGACGCCGGATTGTACCTTTACAATCAACGTTATTGCTTGGCAACACTGCCACCACGGATCGAGCATGACAGGTGACGTCGTCGCAGAGGGCTTAACCGGAGCGAACTCCACGGTTTTGCAGGCAGGTGCGTCGCAACATTAATGGGAGACTAACAATTTATTCCTCTTTAGTTTTTTCGAAATCTGAGTGAGCGCGACATCCGGATCCGGGGCCCGTAGGGTCCCGGGCGGCGCGCGAACGAAGATTGAGAAAAAAGAGTTCTAAACGGTAGTCGCTATTGAGGCATGGTAAGTGCTCAATGTGTTACGGTTTGTGGTATTTAACCGATCACCCAGCGCGGTAGGTTTTTTAAATGAGGCCATGAATCTGAACTCGGGGTAACCAGCCTCAAGTTCAGTCCAGGTCTCTGCCATTTCGCGCCAGAAGGGATTTAAATCGATGTTGTCCCATACTGGATTGTGGGTGAGTTTGAGAACATGGAGAGCAGGGTCCTCAATATCAGCGTCAGCTGTATTGGGTTTGAGCGCTGTTGGGCGCTCGACCTTGTATCGTATTTCTTCAAAAACACATTCGAGCCAACAACCTGGATAGCCGCGTTCTCGGAGCCGAACCAGAAAATCCCTTCGGATATTGGCAAAGTCGGGCTCCTTGGAACATATCCGTACATAACGGATGAGCTCGCCTTTAACCCAAGCACGCTTGGAGTCGAGTGAATGGCATGAATTCCAGGGAATGTATAGGTATGCATTCAGTGCCTTCTGGTAGACGGATGTAACCAACCTGAACTGTGGGTTGGATGCAGGTATGCCCGGGTGGATTTCCAGGGATACGAGCACCTCTAGGAAGGGGAGCTGAAGTCTCGACACCGACCGCTCCATTTTCATATTGGGGTGGAGGGCGCCAAAACGCAACTTGAAGTTCTCGACATCATTCCTAGATCCATGGATAATAGCGAAGGTATCATCAATGAATCGTTTATATAGGAGTATTTTGTCTCGAAATTCTGCAAGTGCTGATTCCTCGTACAGTGCCAGAAAAAGGTTCGCATACGACGGAGCGCATGCTGTTCCCATGGCAGTACCGATAACCTGTCGGTAGGTTTTGTCCGCGAAAGCAACATAATTGAACTTCAGAACGAGACGCAGGAGAAGAATATCCGATACTTCCGACTTAACGTTGTAATGTTGTCTCTGTCTTGGATAACTCGTCTGGTCGTCATTCCCTACTCCCGCCTCTTCCGGCTTCTCGTCTTGACAACCTACCTTCGTCCGACGTCCGGACGTGACCTCCGTCCTTCATCTGACGTCCGGACTTATTCCGACTTCTTGTAGTCTCGGCTTCGAACCTTGCCTTGACTCCGGCCTTCCGGATATCCGTCCGGCCATCCGAATTCCCGTCTGGCCTTCACCCAACTCATCTGGCCTTCACCTTACTCGTCCGGCCGACGAGTGAAGTCCTTTGATCATCTTCGTTGTCATCCTTCCCTATTCAAGTTGCCAGCAGTACAATCCCCACTCACCCTTAGCCCCCTGTGGTGTAGTGGTTTCGATATCCGTAGTTCCGGATCCCACATCACTGACCTCCGTTGACTTCCATACCTCTGTTAACCTCCGTCGAGCTCCGTCCTCCGGCCTTCCGTCCTTCCGGCCCGGACATCCGTCCTCCGGAACCTACCTCCTCTCCTCCTCTCTTTCCTCCTTTCCCGACACGGATATAACACGACAGCAATTTCACTCAGCATCACTTGAGCACCCTGGAACAGAAAAGAAATCTTTCGAAGTTTTTTATTCGGTCGATTCTGAATTTCTACAGCAAGCCGACATCATATACCTCAGGGCTATCAAAAAAAAAAAAATTGAGTCACATATTACTTCAATTAACAAGGATCCAGTGAAAAAAAATCAGAACCTCATGCTACCCGCAAATCCCGTATACGGCCGCGTACGGGTATACCTGTACCATACCCGGCCCGTAGGAGTCGAAGTCCAAAGCGGCTACAGCCGGGTCCCGTATCCGTACGACGGCCCGTAAACCCGTTGTTTACGGTAACGGGTCACAGCCCTACTGTCGAGCAGCGCGGTGGTCTTGGGATTTGTGGCGAGCCGGGCGTGGCGCGGTGTAGATCGTGGGGGCGCACGCACGGGGACGCGAACACCTCGCACTTCATGGGCTTGCTGTCCACGACGCCTGCGTCGGTGCTGGTGTCTCCTCCTATTCCATTTCCACCTCGATTGGCAGCAGCGGTGCTAGGATGCAAACTGGCGCCCGTACTCGGCCGACTTAGACTCCCTCGCCCCCGCCCCGCCACCGAGAGAATGTACACACGGGACCGCATCACCAAACCCGCTCATGCGCTATCCCGTTCTGAATACGCATCGCGCCACCCCCTCTCACTCCCGCCAGTGCAGCATCGTCGCGCGCGTCGAGGTATGGGCCGTATAGGTGCACGCAACGGCGGTAAAGTTCGAACAGACTCGCGATGCGTAGAAGGGAAGGGCGCCCTGTTATCGATACAGACGACGAATCCGAGTCATCTCCGTTGGGTAGTTGAAAGCCTTGACTTTCTCGCTTCTTTTCTTCGAAAACCCGTCTTTTGACTCATCCACCCAACATCCCGCTCGAGGTACTGAGTATGCTTTCCAGGGCGTGAAAGGGTAAAGTTGATGAAAGCGATGACTTGTTCATTGGACCGTTGGTGAGTATTGACAAAAGAACGGGAGGCAGGCGTGGGAGTTGTTGGCAGTCCGCGTAATGTCGATGAGTTATGATCCTTCCTGCGTTCGGCTCATGTTCGACTTTCGAATTCTCATTCAATTCTCGCCTTCGTCTGTCATAAGCGTCCTCCCCTTTACAATCTGGCCTCATTCACTGGCAGAGCGAAATCGAAATCGGGCTGCACACTAGTGCACGGGCCGGACTCTTATTAGTTGAGTATTACCGTCGACCAACAACTCATTCGTATCTCCAAATGAGAGTCGTGCGCTCTGGCTTTTGTTATTTCAGGCTCGTATTCGCAACCGATAACCATGCCTTTCAGCGCATACATTCAGCCTTTCATTCGAGCACTTGGGTCTGCACCTTTTTCTGCTCTACCTCTTCCAGATCCCGATTTTCCCTGTCTTCCTCAAGTTCTCAGTCATATAAATCCGTGCTTTGAATATCCTAAAATCCCCATGGAGGGGAAGATCTTGATGTGGAAAACGTGTTCAGACTGATTCATCGCGGTGGCGCTCACGAGGCTGTCTTGGATGGTGAATCCCAATCGTTGAAAGATCGGGACAGCAAGGTAAGTATTTTCATCCAAACCAGCCAAATGGATTGTATTGGTAAATGTATTGAGAAATCAGTAAATAGTGACGCACTGCGACTGCACCCCCGAAGAGCATCCACCGAAGCGCGCTGAACGACGCACGGTTCTTCATATCCGCGGCCGTGCACACACTAGGATTTCGCCCCACCGGCAGCGGGAGCTTCGCATTCGCACAAGGCGGCCACGAACATTACATTGGTGAAAAATGCGCGCTGCTTTCGGGGAATGCTTGGGACCAGAGATCATATTTATGCATGGATTTTGGGCGAGCTTTCATATTTAGTCTTGATACACCTTAACGAGAACAAGAAAAGACGGCCCAACAGCCTCGGAGTGCATATGGCAGTAGTTAGCCGTTGGTGGTTCAAACTGAAATCGCACCGCCCTTCATATTAGGCCAACCTTTCAGGAATTCGGAACGGGGCTGGACATATCTCCGTCAATACAAGACGCTATGGCTCTATGGGTCGCACAAGAGGAGACAGGACAAGATTTAGACCAGATGGGCGGCCGCTTCGTTCCGGCAGACCCAGAGCCTGGACAACGGTCAGAACAGGTCGTGAAAACATCTGATCATGATATCAAAGTCGCACAAATATGTTTCGATGCACCGCCCCAGACGGAAAGGATCGGCGAGAACCCTCAACCTCACTAGTAACGGTTGCCGAAGCAGGGGATTTTGGATCGAGATTCAGTGACAACATTAGTAGGGAATAAATAGAAAGAGGGGATGTGAAGAACCTTTCTTGTCTGCTAGTCAAACGTATGGCGTCAAGAATGGCGATTAACCGCAGAATCGTTGCGTGGCATGCATGTGAATCGACAATCTTGAGATGCATGCACCTCCCGCCCCATTGTAGACTCCGACGGGAAGGTCTTCGCTGTCTATGGCGGCACTCCCAACGACGACGGCTTTATGACCGACGTCCATGACGCCGCTGTCCACGCTCTGGAGGAGGCTCGAGCCTCCGCCTCCCTGAGTTATGACCGGCTGCACCACCGTCGCGGGAACTTTGCCCAGATATCGGGCGGTGACTCGCACGGCGGTGGACAGTTCCACCCTGGGGCCTTGGTCAACGGCGTCATCAACGCTGCGATCTTTGCAGCACTCATTGCCCACCCTGCCTTCCAACGGCTGGCAGGCTTTGCCACTGGTACGTGTGCAGCACCTCCCTCCCTCCCTTCCCTAAAGGATTTCGTCCAGGGTTGTTCGCCAATTTGGCACCAGACCTCTTCGACTTTTACATCGACTACATGTCCATCTTCTACACAAAGTACGATCATCTCTCTCGTCCCTTCCACAACGGCATCTGGTCGGCGTGCACGTTCAATCTCGGTCCACGGATGTGTACTTTGGGCCATCGGGATTTTGCAAACTCGGCATTCGGATGGTGCGCTATAACGGCCCTCGGGAACTTCGATTTCACCCGAGGAGGTCATCTCATCCTCTGGGACTGCAAGCTTATCCTCAAATTTCCCCCCGGTGCCACCATTCTCACTCCCAGTGCCTCCATCTTCCACTCCAACATCCCCATTGCAGCGGGGGAACGCCGGTACTCTTTCACCCAGTACACCGCAGGGGGTCTCTTCCGATGGGTTGAGCACGAGTTCCAGACAGAGGAGGAATTTTTGGCGACACTTACAGATGCACAGGTGAAGGAGGAGAAGAATTTGGGCTTGAAGCGGGCGGCAATGGGGGCTGCATTATTCTCCACTCTTGACGAACTGAAGGCTGAGGCGTAGCACATCCGTTTTGACATTTTTCTTCAATTTGATATTATATGCCACCGATGCCATGGACTCCTTGTAAGAAATTGAGGGAGTTTTTGAATCATGCCATGAATGCCATGGAATAAACTGAGTGGTGCCATGAGTGCCATATAAAAAATGGCTGGTGCCATCGGTGCCATCATATAATTTGGCTGTGACACCATGATCGCGAACTCGTCCCGTTGTGATCGCGAACTCGTCCTGCAACAAAATCTTTGCTCAACTCATCCTAACCACCCTACCACTCAATCTGAGTAGGCAGAATCAAAGTACCAGCTCATTTGAATGTCCCAGAATATTTTTGTATTTTTATTTCAGGTCTGTGGTGTGATATATTTTAGAACATAAAACAACTCAAAATGTGCGCTACTTCGATATAGGTACCCCACTTCTCGACCTTTACCACAACACTAAATTTCCTCAACCTTGGAACATTTACCCAGTTCACTCAGTAAGTGTTTTCCTCGTCCATCTGGTCTACCCTCACCCCCTGCTGTCCATTTAGAATGCCAAAGAGGGAGAAACACTCCCCCGTGCCACCGGTGCCATCACGAAGTGTACCTGCCAGACGGCTCACTTGGGCTAAATATCACGAGAGGTATGTCTGAAGGGTCAAGTAACTGCAATCTATACTGATCTGACCCAGCCACAAAGAAGAAGAAGCAGAAAAAGGTAGAATTCGGATGGCCCGGTACGTCACAACAAAAGTTGTTTGATATCTGAATGAGAGCTTCGTAGATATAGGGCCGAGATGGAGACCAATCCGGAGCGTCTACAGGAATGCAAAGAAAGGCAGAAACTCGCAGATAAAGCCTACAGAGCAAAGTAATTACTTTAACTTGCAATCTCTTACTTGGACTAACTCAACTTTCTCAGAAACCGGGCATTTCTTGCATTTAAAAAGCGGGAGAAAAGGAAGGAAATAAAGGCCAAAAAGAGACAAGCCCAAAAGGATACTCCGAAAGAAAAAAGGAATTATGCCCTGGAATATGCTGTTTGGACTTGCAGAAAAAGGGATGACACTGGGGGCAAAAGCCAAGGCATGTCAACCTCATGTGCCTTACATGCATGTGCTTTGCATGCCATCAAACTTTGTGACAAAGGTGTCAATCACCTTTGTTGCACCTTTGTTTTTGCCTTTGAGCCACCCCCAAAAATAAAGGGGCAACAAAGGTAACTGAAACCTTTGTCGCACGATGTGAACATTTGCGAACCACATGCGTGTAAGGCATAGGAATTCCATATGCCTTGGTGTTTGCCCCTGGTGTGAGCTCCAGGAAAAAGTTGCAGACGCTCTGTGGAGGGATAAGGACGGATACGTGATGTACAACGGCCAGTAGCTTACAGACTCTTTATTTACAAAATTTGTGGCATGTGTGGCACCAGTGGCTGTGCCTCAAAAAATAATTCGAGGTCAAGGATTTTAGGTGGCAGCAGTGGCATGGACAAGGATTTCTGGTGGCATGGGTGGCATGGTAGCCCAAACAAAACGAATCAACTCCCGTGACTAATATCAACTTGTTGTTCGCTCTCAATGTTGTCGGCCTATCGATGCTCGCCATCCTTCCACCCTGACCCCGGTGTTACCCGAGCCCAAGCCTCTTCGTTTTACCTCGTTTGCAGCCCCGCTGCCTTGGACAACCGCGGTGTCTACACCTCTTGGTGCGTCACCTTTGTTTTAAAATTATTTTGGCCAGTCCTGAAGGAGATACAAAAAAGGTCAAGCGCTCAGCGCGTTTCTGAACATATCCCCCGGGGGGGCGCCACCAAGTACTCGTCCTGGGAGGCTTGCCTCCCCGCGTGGCATGCCTGCTGCGATGCTGGGGAGCACGCCCACCCTGCGAGCCCCGCAGCCCCTGCAGCCTCCCAAGACGCCAATGAGCCCCACACACCGCACCATTCCCACGAGCACCCCAACTATTCCCAATGAAGTCACTACAGCCTCCCCGAGTACCGTGTCAACGCTCAGTGCCACCGATGCCATCGGTGCCACTTTTTCAACCCTCAGCTTCCAAGCCTTTGCACACACCAAGCCCTGCCAGGCTCCCCCCGCCCTCTCGACGGGGAGGGGTGTGAGAGGGATTTCATGCACCGTTCTCGATCTGCTTCCCCTCCTCCCCTTGAGCCCCTCCAATGTCGAATGGGATCAACTCTGCCTTCTGTCGTCACGCTTCCCCTTGAAGCTATCAAGACATATGCCGTCCGCGGGTCCGGCGCCATCCACACCTCCCTGGAGGATGCCCTGGCAGATTTCAAGGCCGCCGCAGCTAAGGGCCCGGCCACCCTTCATACCACCGACAATCCTCAAGTTGCCACGTATGCGGCAGCAGGCCACACCCTGGAGGAGGCGAAGGCTCTTGTTGGTATTCACTGTTGGGAGGAGGAGTATGAATATGACTCGGACAATGAATACTGGCGTGGTATGTAGCTGTACTAGTCCAATCTTCCCTTGCTTTTTTATCTATTTCTACTTGCAATAAATGTTTTTTGAATCGGATGGCACCGCGGTACGGGAGGCCAAATCAAATGGCATTTGTGGCACAGGGAGCCAAATTGGATGGCATCCATGGCATACACCGAAGCAGACACTACAAGACATTGGTGCCACCTGTGCCACCTGTGCCACTGGATTTTGCATGGCATTCCTAGCACACCAGGTAAAATGCTTGACATCAGTAAGCCAGGAATGATGTAAGCATCCAAAATTGTTTTATGCCGCCGATGCTCTCTCCAATGCCAAAGGAAAAGAGCAAGCCAAACCCCAACCGCATGAGACCAAGACCCAGGATCAGAGTATCAGTAGAGAGCCAAGATCAAAATGGACACCGTACATCCCAACTCAAAACGCTTTTTCAAAAAGACATTTCAGCTATGCAAAAAGAGGTAGCTGACGAAGTTGCAGGTGTGTAGGGACTGTTTTCCTCAGGGATCTTTCTGATTTTGTAGCTCGGACTCCGGAAATACAAGAGAGGTTGGACAAACTTCGACATATTCCAAATGAAGATGATCAATGGGAAGACGACAACACTTTCACATACGACGACGTAGTGGATGGATCGGTTCCCATTACCATAAGCCATGGGGGTGGTGAGATGGCAGATCTGGAGAGGGGGCTATGGGAAGATATTCATGGAAAGAAGAAGAGGTCTGTTTCTTCTTTGTCTGTTTTTTCTGCCCTCGTTTTGTGGACGGAAGGCGACGGCGGGACACCCAAAACCGATGGGATATTCTTCAGCGCCGTGTCAATGGCTTCCGACTCCAAATGGAAGCAATGACAGACGCATACATGAAGTTTACTGCTGGGCAGTGCGGAAGCCTGGAGAAGGCCGCGCCACCGGTGCCACCGGAGCTGGTTGAGAACAAGTATACTGTTATGGTGGTGGATGTTTTCAGTGCGTCCCCTGTTTTCTCAAAGTATATTTGATGATAAGCCAGAGTAGACACCTACACTGTGGACGTCCCCATGGTGAGCACGGACGTATACATATCGTCCTGTTTGGTGGGCCAAGGCTTTATGCCATGCTCCCCATGGAAGCCGAAGCTCGCCATTACCACTCGTGTGCTGGAGATGTACAGACTGACCAATTTACGGTGCCCAGCCTTGGGAATCCAGGCATGGATGAAGGCACTGTCAGATCTTCAGGGAGCAGCATTCAAACCGTACAGTGCGCAGCAGTTCACGACTTGCTTTGACCTCTATCTGGGAATACTTGAAGAGGTTGACAAGAGGGTGAAGAAAGCCTTGCAGAGGGATTCGAAGGACTGGCGACTCAAGAATTGCTGTCCGGCGTGCACTTACAAGCTCGAAGGCGAAGGCCAGCTGTACTCCTCCATGCTAGCTACATGCGACGGCAACAATTCTTTGAAGCGCGTCCTTCGGAAGGACAAGGGCTTCACTGAGGATGGTGTTCCTCTCCGTGGTGGCTGCGAGCGGCCAGACCCCAGAGAAGCATCTGCAGGGGGGGACTACTTTATTAGCCGGCCGGAGGTTGACCGGTGGGTAAAGGAACGGCTGGCTGAAGAGGTTGTTTTGCCGGTGAGTTTTTCAGTCTGTGGCACTCGTGGCATCAGAAAATTTGGATAATCCAAGTGCGGACGAGCATGCGTGGCACCCGTGGCATGGAGCGTCTGTGGCATCGGTGGCAATGTGCTGATTCGAGACTTTCAGGATATTTTGGATCCTGAGGAGGCGTCTGTGTGTGAGGAGCGTTGGAAGAATCTGTCTGATGAGCTCACTTCAAAAATGTGGGGGATCTTCGATGAGACGGGCATCTTCATTGCATTGTGCTGGCACAGCTTTGTCCTTTTGGTGGCAGACATGGTCAGAAGTGGAGAGCTGTAAGTGATGGCACCAGTGGCACGCATGGCACCCTAACAACGAGACAGTGCCAAGTATCCTCTCGCTATCGAGAACGCTCTGATGGATGCGTTTGGCAAGGATATCGGCTTTGGTTATGACATTGGGTGTGGCCATGCAAAAACTCTCAAGAGCTCCCCACTCGGTCCAAAGGCAAAGGAGCACAATTTCAGGATGCTGGTGGGAGCATTCCATGGGCATGCTCACAACCATCGGTGCCAGCTCAAATACCTTGCAACCTATGTTGAGGGGATGGGGATCGAGGATCTGGAGGGGTGTGAACGTTTGTTTTCCAAGTCCAATGGGCTTTCCAGGTCTGTTCGGTATGCAAGTGTGTTTCATCGAAAGCAGACTATCAGAGCCTACCTGGCTCATGTGGACACTTTTGATACATATGCGAACCTGAGTAGGTCTTCTGCCATCTGGTGCTAATTAATAACCCGAGCTTTACTTGATAGGCACCTTTTTGGTCAACAACTACAAACAGGCAGTCAACATCCTCGACACTGAAAAAAGCGTCAAATATGCCATGACACAGGCAGGTGTGACTGAAGAAATGATGAAGACCCGTTTGGAAGAAGAGAAGGCGTACCTGGATGGACTATCGGTGGAACCAGAAGAAGAAACTGATCAAATGGAATACTACCAGCAGCTGGTCAATCTCCAGGATAGAAGGTGTGCCTTTGTACTGACCTGGCCTTCGAAATGAACTCACAGCTTTTGCTGCCACCTGTGCCACTGTTTTCTTCTGTGCCACTCCAACGTTTGCTTCTGCTTTCCATCTATGCCACCGATGCCATCCATTCCTGTGGTTTTTCACTGCCAATGCCACCGCAACCTCACCCTGCCACCGGTGCCATCCCATGCTTCGCGTTTTCTCCCATCTACGCCACCGGTGCCATCCTTCCTGTGCCTTTTACCTCACCCTGCCACCGATGCCATCTCATGGCTTCTGCTTGGGATCTCCCCTCTATGCCACCGGTGCCATCACCTCTGTGCGTATTCACCTCCAAACTCACCTTGCCACCGATGCCACCTGTGCCACCTGTGCTTTTCCCTCTAGAGAGAAGTTGAAAGACGTCATAGCAGAAGGGTCCACAGCAAATGGGACTGTTCGGAGACATGCGAGGGAAAATCTTGACAGGGCAGTGGAGACTGTGCAGGCAACGGAACGTCGATTGTCCATAGAGGTAAGGTGCACAACAGAGGATCCAGAGTGGATTCAGGCTGCAGAGCTGGTCGTCAAGAGACGTTATAGACGAGCGATTGATACCCTCGAGGGTCTAGTGGTTAAGCGAATTCTGGAGCTTACTAAGGTCAACCAGTCAGGTCTAGGTCAGTGTTTCTTTCAGTCAGGAACAGTGGACTTAACATCTATTCTTAGCTTACAAACTCAGGGACCACATTGCAAAGGCTCTCAAAACTCGATCCAAAGCCATCTGGAACGCCCTGAATCGGTACAATGCAGCTGCCGAAGCGCTTGACCCTCCGGGGCGCCTTCTAACTTGGGCAGAGGTAGTCGACTATACCTTCCTGGCAGACTTTGACCTTCTCCGCAGTCCTGACACTACTTCCTCCATCCGTGCCTGGGCCACACCAGCGGCCCGTCAGCTCCTGGACTCATACCACAAACTCCAGCAGCCAGGGAAGAAATTCCTAGGCTGAACATTGAGATCCGCCGATTCGTGACCTATATGAAGGATGAACGGGCCTTTCTTGTTGACCGGGAGTCCGAAATCAGAGCAGAGGATCCCGTATTGGCATTCTTCGTCTGGAAGTATCGAAACCGTCGGGGTAGGTTTGATGATATCCACTCGAAACGGCTCCTAGCAATGAGGAAGAAGCTGGGCGCTGCTTTCACAGGGACCCTTCAACCCGGAATCCGGGTGACGCCACCAGTGCCACCGGTGCCAGGTCGTGAAGAACAAGGGCCAGTGCCACCGACGTCACCTGAAACAACAGAGATGGACATTGATGAGCCCACAGGAGGAGAGGAGGATGAAGGATCCCAAGACGGATGGCTTCTGGATGATGGATCGAGTGACGAGGATGAGGGACCAGATGCTGAAGGAGAGGAACTGTCTGCAGTGTTGGAGGGAGTAGCTTCACTAGGAGTTGACAGATAGTCGGACTTCATAATATGGTGGCACCGACGGCATTAGAACTAGGAGCCACTTCATCTAGAAAATAAATGGATATTCTTCTCTGTGTTCTGCAAAGCTCAGATGCCATACACACCACTTATTGCTGAAGGGAAGCTGTCCAACTGATCTTGGGTTTGGATGGGGTGTGGCACTCGTGGCATTCTTTGACGTTCTTTTGGATCCTGTGAAGAAACGGTCCATGGCACTGATGGCATTATTGGAGTAATATTTTCCGCCAATCCTCGATCGAAATGGTTTGTGGCACTGAAGGCATGGTTTGTGTAATACTTTCCCCCAGATCCCGGATTGAAATGGTCCGTGGCACTGATGGCATTGTTTGGGTAATATTTTCCCGGATCCGGATCGAAATGGTCATGGCAATGTTCAGGTAATTTCCCCCCTATTCCGGATCGAAACAGTCAGTGACACTGATGGCATTTTTGTTGAGTAAATCTCCCCCTATCCCGGGGCAAAACTGTTCGTAGCACCGATGGCACCATTTTTTTACTGATCCTGGGTCAGAAGGTCGGTGGCACCAATGGCACACTTTTGGCAACATTTTTTACTGATCCTGGGTCAGAAAGTCTGGTGGCACCAATGGCACACTTTTGGCAACATTTTTTACTGATCCTGGGTCAGAAGGTCTGGTGGCACCGATGGCAATATTTGGGTAACAAAATTTCACTGATCCCAGGTCGAAATGTCTCGTGGCACCCATGGCACTATTTGGGTAACAAAATTTTACTGACCCTGGGTCAGTGGCCTCATGGCACCCATGGCACGATATCGAGCCCAATTGGCGGTTCTGTGGCACACATGGCAGTTCCGTGGCATATGTGGCATTGTTTGTTCGAAAAAAGCGACCAAACAATAGGGGGTATTTACTCGGTGGCATGGCTGCTCTGCCACTGCTGGGTGTCGCAGCTGCCACCAAACCCGTACGGTGGCCGTGCCACGTCTCGATAACTATCGACGGGTCTTAGGGGGGTAGACCCGTCGATAGTTATCGAGGGGTGGCGGTATTATCAGGTGGGAGATGGGGCCGAGGGAGCCAGGGAAGACGATGCGGCGCAGTCCACGGGCTTGTGAACGGTGCGTAACTCTTCATCTGAGATGGAGCCCTGCTGATGTAGCGCAGATGTATTATCCATCGGCCCCCCGAGCTCGGCCGTGCGCACACCAGCGGGGAGGACGGGAGCAGGAGACCGGAGTAGCACACTGTACCCTTCAGAGCCAATTGAATTTTTTCCGCTTCGCACCCTCAGCCGGCCCCCAAGCTCGACCTCGTTCTCGGTATTGCATGAGGGGATGAGGACAAGCTTTTGAAGCTCAGTTCTCAATGCCGGCAATTGTGCCGCGATCGTCCTCGATGCGCACACGGACGGCGGTGCGCTCACCACTGGCGATGTGCTCGTCGCGGCTGCGGATGACGACAATGAGAGAGAGATGGAGGCGACGGATACTGTGGTGAATGAGGGCAGTACGGGAAGAGGGGAACCCAAGTACGTCGTGCCCGCAGATTCGGTCGCAGCGCTTGAGCTCGTCGTGCTCTGCATCGCGAGCTGATCCGTCACAGACGAGTCTCTATTGACGCCCCTGAATTCAGTTCTTTGTCGCAGATTGTAAGGGCAACCTCAGCTCGGCGCGTGAGCGCGGGAACTAGCGGGAGAATCCGAAGTAAACTCAATTCATGGTACTAAATACAGAGTTCTAGAATACGCACCTAGCGGGAGAATCCGAAGAGAAGAAAGGATGAGGATTCCCACGCTAGGCGAGGTTTTTATAGGTACTAGCCAGTAGCACGTGTCCGAAGTGATCGGCAGTGATCCCGAGCTTGATCGCATAGTACGTTCCAGTGCGAGCGGCTGGACGAAGGGGGATGAGGGGGAATGGAGTCCGGGGGGACGGAGGACAACGTTCCGGCCGAGGGCGGACGGACGGGCGAGGCCGGACGCGGAGTAGGCGTTGGACGAAGGATCGGACGAGGCCGCGGGGCAGTGCGATGTGCTGGAGCCGGGCGGACGGACGGACGGACGGACGGGCGGTTCCCCTGACATCACCCCCCCCTTGGAATGCGGTGTCTCGACGCATGAATCGGACATGGGCGTCGCGCTTCCGGAACGAGAGCGAGTCGAATGCGGCCGAAGCGATCCGGCGCGGGGCGTTGGGGTAGCAGCGATAATAGGCGTCGATGGCGTCTTTGGCGAAGACGTCAGAGTGCTTTACCCATTTATTGTGTTCCGGGCCGTAGCCTTTCCACCGCACCATGTACCAGAGGCTGCCATAACGGACCTTCGCTTCTAGGATCTCCTCGACCTCCCACTGAACGTCGCGGTCCGTCTGGAGGACGGGCGGGGGTTCGTCGTTCCGAGGACGTCCGGGAAACGGATCCGGTTCCGCGAGCTGAAGTTTCACCACCGGGAAGACCGGGTGGAGCTGGGAGTACCGCGGGGGAAGCTCGAGCTTGTATGCACCCTTTCCAACGGCCTTCACGACTTTGAAGGGGCCGAGGCGTTTGTCCGCGAATTTGACGGACGGACGGGTCGTCCGGATGTCGGAGGCGTCCAGCCAGACTCGGTCGCCTACTTTGATCTCTGGGGCGGGCGTGCGTCGGCGATCGTAGTACAGCTTGAACTCGTCCTTGGCTTTGACGAGCGCGGCTTTGGCTTCCGAAACTCCGGACGCGATCCGGTCTCGGAACTCATTCGCGGATTCCACGGTCGAGCGCAATCCGTTGGGCTCGAACCCCATCCGGGGGAGCCTTCCGGTGTCCGTCATGAACGGAACTTGTTGCGTCGAAGAATGGATGTGGTTGTTGTACGCGAACTCCGCGGCCGGAAGGAGCTCGTCCCAGTCGTCCTGTTTGTAGTTCGTGAAGATCCGGACGAACTGTTCGAGCTCCTGATTGACGCGCTCGGTCTGGCCGTCGGTTTGCGGGTGGTAGGCTGTGGAGGTCGCTGGCTTTATCCCGATGAGGCGCCACAGTTCCGTGGTGAATTCCGCGACGAACTGCGGTCCGCGGTCGGAGATGTACTTCCGGGGGGTTCCGTGGTGCCTCCAGACGTTCCGGTAATAGAGCCGAGCGGCTCCGACCGCGCCAAGCCCGGTGTGGCACTCGTTGAAGTGGGCCCGCTTGCCTAGGACGTCGACCACGACCATGACCGCGTCGAACCCGTGCGCGTCCGGGAGCTCGACGATGAAGTCCACTGAGACAGTGTCCCAGCGTGCTTCCGGAATCTCGGTCGGGTGAAGCTCTCCGTGGGGTAGCTTCCGAAGCGCCTTCGTTCGGTTGCACGGGTCGCAGGTCCGGACGTATTGGCCTACGTGACGGGACAGCTGGGGCCACCAGTAGTTCCGGGCGATGAGCTCGAGGGTTTTGAAGCGCCCGGCGTGCCCGGCGACCCGAGTGTCGTGGTGTAGGGCAATGATCCGGCGTCGGAGGTCCTTATTCTGCGGTACGACGATCTTACCGCGGTAGTGAAGGAGCCCTTCTGCGATGCGCCACTCGGTCGACCGGGGAGGGCGAACATTCCGGTTCTTGAGGAGTTCCTGTGCGACAAGCGCGACGGGGTCCTCAAGGTCCGGTTCACCCGCGAAGGCCTCCCGGACGTCGCGAAGGAGGGGAACCTCGGGCCCAGTGACCACGACGCCCTCGAGTGCGCGGACGTGGAACAAGTCCGGACGGAGAAGGGTGACATCTGTGTTGTCCGAACCTACTCCGTGGTCCGGGCGACGGGACAGCGCGTCCGGGCGACCCATGAGGCGGCCGGGCTGGTGGTGGAGCGCGAAGTCAAACCGGGACAGGAACAGGGACCACCGTGCCTGCCTCCGGTTCAAGTTCTGCGCCTTCCGGAAATACTCCAGGTTTTTGTGGTCCGTCCAAATCTCGACCGGATGTTGCGTACCTTCGAGGAAATGTCGCCACTCCTCTAGGGCTCGGATGATCGCAAGCATTTCCTTGTCGTGGATCTCGTAGTTGCGCTGGACGTCACTCAGACTCTTGGAGTAGAACGCGACCGGATGCCACTTCTCGTTCGCGTCCGGCTGAGACAAGACGGCTCCGGTGGCGTAGTCGGAGCTGTCCGCCTCGACCCGGTACGGACGTGACTCGTCGGGTAGGACTAAGACGGGCTCCGCGGTCAGCGCGTCCTTGAGAGCTTGGAAGGCAGCGGCCGCGGCAGCGGTCCAAGTCCACGCGACGCTCTTCTTTGTGAGGTCGAAGAGGGGTCGCGCGATGTCCGAGAACGCCCGGATGAACCTCCGGTAGAAGTTCGTGAAGCCAAGGAACTGCTGCACGTCCTTCTTGTTCTCCGGAGCGGGCCAGGCGGCTACTCCGGCGACCTTGACCGGGTCCATCTCTACGTGGTTGTGCGAGATGATGACGCCGAGGTACTCGATCGACGACTTCTCGAACTCGCACTTCTCCGGCCGGAGGTAAAGCTTGTGTGCCCGGAGCCGTCGGAGAACTTCTCGGACGATCTCCCGGTGGCGCGCGAGGTCAGAGTGAGCAATGAGGATGTCGTCGAGATATACCATGACGTCTCCGGACAGGATGAGGTCCTGGAAGATGTCGTTCATCATCGTCTGGAATGTGGCCGGAGAGTTGGTAAGGCCGAAGTACATCACCAGCGGCTCGAAGAGCCCTCGGTTGGTACAGAACGCGGCCTTCCACTCGTCGCCTCCCCGGATCCGGACGTTGTTGAAACCCCAGCGGACGTCGAGTTTCGTGAAGAATCGAGCTCCCTTCAGGCGGTTGATGAGGTCGTTAATCAACGGGAGCGGGTACCGGTTCTTTACGGTCATCGCGTTGAGTGCCCGATAGTCCTGGACGAACCGGAGGCTACCGTCCTTCTTTTTGATGAAGAAGACTGGAGACGCCATCGGGGACTTGGACGGGCGGATCCGGCCGGTGCTTAACCCGTCCTCGATGAACGCGTCGAGTTCCTTCTGCTCGAGGGGGGAGATCGGGTAGACCTTGCAGTTGGCCGGTTTCGCGTCCGGGACGAGTTCGATGGCATGGTCCCACGTCCGGCGTTCCGGCAGCGCGTCGAATGATTCCTTGTCGAAAACGTCCGAGAAATCCTCGACCCAGGCCGGAACCGAAGTCCCAGGCGGGGCCGAGTTCCGAGTGAAGGCCTCTGCGAGCCGTTGAGAGACGGTGCTACCCGCACGGATCTCTTCGGTCGGAGCGAACGCGGTGTAGAGGATCCGGTCGCCTTCCTCGAGCTCGTCGTCATCGTCATCATCGTCCGGGTCTGGAGTGAGGTCCGGAAAGTCGTCTCCGTCGTCGTCCGGATCGTACCCGCCGTCTCCGCACCACTCTTCCGAGTCGACGGCGCAGATAGACGGGACGGGGCCTTCGCGGAGCTGCCGGAGGATCGCGGCGGAGATCTTCACGCTGCGACGGACAGCGCGGAGTTCGTCTCGGTAAGTGCTGCAGCTGGTCGGGCAGCGGGTCATCCGGACTTCCTTGGTGTCCCAGTCGATCTCCGGATTGTGCTTCTGGAGCCAGGAGTAGCCGAGGATGACGTGCTGCTTTCCGAGCCGCGTTACTGCGAGTTGGATGCGTTCGGAGTGTCCCTTGTAGTTGACGACCATATCAACCACGCCGGAAATGCCTCCGGACGCATTGGGCGTACCGTCAACATTGAGGACCGGAATGGGCTGAGAGAGCTTCCGGACGGGAAGGTTACGGGAGATCACGTACTCCGAGTCGATGAAGTCTCCGGTCGCTCCGCAGTCGACCAGACCCTTCACGGACATCGTAGCCGCGGTCTCTACCGATTGCATCTCCAACGGAATGTGTAGGGAGTTCCGGCCCTCGACGGAGTCAATAACGTACCGCTGGGGTAGTTTGCGCTCCCACCTAGGGCGGCGGACGCGGGGAATGGAAGGGGTTTTTGCCTCCGGGGCGGGAATAGGGGGTTCTGGCTTAGGGACGGAAGCCGGAACAGGGGGTGCGTCTTGCGTTTCAACTGCTGATTTATTGGGTATATTTTTGTACAAGCAGGAGTAACGATTGGGGGACGCGACCGAGGGCGCACCGCTCACTCGACCGCGTCCGGAAAACCCTCCGGCTCCGCGTCTCTAGTTTCCGGCTCAGCCGGAAGCCCAGCAGAGGTGGAGAGGCGCGCGAAGAGTTCTCCGAGGAGGTCGTCACCTAGTTGACGGACGACCTCGTCTAGGACATCCGCGTGCCGGACATCCGAGGGAGTCGGGCAGTCTCGGGCGAGATGTCCGGCCGCACCGCAACGAAAGCAAGCACGGGGCGTGAAGCACGCGCGAGTCCGGTCGACATCCATCGGGATGCCGGGCGGAAGGGCGGGCGTCGGCGCAGCTTTAGGAGCGGGCGTGAAGGAGGGGACTGGGAGGAACGTCCCAGTGCGGGGGCGTGCGGCCGGAGCCGGGGTGCGAGTCGGGGGTACTCCCGTTCGGACGTGAGCGAGGGCGTCGTACTGGCGGAAAGCGCGGACACGCCATCCGGCATAGTCCAGCAGCGCTGGAGCGGTTCCGGATGTGGTGATAGCTGCGTTAATCCGCGGGTCGAGCCCTGCACAGTACTTGGTGACGCGGACGAGCGGGTCCGTGTATCCGGCCGTGGCTGCGAGTTCTTCGAAGTCGTCCGTGTACCGGTAGACATCGCGGGAGCCCTGGTAGTAGCCGTGAGTCTCCAGCCGGAGGAGAGCTTGGTCTTGCTCGTTTTCCTCCACGAACCGGAGCCGGAACTCGGACTCGAATTCCGCCCAGGACGGGAACGGGAACGGAACGATTGCTGACTGTCGCTCTGCCCACCGTCCGGCCGCGTCTCGCGCCATAAAGGACATGGCGTACCGCACGAGTTTTTCCTCTACGACCTGTCCGTGGACCATGAAGGCTTCCGGAACTAATCGGAGGTATGTGAGGACGGAGTGGAGGAACATCTGTCCTTGTGTCCGGTCGCCGTCGAAAATGGCTGGAGGGTTCGGTCGGAGAACCGATTTTGCTGCTGGGGTGAGGGTGGTGAAGTCTGGACCCGCCGCCGGAGCCGGAGCGGCAGGGACGGGGGCAGTCGCGGGTGGATTTTGGCTATTATGTAAAACGCGGAGGAGTAGGGTTTCGATGTTTGCGAGAGAGTCTTCAACCGCGGTCAGCCGAGTCTCGGGGTCGGGAGCCGAGTCCGGGATGTGAACATCCGGGAGCTCGGGTTGCGCGGACCCATTTCCGGTCGGGGCGTCCATTGAGGAGGAGGGGTCGAGGTTGGAAGTGGGGGAGGCCGGAGCGCTAGCGTAGCGGTCCGAGTCCGAGTCTACACCGAACTTCGCAATCTTGACCAGTTGATCCCTTAGATCCTTTCTTCTGCTGTAAGGGCAACCTCAGCTCGGCGCGTGAGCGCGGGAACTAGCGGGAGAATCCGAAGTAAACTCAATTCGTGGTACTAAATACAGAGTTCTAGAATACGCACCTAGCGGGAGAATCCGAAGAGAAGAAAGGATGAGGATTCCCACGCTAGGCGAGGTTTTTAAGGGTACTAGCCAGTAGCACGTGTCCGAAGTGATCGGCAGTGATCCCGAGCTTGATCGCATAGTACGTTCCAGTGCGAGCGGCCGGACGAAGGGGGATGAGGGGGAATGGAGTCCGGGGGGACGGAGGACAACGTTCCGGGCGAGGGCGGACGTTCGGGTGACGCAGGACGGACGGGCGAGGCCGGACGCGGAGTAGGCGTTGGACGAAGGATCGGACAAGGCCGCAGGGCAGTGCGATGTGCCGGAGCCGGGCGGACGGACGGACGGACGGACGGGCGGTTCCCCTGACACAGATCTTCGTCCACGGCGCTTTTGTTCTCAATGACAACAGGAGTAGTAGCCTCACGGGCTGGTGGCAGATCCGTGACACTTGATGAATCTTTGGACGTGACCGAAGACAGCGAGTACAAGCCGTCGCTGTGCTCGAGAGCAGATGGCGGCGGTTTGGATATACAAAACGAATCGCGCACCCGCGACGACTTAGCGTTCCCGTGCTCGTGATCTTGCGCAGTACTTGGCACTGCTACTGTGGAGGCAGCTCTGGACCACACTGGGAGGAACACTGCATGAGCCATAGAGCGTGAGTCTGGCGTCGACACCTCTCCATTATACTCTTGCTGATAGTCGTCAAATCTTTCAGTGGCGATCTCCATCCGTTCGACAAGGGCTTCCCAGGCGGCGTCGAGCTCTCTGACCATATTCGAGCCGCGGAATATCTTGAACGGGATTCCTCGGGGGTCAACCAGAAAACAAGAGCCCTGGCCCGGAAGAAGGGATGCTGCTCGGGTGAGTAAAGACTGCATTTCCTTCACAGTGTTGTCCACAGTCAAGAAGAAACTCGCTTGAAGCCCGAACCGTTCTTTGGATGATTCGGCACCATGGTCCGTGATGTTTTTCTCGTTTAAAGACCTCTTGCTGATGATGCGAGTAGTCCTTGAGCGCAGTGAGGAATACGAATCGGCGGCGTAATCTGCGATGAGGGGAGCCATGGTGTCAGAGCTGCATTGTAGATTCACGGCGCATGAGGAGGAGCAGGATGCCGATACGGCTACGGTTGCAGGTGTAGACCGCGATGAGGATGGTGCGTCCGCAACTTGCCTCTTACCATTGACGCCGTCCGATGGCATGCTTGTCGGGAAATTCACGAGCCCCTCAACTTCAGTATGGTCGAGAGATATCTGCGTGGACCATGTGGGTTTACGCAGCGCGGCTGCCTCCTGGCTCGCAGCTCGTTGCGCATTCGCGGCCGGCGGCAACACCATGATACCGTACGAATGAAGGAACTTAGTCGGGAGCTTGACGCGCAGAGACGGTGGAAGCGACACAACAATCGATCGCATGCGTGAGGGTCGTGTGCGACCGAGGACATAGACGGGGCAGCCGGAGTACAGGCACTTGAGGTCCTCCATGGCAATGTAGATCTCGTTAAGAACATGGACCCAGTTCCATACCACTTGACTTTGCGTAGCTGGGGCAGTTAATTCAGGCGTGCAAGTCAATGCCTCGAGTTCCATGTGACCAACGGAGTGAGGTGATAATCCATGATGTCTCCAACCAAGGTTGAGGAGACGATCAAGTGCCGGGACCACATTAATGAGTGGATCCATGAGATCGGAATGGAGCGTGAACCCGCCATGACTCAGGACAATATGGGACGGTTGGAGGACATGCTGAATGAGCGCGGAGCACGTCCGATGAAGGGATTGCATTTCCGATGCGGGATCAGGTGAAATCATGTATTGGGACCATATCCAATCCAAAGGGGAGTCCGACATGGTAAAAGACGATCCAAAGGAATCCAGCCAGGAGAGAACGACGTTCCCAGTTTGTCCACTTTGTAAGGCTCGACGAGGAGCACTCACAAGAGGGTAAACGTCGTACGCTTGCCCTGGCGGGGAGATCGAGTGTTATAGAGTGGTGGACGGCTGTCCATACTCTTCAAGAGACTACCTGGAACCGAAGATTCGTGAACTCGTAGCGGTAGTCTCCTTAGTTCTTCGAAAGTTCGTAAGAACTGAGTATAGACTGCTATAGTCTGTGATTTGGTGTGATAAGACATGAGTGTAGCGAGAAGATAAGAGCGTGTAGTGTTATAGTCGCCTAGTGCCTAGTGTGTATGCCAGGCCAGGCGAAGTATCTCCCGGGCCTTCCTTGAACTCGGAGCTACTCGACGAGGACAGAAGGCGTATGGGATGACGGTTTGTGATAAGAAGATAGATTATCTAATATGTGACTGTTACATGTGACTTGTACGTAAAGAGTATGTAATATGTGTATATAATCCCTTACAGGCTTATTTCCAGAAAATCTTATTTCTGTCGACAGTCTTCAGATCTTCAGACTTGTGATTTCAAGAAAAGAGATTCACGGAAATAAGGTCTTGATGACTTAGGAATCGTCACACCGTTCAAAGAGCGCAGGAATAGAATTTCATTTGGGCGAATAGCCCGAGTCAAGTTACATTTTTCTTATTTTGGTGCTACACTACTCTATTTACGCTTGAGTAGTGCGCACGCGCACAGGACAGGATGGTTATTGCAAAGGTTGTTGTTACTGTGAATCTGGAATAGGGTTAGATGAGCTGAGAACGGGACTAAGGGACTTATGCTGCGTGAGATAAAATATCTGGCCAAGTCCCTCCTACCCGGAAGTCGACAGCGCCTGTTTCTGGGGAGACTTCGTCGGCGCACGAATCACTGGCTTCTTCGGGGGTTGGGCGTCGACCTCCTCGTCGGAATCGTACAGGACGAGACTCCCGCCCGGATCGGCCTTGGGAGTAGGAACGTCGAGTTCACTGACCGCGTCCTCCTCGTCACCAACGTCGAGCGCCTTGCCGGAATTGGGAAGCGAGGTGTTATTGTGATGTCGTATAAAAGTTTACTTCAAATTCCGATCAGGTGTATCGTTTGCCACGGAAAGTGAATGAGTGAGGGATTTCGTGTATCTTGGTGAACAGACGTGGTTTGACCGCACTTCCAGATAACGGAAGAATATCCCCTGCAGGCTGTATCAGCAGCAGAAAATCACTAGACACGCTTCGTTTCACTGGAAACGAGTGATTTGTTTATGGACCTGTAGAAAGCAGATAATTCAGCAATATTGAGCAAGATCAATACTTGTGTCGTGGATGGTCTATGGCGACCAGAGGGCGAGATAACCAAGAAGTAGTAGCAGATAGACAGTAGATGGGTGCTGTTTGGAGGTGAGTTCAATGCTGCACAGACTGTGGCAAAACTCTTGTATTTTCTGTTCAGTGAAAACAGGGTACAAAAGGAACTGCCTATCAAGTACTTTTGAGAACTCCTTTATACAAAACCCAGAGGTGAGAGTATGTACAAAAGTGGATAACATGAGAAAATTGTCATGGGGAGGAGACTGAATGGGTGTGTAGCATATGCTTTAAAAGATGAACAACAGGAGAATATATAAAGAAAATGATAGCAAACACCGATACCACATGGTGAGTCCATTGAGCATGATTTGCCATTGGCTTTGGGAAGAATGGGCCGCACTACTGATCACAGTAGCTATGCAAAACATGTGGTGGCTGTCGGAAAGGTGGAAACAATGTGAACTGAGGATAATTGTGCAAAACTGATTGGCCAGGCACTTGTGGGATGAACTGTGGTTCCACATGCATTCTGGAATATTTTCCCAGCCTGCAGGCATGGTGGAAAGCGCGGGAAACTGGCAGAAATTCGATGCCTGAAGACGTCATGTGTTGATGGGATTATTAAATAGCCTTTTTGAGTGATGCTGGAATGCCGAGTGGTTCAAACGTTAATTCAGAAGTAAGCTGGAAGTTGATCCAAGAGAATATTGGTGTTTCTCCTATTCCAAATACTTCTTGCATCTTGAAAACAAGTGGAGTTCCACTGTATCTTGTGCATGTGAAGTGCGGGCAATGTTGTGTGATTTCAGTGATTTCACAATTGTGGTATCACATTATAGTGGCCGATGAGAGTATTGAAGGCGGCGGCGACGTCCTCGTCTTCCTTGAGGTCCTTGAAGAGGGTAAGAAAGCCCTCCTTCCGAGGATGTCGCCCTGGTTCCGGATCGGGCAGATGAAGGTGTGGAGGTGGAGACAGAACTCCCCGTGCACCAAGACGAAGCTCTTGCGGGCGGCGGCAACCATGTCGGCGGTGTGCTTGAGATGCTTGAAGCTAATCGGGACTGGCCGTGGTTAGTAAGGAGAAGGGGGTAGAGGTGCGAAGGAACGCACTGGTGGGAAAGAAGAGCGCCGCCTTCTCCACGAGGTTGTGCGTCAAGGCCGCAAATTGCGCTGTGTCCATCGTGTGGTCGCAGATGGCGCCCATCTTCTTGTACGAACAGGACTGGCAGGTGACGCCGACGCCGTTAGGCTGGCACTTGATGCGCAGCAAGTTGCAGGGGGTGCATCCGATGAGGGGCTGGATAGAAGTGTGCTGAGTGACTCAGAATGACAAAAATAGGGGAGGCGGGGACGTACCTCGACCGCGTTCTCGACGGGGAGGTTGCGGACGGCCTCCAGTTCGACTAGCGGCATGGGCTCCAGCGGCGCCATGGTGTAGTCGGTGGCCTTGGACTTGCGGTGGGTGCTGGTAACCCCGACGTGAGAGGGCGCGTGAGGAATGGCAGTGCCTTGTTTGCGGGAGACAGCCACGGTGACGATGAAATGGTCGGCGGGAAAAGCGGCTGTGGAAATAAGAAGGGTCAGAGATAAAACGAGCGGGAGATTGAGCTGGGATAATTACCCCAGCCAATCTCGTGCTTCGAGTCTCCGATCTCCCTCAGTTGCGTCTCGATGGCGGGGAGAGTCTTGAGAAGTTTGGCGGCGGTTTTCTAGAGAAAAGAATAAGTCGTGAAACAGGGGATGAGGTGGAAAAGAACAGGGGCGTACGGAAGGCGCCTCGGGAGCGGGAGTCCTGGCGGCGGTAATCTTGGCCGGGGTGGACTTGTCGTTGGAACGGGTTTTGCGGGTGGGGGTCTCGATGACGAGGGTGGGCTGAGGCTCGACTTCGGTGTTCCGGGAGCGCTGCAAAACGGATGTTAGAAGGGGAGGAATGGGCAAAAAGAGAGCGAGCAACGCACCTTGGAAGGAGGACCGCCATCCTTGGGTGGCTCGACCTTCATCTCGACGCGGGGCATTGAAGCCTTCCGGCATTTTAAAATTGATGGCGCATTTGCGTCAGCTTCATGAGAGAGGGCGCCGCTTGGAGTTCGTCCAACGTGGGGTCGCGGGGAGCCAAGGGCGGTTGAGCGTCGTTGGAGTGGCAGGCGGGCTACTCAAGGAGGTTAAAAGAGTAAAGAGATGAAGCAAAAGAAACGAAACGTACCGGGTCGTCTGAGTAATCAGGGAAGACGAACTCGGACCACTCCTCGTCTTGGTCGTTGGCGAATTGGGTCAACGTGAAAATACCAACGAGGCAGAGCGAGATGTCTTTGGGAACGAGCTTGGAAGTGTCCAAGGTGGAGACGGCGAGACGCTAAGTTCGGCGTCAGGAAACCAGCGGACAGAGAGAGAAATAGAAACGAACGAAGTACGGGAGGCCTTTGTAGAGGGTGGAGGTCAAAGTCTTCCTCGAGATGCCGTGTCCTTATGTGCGGATACGAAGGGCGAAGGTGGCGAGAGTACAATGGGCGCCGGTGCCAAACGCCTGCCAAAACGGGTGGTCCTCGAAGGCGGGGAGGGCCGTAGTTGAAAGTTTCGGGTAGCGGAAGTCGTAGCGAGGAGAAGACTTGACGGCGGGCTGGACCTCGTCATCAGAGGAGTCGAGGTTGTCGACGGGTCGAGAAGACGTCGGGCGCTTGAGTGAGGAGGACATGGTGGAAGAAAAGAGAGTGTATGATTTGGCGGAGAAATGAATAGAGAGGGGCTTCCCCGCTCTCTTCATTTCTGGAAAAAGAAGCCGCAGCACTGAGCGGTTTCTCACACGTAAAAGAAGCGCACACAGTAAGGCGGGAGTGGCGGAAATAAGGGTTTCCGGACAGGGGAGATAGACTCACAGGAAAAATAAAGAGTTGTGGGTGTTTAGGGGTTGACTTGTGACAAGACACCGGAGTTTTGATCGTGGATCAGCGAAGATCCCGGCCTTCGGTTGAGGTCATAAGTGGTGGCGGTGTGGCATCGCTAAGACTGGAAGGTCAAAGCGAGTAAGAAGAAGCTTGGCATGTCCAAAAGGAGACAAGGTTGACCGGGGACGGTCAACATTTCGAAAATAGGGGAGATGAACTGTCTGGAATTGAACTATACCTAAACACCACACTTTTCGCGCGTTTCAGAATAGTCTGATTACAGTATAGGCTTATTTCTGAGAGCTAGTATACGGTCTTGGTATAGCTGGCAGGGTCAAGATCAGAGAGTAACGGGTACAAAGGGTAGGTGACTACCCTGCGGACTGGCAGTGCTCGCCTCGAAAACCGTAGAGGAAAGTGTAGCCCACAAACCTCTAAAGAGACTATTTCTGGAGCTTATTTTCACAACGAGGAATAAGCCAGAGGTACTTACAACAGGACATGCGGGAATAAGCTTATTTCTGCTCGGCTAAAGGCAAGGCCTTCCATGTGGCAGGCGTGCGAGGCTTGGGGAAGCTCATACCAGAGGAGTTCCGGGATAAGCGAAGGTCGGTTAAGACAATCTGATGGGATTGATCTCATTCCGAGGAAGCGAAGTTGGGAATAAGAAACCTTTCTGGGAAAAGGTTGCACTAGGGGTATCTACGGAAAGCTGGAGGCCAGGGGAATAAGATCCAATGGTCAGGAGCTACGGGAAAGGGGTAGGAGACAAAAGGAATAGACAAACGATGTGATATCAGTCAGCCAGGGGACTGGTGTTTTCAAATATCTTGGATGACAAAAGCCGCTGAAGGATGTGCTCCGAACTAAACCCAAAAAATCCAATTATCACCCATATATAACCCAAGTCTTTCCGATATAAGCAGTGATGCCCACAGAAATAAGACGAGGATCAGAAATAGGCTGATCAGAGGAAGCAAGAGCCGAGATACAGATGAGTGGTAGTCCCTTCTACAGGGCCTAACAATAGGTTGAAGGGAAGGTATGAGATTCCCACAGAAAGATGAACCTTCACTACAAGATATCACCAGGAATTGGCCTGAGAGATAATCGAGCAATGGAAATAAGATAGTTTAAGAGCTTCGCAGCTATGAGACGAGCAAGTGTTGTGTGTGTGGTGGTGGTTGTGTCCGGAGACGCGCGATAGACCTCTGAGAGGCGAACAATAGACTATTTCCACGAGGATATATGCCCGAAAGCTTATTTCCCAGAGAACCCGATGACGATTTACGATGAACGAGGAACGATGAGCGATATGATTTGATGATTTGACGATGAGCGATGACGATGATGACAAAACGATTTCGATTCCAGTACTATGTAGCCTCAATCACGCCCTAAGACGTTTCCAGTAACCAACTTCTTATTCCAACAGAAAGGTTTCCCAATGTTAAAGTCCAACGACAATACACACTGCGCCAACCCCAGAAATAGCCCAAATCGCAAGCGTTATGCCTACTAGTACAAGGGGATTCTGTGTCTTACTCGTAATAATGTCCCAACTACTTATACAAATCCCAAAATCATATGAAAGTCCTCAAACCAAGCAGAAATTAGTAAAATGGCCCGAGATCGTCCCTCCTTTCCCGTTTATCCGTCAGAGGAATAGCTGCGAGCGTATTGCCATTGGCCAGTGCCCAGGTAGTCCCTGATTTCCCAACCATGCGGCTTTTGTCATCCAGGATATTTGAAAACACCAGTCCTCTGGCTGACTGATATCACGTCGTCCGTCTATTCCTTTCATCTCCTGCCCCTTTCATGTAGCTCCTGACCATCGGATCTTATTCCCCTGGCCTCCAGCTTTCCGTAGATACCCCTAGTGTAACCTTTTCCCAGAAAGGTTTCTTATTCCCAACTTCGCTTCCTCGGAATAAGATCAATCCCATCAGATTGTTTTAACTGACCTTCGCTTATCCCGGAACTCCTCCGGTATGAGCTTCCCCGACCTCACACGCCGGTCACATGGAAGGCCTTTCCTTTCGCCGAGCAGAAATAAGCTTATTCCCGCATGTCCCGTTGTAAGTATCTCTGGCTTATTTCTTGTTATGGAAACAAGCTCCAGAAATAGTCTCTTTAAAGGTTTATGGGCTACACTCTCCTCTACGGTTTTCGAGGCGAACACTGCCAGTCCGCAGGGTAGTCACCTACCCATTGTACCCGTTACTCTGTGATCCTGACCCTGCCAGCTATACCGAGACCGTATACTAGCTCTCAGAAATAAGCCTATACTGTAATCAGACTATTCCGAAACGCGCAAAAAGTGCGGTGTTTAGGTATAGTTCAATTCCAGACAGTTCATCTCCCCTATTTTTGAAATGTTGACCATCCCCGGTCAACCTTGTCTCCTTCTGGACATGCCGAACTTCTTCTTACTCGCTTTGACCTTCCAGTCTTAGCGACACGACACCGCCACCAATTATGACCTCAACCGAATACCGGGATCTTCGCTGATCCACGATCAAAACTCCGGTGTCTTGTCACAAGTCAACCCTAACACCCACAACTCTTTATTTCTCCTGTGAGTCTATTCCCCCTGTCCGGAAATCGCTATTTCCGCCACTCCCACCTTATTTCCAACGTCCCTTCGCCAAACTTTGCTAAGTGCCTCGCTCCTTTGGAGGTCCCCGCTCAGGGACACCCAATTTTAGTCTCCCCATTTAATTCTGGAACGTGTTTCCAGTATTTTTGGGTGCGCAGGCTGTGCGCGCTTCTTTTACGTGTGAGAAGCCGCTTAGCGCTGCGGCTTCCTTTTCCAGAAATGAAGAGAGCGGGGAAGCCCCTCTCTATTCATTTCACCGCCAATTTCTTCTGTCTCTTTATTTCCGCCTCTACTTTCTCTTCCTTTAACCACCATGTCTTCTGTCCCTCGCAAACGCCCAACCGCCGAACGCCCCAAGGACAACGACAGCGCCTCTGAATCGACTGACAAGGAGATCCCCCTCGTTGTCCAACAAGTCTCTCGTTATGATTTCAGCTACCCTCGCCTCTCAACCGTCTCGCTCCCCAAGTTCCAGTAGCACAAGTTCTGGCACTCGTTCGGCGACGAAGGCCCCGGCCGCGACTTGATTACTTTCGCCCTTCGTGCCCGCTCCCTCGTGCCTGCTATTCGACGCCGGGCTCTCGCCGTTGCACTGAAGGAGGGACTCTCTTTCTTTGTGAGTCCCTTTTTATCCCTCGGCCCTCCTTCGTTCCTTGCCCGTTCTTAACTTCCTTTTCCCAGTGTCTCGCCGTTTCTACACTAGACCCTTCCGCCGACGTACCCCAAGACATCACTCTCTGTCTCGTGGGCGTTGGTCGCCTTATCGAAAATTCGCCGGACCCCGTTCCCCTCAACTGGAAAGAATTCCTCTTTCCTGAGGTCGATGAGGACCAGGTGCGTCGCCTCCTCTGCTGCTTTTTATCCTTTTCTTTGACCAGCTCTTTACTCCAGACCCCTCGCTATCCCGCGAACATCGAGCCTCCCACGTCCACTAATGCGCCGTCTCTCGTGGATCTCGAGAACGCCCCTCACTTGACCATGACCAAAGCGGTCCCACCGCCGCGGTAAGCCAAGGGAGACGCCTCCTCCTCCAAGATCGTCGTGAAGACCGAGGCTGATAAACCCAATCGTCCGCCTCAAAAGGTACGTTCCCAAGTTTCTCCCCATCCCTTTCCTTCTAATCTCCCGCTTGTAGCGCCAACGCCAAACCGAGGTCGAAGCCGACCCTGAGCTTGCCATGGACGCCGCCACCAGCAAGCCCAAGACTCGCTCCGGCGACAAGCCTGTCGCCCAGAAGGGTCCCATCGCCAGGGAGCAACCTTCGGAATCGGCAAGTCACCTTCCTAATTTTCCTCTACCGCGGCTTATTTCTCTCCTAGAAACAGGCCGCCAAACTTCTTTCCACCTTACCCCAGATCGAGACCAAACTTCATCAATTCGGGAACTCCAAACGCGAGATTGGCTGGGGTAAGCCCATCCCGATCCTCTCTGTTACGCTCTTCTCCTGAACCTTTTTATCCACAGCCGCGTTTCCTGTCGACAAATTCATCGTCTCCATTTCGGTGTCCAAGAAACAGGGTACCACTGTTCCACACCCTCGCTCGCACCTTGGTACGAAGGACTTCCATCGCAACACCACCGACTACGACGTCGAGGCCCTCGCCGCGTTGCCTCCGATCGAGCTTGAGCCCGTCCGCCTTCTTGATGTTGCTACAGCGGTGCAGGTACGTCTCCCCTCTCTATTTTCTTCTCTACGTCCTTCTGACTCCTTTTCTCTTCAGCCTCTCATCGGCTGCACCCCGTGTAACCTTCTTCGTCTCAAGTGCCAGCCTAACGGCCTCGGCATCTCTTGCCAGTCGTGCAGCTTCAAGAAGCTTGGCGCGCTTTGTGATCACAACATGGACTCGGCGCGCTTTGCTGGTTTGATGCACGACCTCACGGACAAGGCCGCGGTTTTCCTTCCTTCCTTCGAGTACGTCCGCTCCTTCCTGCTTCCCTTATTTTTGCTAACTTCATTTTTAGTCCCGATCAGCGTCGAACGTCTTAAACGTGTTGCCGAGATGGTTGCCGCAGCGCGTCAAAACTTCATCCTCGTCCACGGGGAGTCTTGTCTCCACCTGCACACCTTCTTCTGCGCCATCCGCCACCAAGCCGACGTCCTCGGGGCAGAGGGCTTCCGCACACTCTTTTCTGGTGTCAAGGAAGGCGAGGACGCCGCCTCCGCCTTCAACACGCTCATCGAGTTGTACAACGCCCGGTACCCGAAACCTGGCCAAGGTACCAAGTCGAAGGTGGATGACGATCAAGACGCGATCGGGGAACTCGACCTGTTGCCGCCCACGGGCGCTCCTGACAACGATCTCGTTGACTATCCCTCCGACGACGAGGTTTCACTCGCGCCGGCCGCTAAGCCAGCATCTCGCTCGGCTACCAAGCCACCGAAGAAACAGGGGACGTCGGGTTCCGGGTAGGAGGGACTCAGCCAGATTTTCATGCAGCGTAAGTCCTTCTTACTCCCAGTCCCTCCCTATTTCCCAATCCATCCTCAGATTCACGACCACCAACACTTCGCAATCGCCTCCCTGTCCTGTGCGCGTGCGCACTACTCAAGTGTATATAGAGTAGTGTAGCACCAAAATAAGAAAAAGTGTAATTTGACTCGGGCTATTTGCCTAAATAAAATACTATTTCCGCGCTCTTTTCGTATGGTGTGATAACTCCTAAGTCACCAGATCCTTTATTTCCACGAATCTTTCTCTTGAAATCACCAGTCCGGAGACTGTCGACAGAAATAAGACTTCCTGGGAATAAGCCATTGTCCGATCATCGGGCCTATCATTCTTAGCGATCTAAATTGAACCACTAAGTCAATAGCCAATGATCCCATCAAAAGCGAAATAAGAGTTCGGGACAGGGAATAAGCACCTCCGCATCCTCGCTCCAAGCGGGTCCTCAATTATAACTTGAGGAAATATGCATCATAGGTGTTTCTCTGTGTGTCTCCTTATTCCACCAGACGTTATTCCTGTCCGTAGTCCAGTATTCCCATCTGTTCCAGGACATATTGCGTATTGCCCCTGGTTTCAGGAAATCAGCCGGACGCCGTCGGGATTAGCGACACACGTTGGGATCCTAGCGTTTTATCGCCAGGATCTTTTATCGTGCCATCACAGAGCTCTAAGCGGTCTTGCCCTTCTGAAATAGGCAATTCTGCTTATTCCTCGGACTGGGATTGGTCAATTCCATCCACATGGACCGTTATTTCACTTGGGAAATAAGGTGGACAGCAGGTTAATCTCGCACAATTTCTCGTGCCGGTTAACCGCTTCCTCCCCCGATTTAAAAACTTGCTGTCCCAGCGAGAATGTTCAACACATTCCCGTTGTTCATGCAATCTCTGTTCTCAACGCTCCCAGCTATTTCTGCCGAAGAACTAGCTGTCGTCCTTACTGCCCTTCGTATTTCTAGCACTCCTCCTGCTATTCCCACCAGTTCCGTCTTCGTTCCTCAGCTCGGTCGTCGTTACACCATGACCAGTACTCCCGAGACTCCTGAGTTCAAGCCGCCCGCTGGTTTGGACAAACAGTGGGCCAAGCTCCTCCATCAGATCACCAAGTTCATGGTGTTGTCTAATACCAATGGGATCCATGCGCAGCTCGACGGTGCAGATGACATCTGCGCCCTCTTCGTGCGTTATTATAATTTCCATCGCGTTATTTCCACCTGAAACTGTTATTTCCAGAACCCATTCCTCCAGGACGCGCATTGTGCCAACTCCGCCGTGTCCATGGCATTCCACTTTAAGATCCACCCTGTGGAGAATCAAGTGCGCCAGTACATGAACACCGCTGGTAGCCACCCCGAAGTCAAGGACGATCCCTCAGCCGAGGCCGTCGAGGAATTTATCCGCCTCTTCGACTTGTACCGCGAGGACCACCGTGTGCGTGTCAAGGCTGTCAACGAAGCCAATCGCGCCGCCGCCTTGGAGAAGGCCGCCCTCGAGAGGGCCGCTCTGGAGAAGGCCGCTCCTCTTGCTACCCCCAAGCCCGAGGCTGACGTTTCTCGTTCATCCTCGAAGAAGGACGAAGGTTCGTCTAAGCCTGCCAAAGAGGTATTTCTTATTTCCCCCAATGACTTCCAATTACTGACCACCGCTCGAGCTCCCCAAGGGTCCCGCAGCTGACATGGTAAGTCCCAGTCGTTATTTCTTCCTACACCTTTCTTACTTATTTCCAGGACAAAGGTAAGGCCCCTAAGCGCGCTCGTTCCGAGAGCCTTAGTCCTTCCGATGTCCCCACCGAGTTGGAGTCCGAGTCGGACGCCGACATGCCCTACGTTCCTCCCAGCCAGGCCGCCACCGCAGCGAACAAGTGCCACGGTTGTGGGGAACTTGGCCACTGGATCCGATCCTGCCCCAATCGCACCAAACACATTATTTACGACTCTGGGTCGCGAGTAACCGTTATTGCGGGCCACCCGCTTGCCAAGAAAGTCGTGTGTTCTTATTTCCGCAACCAGATCCTATCTTAGTGCTCATTTCTTCCATCCCAATGTCGTCCAGAAACCTTCCACCGCAGGAAATAGCGCCTCTGTGCGTTATCTTCCTTATTTCCCCGATGCTGTACTTATTCCCTTCCAGAGTTCTAGCCAGGCCAACAGTGGGTCGCCTCCCGAGGCCTACCTGTCCCCCGACATCATGTCCTACGACCGCGTTGTGGATATTATGGCTGAGGTGGACAAGCTCCTTACTAGTGCGCAGAAGGTGCCGTTCACTACCGAGGGCCTCCTCTGTGATCCCTTCTGGCAGCCAGCCGCCTCTCTCGGTCCCCACCGGCCCCCGAACTCGTAGCAACAATCCCAACCCCGTTAATCGCGGACGTGGTCGTCCGATCCGTGGTCGCGGTCACTAAAACCCGGTACCTCGGTGTCCCTGCCTTGGTCAAGAATTTCGTACAATTCTTATTCTGATCCCTCGTAACCTACACTCTTTTGTACCACACTCCTTAGCACATCGGCGCCTTCCGACCCTCGTAGATGCTTATTCCGCTTTGCGAAATAGTATACTGTTCCATTCTCCACTTGTGGGAAATAGGAGTTCCTTATTTCTTAAGCCTCTTTGAACGTCTCGAACCTGTTCGGAGCGCATCCAGTTCATCCAAGTCTAAGGATGAATTACTGGATGGCAACCCGTAGCCGCAAAATAAGGTGAACACCCTAATCCTCACCTCGTAGTTATTCTATCTGCCCATACAATCTGCGGCCGGAACCAGAACCACTTCCTGACATCACCTCCAGTCGCCTTGTAGACCATCTGTCTCATGTGCTTATGTCCCGACTCCATAGGTCCATTAGCACACAAGTTATAAGGAGAAATCCTTATTCCCGTGATCCCGTACTTCTCGTTCAACCAAGCCAACGCCGCCAGGAATTGCGGAGCATTATCCGTCACTATTTCCCTCGGACACCCCCATCGACAAATGATATTTTCCAGCAGAAACCTTCCTAGTTCCACCACATTGTCGGATCGTAAGGCCCTAGATTCTAACCATCGACTTAACGCGTCTCTGGCCGAGACCACGTACTTATGTCCGTTCGAAGGAACACCCATAATCATTACGTCGGTATGAATCTTCTGGAATAGGCTTGGAGTCATTGTTGGTACAGGCGGAATACGCATCAACTCTTCTTGTCTAACCTGGTACATATGGCAAGTGCCTATATATGCAGATATATCCCGCTCAACTTCTGGCCACCAGAACCGAACTTCAACAAGAGACTTAGTTGCATAGATTCCCCTATGTCCTAGACTGTCGTGCGCAGCCCGCATGATATACATGCGATGCTCCTTCTCAACCACCAGTTTATGCGCCGAATCTATTCCTTTCCGGAATAAGCACTGATAAGCCGTGAAAGCAGCCACACGTGAAACACAGCTATTTTGCGATTTTCAGTATAAACAATCACGCAGACATCCCGAGAAGCTTCCGCGATGCCTCGCGCGGAGAGCTACCAGTCATATAGCTAGAGTCGCGCTCACACGGAGACGATCTCGAATAACCAGACAGTACCTAGGAACCCGCCTAGAAGCGCTGACGCTGACTTGGACTACAGAGGAGTTAGAAGGAATCTATATTTGGCAATCGCGGATGGAACTCAGTGGTTGCGACCACCTCCAGAGACACGTTGTTTGTCGCGGCATTCCTGGAATTAGTGGACATGTGTGTCACATGCAAACGGAGGGCTCCGAGAACGGAAAAGCGGTGAATACCCCGAACGGCTATAGCTCCGAGGTCCGTGCAGATCCGGAGTATGACCAAGATGAATTAGGTGACCGATGCCAAAGCGTGCTCCAGGTGGAGCTGTCCGATCAAAGATGGCAACAGCCGAAACACGATCAATATAGTTGAACCGCGAGAGTTTGACGGTGCCCGCGAACAGTACAAGTCGCTCGCGAAGAGACCCCGACCTCAGTAGGAGAATCTGAATAGGGCTAGGACGAAGAAGAGACGCGTCTAGGCAAGAGTGTCGCCTGAGCTGCAAGTCGCGGACCCAGCATATCACCAAGATACCATAATATTTCAACTTCGATCGATCGAGTCTGAACCGGTGTTCGATCTACCGGTATAGGGATCCAATAGCGTTAATCGAGCAGGGATTTCGAGTCAGATTTCACAGATAAACAGACCAGTGTATATAATATTATTTAGTCATCGCGATAAGAGAGTAGTATAAAAGAGCAGGCAGTTTAACAGTACAGTAGCAGACCCCGCCTCTAGACACAGCAGTGTTGTAGATAGGTTTGGCTCGAGAGCTCAGTAGCCCAGCGCGACTGTTCTTTCACCTGATATAAAGTGACTTGTGGTTCGGATTAATATCCGTGTGGACTTGTGAACCTGAACTGTGGAATTGGGTCCGTGAACGTGTCTGTGTCCTGTGTCTTGTGTTTGTTTTGTTATTGTGTCCGTGAACGTGTTCTTGTGTGTCCTGTGTCCTGTGTCTTGTGTCCCTGTGTCCGTGAACCATCGTTGTGAGCTTGCTAAGCCAACGTGTTAGCACAACCTCGTTCCTCAGAACAAACCACGCCAGACCTTCGAGTCTGTTTCTTATACTAAGCAACCTACGTTCATCCGTGAACAAAGGAAAGCGCTCCTCGAACCAACAAAACGCACCACTCTCAACTATGAGACTCTCTCGAACGGTTGAAACCTGCACGCACTTGGCTATTTGACCTAATACTTGGTCTACACCCCTGAACTTAAACTATCATTCCTATTAAGGAAAGGTGTCGTTGAGTGGTTTTGGTTAGGGTTTGGTTTTATAGAAGTTAGCTTTGTGAACCTTTCTCGAATGTGATCCATCTGCACTAGGAGTGGCTGTCTTTCAGCGCCCTTGCTTATCTAGGAAGTATTTCCTAGATTGGTGTATGAAGTTACGCAACACTTGCCCGGAATAACCCTCAGGTCTATTTTTCAACGGGTCTTCAAGCCATTTCCGAATCAATAGTCACTTCTCGTCCTGTCTAATCGCAAATTCCGACCTGTCCTTCTCGATATAAGGTTCACGTCTATTAGGATCAAACTTGAAAGTCTCGGGCGGTAGCATGAGCTCTTCCTCGCGGATTTTGCTCATGATAAACTGAGGTATTTCCAAGTTCTCCTTCTTAAACGCTTCTCTTATCACCTCTGCTTCTTCTACTTCGTCAACATGAGCGTTCCAGCATTGTTGTTCAAATGTCGTGAATATGCCCCTTTCCTCAGGAGGGTCACTTATTTCCGCGAAATAACCTCCTCGGGTGTCGATGCCTTTCTTGAACTGTTCAAACTCGTAGGGCTGCTCGATTTCCTCGTCCCACCCAGGATGTTTATCGGGCGACGGATTTTCGTCGAACCCATCCTCAGGACTTGGATATTCCACATCTCCCTCTTGTGTCTTCCTTCGAGAAAGACCATCTGGGGAGAACGTAAGCCCCTGCACATGTTTCAACGTGAAGTGGAACATAAGTATCTCCTCAATCCACCGGTTAATAGTCGCATTTGGTCCCATGCCAGGGTTGTCAAGCATCCCCTTAATATACATGGCATCTGTTTCCACAACTAATTTCCGGCACCCAAGCAACCAGTACTGCATATGAGTTAAAGCTCTCTTTAATCCATATAATTCCCGCTTTGGTTGGGAGAACCTCGCTTCCCTTTCCCTTTCATTCAGAGGAAGCGAGTCGAACTTCGCGAAATAGGGTTTTGTAGGGTCATTAGGATCAACTTGGTATACTTCTATACCAACCGCAATCCAAGACGTGTCCACAGCTAGCACTATATCGGAGTCCCAGTCATAGTTCAATAGTTTCAAGGCCGCACAATCTACCAAGGATTCCTTTAAGGAATCCATGGAAGCTTGCTCAGCTTCTCCCCACTCGAACTCTATTTCCGCCCTTAGTAGCCTATTTAACCTTTTCGCCTTCAGGGAATAGTGTCTGATGAACATCCTCATCGTCCCTACTGTGCCCAAGAATTGCCGAACTTGCGAGACATCCTCTACAGCAGGCCACCGCATAATTACGCCAATCCTATCAGTAGATGGCTTCCTCCCTTCAAACGAGCAAGTATGCCCAACTACCTGGAACTCCTCTTTGCACAGAATAACTTTTGATGCAGAAATAGTGCCTCCGCAATATTTCAATCTCTGCGCTATTCTGTTCAAATTCTGAAAGTGTTCCCGGACGAATCGACGTATTCCCGGATTCTCGGGAATAGTCTCAAAAGTGCCATCTTTCGCTCGATCACTCAAACCCGGACCTCTTATAGGTACATCGTCGATATAAGGAATAGTGACGTGGGGAAGGTCTTTGCCATTGAAACAATTTGCGACCCAGTATCCAGGACACATTCCACCTTTTCCATCCCAGCGACAAAGGGAAGGAGTACCCGCAAAGAAGCCAATTCCATAGAACTGTAGATTTGCTTTGGCAGTTGGTTTACATCCAACATGGAATAGTACGTCAGCACTATATCCGTTGCAACAATACACCCCGGGGCAAGGTCTATAGCTTCCTCTGTAGAGATGAAGAAAGAGTCCACCGGTGGTAATGCTAGCAGTGGAATCGCGTCTAATTCCAGCCTAAGCCTATTCCCATCCTCATATGGGTCTCCCATTTCCTGAATGAATGACATTTCCGTTGGAATAGGTCTCAATGGCCGCCGCATCTTAAAGGTTATATCCCTTAGACGCTTCGCGTAATCGCTACTCATAGCAGCCATCATCTCGACCGTTATTCCTTCCAACGTTACCCCTTTTTTCTGTTTCACCAGGTCGCCGACTATTTCTGAGTCGTCGAACTTAGGAACTAGCTTATACGCTCGTTCCTTCTGGGGTCTTATTGCTGACTTTGGGGTCTTTAATAAGCTCCCATCCGTGCGCTGAAAGCCAGGAGGCTTATGCAGCTTATCGAATTGACCGTTGGTCAGTTCCTCTTCAGAGTCCTCATCGTCCAGAATTATCCGACGATCAGCTCTCCGCTTCGGAGACTTGGGGACTTCCTCGTCCTCAGGTTCCTCCGGTTGCAAGAACTCAACCCACTTCAACCCGTGCCCTTCAGCTATTTCGCCATTCTCCTTATTTTTCCTATTTCTCCAGTTGTCCTCTCTGTCTGCAGCCGAAACGCGGTCCTCAGGAGGCTTTGCTACCGCAGAAGGTTTGGCTTAGGCCTTGCCTTCAGCCCCCTTCCTTGAACTGCTTAAAAATTTGGGTTAGTCGGCGGATCCGACTTCGCCCCTCCCCGAGTGGAAACAAACTGTTCCATCCTGGCCGGGTCGGCGCGCCCCATGGCATTAAACAACTGGATCAACTGGGCCATGTCAACACTTTGACTAGGCTGAGGCACCGCTGGCACGTTATTCCCGGGAAGGGAATTACGTGTCTCGGAATACATAGGCTTTACGAAACTTGGAGGTGGTTGAACACCCCCTTGGTGCTGAGGCAGTGGAATGCCGTGCATGTACTGTCCTATAGGTACTTGCATCATCTGAGCTACCGGGCTCTGGGTCTGGCGTGCTCTCGCCTCCAGGGATTGAACATTCGCGGACAGTATTTCATCCTCACGAGTGTCATACCAATCCCCTATTTGTTCTGTATCATAGTAGTTTTCTTGGAATGAAACATGACGTCCTGGGTACACCGAAGATATCAATGTGGCTTCCTTGGCCGCCGCTATTTCTCTGGTTATACCCTTTCGCTTCCAATAATCCTCCACCTTCTGACTATGATACACGTTTTCAGGGTACTTGGGAATCCAATTCCCATTGCCCATCTTTACGATTTTATCCTCGATCTTGATCCACCCGAGAGCTATAAACTCATCCTTGGTTGAACAATCTCGGACCATGTGAGCTCCTCCGCAGAAGAAACAGCCATCATCCCCGGTCTGACGGGAATAACCACCCTGCCCTCAATATTCTATCTGGCGCGAAGGCCCAGCCGCTCTCATTTCCATATGAGGCACTGGCCCTCTCAGGTTCTGATTCATCAACTTCACGGAGTTCTCCACCGAAGTTTCCCACTTCTTCATATTCTCCGCCATTTGCCTATTCTGCAAACTGGCTAGATCCTTTAACTGGGCGATATCTCCGGCAAAAGACTCTAATTTGTCTTGAATCTCTGCCTTAATTATCGACCCGGTCATTGGCAACATTCCACCATTCGAAGGTGGCCTTGTAATGTTACTTCCCAGTATAACATTCATCGTGGAACTCCCGGACCAATTGTCTGCGAAATAATCCGCTATGGCTAATACTGTCTTGTATGGCATCCGATCTCCTCTCCTTAACTTCGGACCCGGCGGGTTATTTCCCGCATTCCCGCCCACTTTGGAAAGATCATCTATGGCTCGTTGGTTCATCGCGCGCTCCAGTTCAGAAGCAAAACCCTTCTCCAACACTGCCAAGATCAAATCCACTAGCTGCTTATTCACCACTGCCGCCGAGCCATCCATCAGCTTCTCTGCCTCGTTCGTGAAGGCAAGAGAAAACCGACGGAGCTTTCCCAGATCACTCTGCGAAATAAACCTAGCCGCCTGGCAAATCTCCACCAATTTCTTCATAGATCCGAACATCATATCCTCTATTTCTGGATACAAGTCCAAGATCTCCTTTTTCCATTCCAAGTAAGTTTTGGTGACAGCGAACGCCGGCAATTTCTGCCATTGTTCACCCATGTCCAAACTGTCCATGTACTCGAGCAGCTTCAACTTCTGCTCCTGTTCCCCCGTTATTCCACCATTTTTACAGATCAGCTCAGTATTCTTGAAGAACAACCGGAGACTGTCCAGTGTGGACCCGTCGAACTTAGGACGATTATTGTCATAAGCCGTCGGCACTTTGAAACTCGCAACGCTAACGTTCGTCATTTGTGTAGGTTGATTCGATGTTGAGGTTTGTGTAGTTGTTTGTGAAGCGTTTTGAACCAAATTTGGATCACCCGGATTATTCCTTTCGTCGTCTGACTCTGGTTCCAGTGTATTTCCAGAAGTTGAAGCTCTCGACGTCCCCGCAGTATTACTAGCACGCTTTTTCCCTCTAGTTGAAGACCCACTCGCGGTACGAGGGTTACGATGTGAGAACGAGTCTTGGTATGGTACCAAAGTTGACCGAGCTAATCGAGAAACAGAAGTTTCATGAGGCCGCGCAACTGCTGCTGGACTACATCGAGTACCAGCGTCTAAGGTTCCTTCTCCTCGAAGAAGTGAAGAAAACCCTGAAGGCAATGTTTCCGGCTGTGGTCTACCCGTTGGAGGAATAGTGACTGCGCGGAAAACTAGTTCGGGCTTATTCCCAAACTAACAAGAATTCTCTTTCCAAAGAGAAATCTAAAACCCTCCCTCGCGGTGGGCTCCAGATGAACGATGTGCTCCGAACTAAACCCAAACAATCCAATTATCGCCCAAATATAACCCAAGTCTTTCCGATATAAGCAGTGATGCCCACAGAAATAAGACGAGGATCAGAAATAGGCCGATCAGAGGAAGCAAGAGCTGAGATACAGACGAGTGGTAGTCCCTTGTACAGGGCCTAAGAATAGGTTGAAGGGAAGGTATAAGATTCCCACAGAAAGATGAACCTTCACTACAAGATAATCGAGCAATGGAAATAAGATAGTTTAAGAGCTTCGCAGCTATGAGACGAGCAAGTGTTTTGTGTGTGGTGGTGGTTGTGTCCGGAGACGCGTGATAGACCGCCGAGAGGCGAACGATAGACTATTTCCACAAGGATATATGCCCAAAAGCTTATTTCCCAGAGAACCCGATGACGATTTACGATGAACAATGAACGATGAGCAATATGATTTGACGATTTGACGATGAGCGATGACGATGACGATAAAACGATTTCGATTCCAGTACTATGTAGCCTCAATCACGCCCTAAGACGTTTCCAGTAACCAACGTTAAAGTCCAATGACGATACACACTGCGCCAACCCCAGAAATAGCCCAAATCGCAAGCGTTATGCCTACTAGTACAAGGGGATTCTGTGTCTTACTCGTAATAATGTCCCAACTACTTATACAAATCCCAAAATCATATGAAAGTCCTCAAACCAAGCAGAAATTAGTAAAATGGCCCAAGATCGTCCCTCCTTTCCCGTTTATCCGTCAGAGGAATAGCTGCGAGCGTATTGCCATTGGCCAGTGCCCAGGTAGTCCCTGATTTGAAAGCCTTCGCTATAACACATCCTTCTTCTTGTGCGCTGCTAAGTGGGAGCAGAAATACTCCAAAGCAGTTTCGAAGTTTGGCCGATTCCTATAGCTCATGATACTGAAGCAAGGACAATGGAGTGGTGCAGGAAACCTGCGAAGCCAACGAAGTGCCCTTGGGAGATTCGGATCCTGGCCTCTCAAGTTTCCTTCGCAATGTATCGGTCTTGAATAAGCATGGTATGGCATAAACCAACACAATAGCTTGTTGAGCAGCAATATAAAGATTATTTGCGCATAAAAATGTGAGTAGTTCTCGTGATGTATGGATTTGAGTCTTCCTCAAGATAAGTACTGCAATCACTGCATTCAGGGGTCGGGTAGACCCGGCCTGCCGCAATTGGTCGCCTACTGCCGAGGTCTGGCTACCCCCGGAGACAGGGTCTGCCGACGCACGTGCGCCAAAGTTAGCCGCCATCTGTCGAAGTGAGGTCGGCAGACCCTGCCGCCCTCTTAGTCCAACCTCCACAGCCCTCGGCGACCTCGGCTCCCTTGCTTTCCACATTGCTTGTGTTCTGTGGTACAAGTAGGCCCTCATGCAATGTGTGCCTTGAGCGCAGCAATAATCCCTCACAAATCAGATGTTTATTCAAGACAGTTACCTAATATGATTGCGCCATCGACCCTGGTGCTGTCGTTGCAGGATGAATCTTCCTCTCCTTTGTCTTGCCCACTTGCTAGCACGAGGGCGATGGATCCAACACAGGATTCATTGCACTAGTATGCTACTTAAGACCTAGGCTTTGTCTACGGAACCTTGAGAAACGTTGCCTGCGAGTAGTGTTGCCGCGACTTCAGACTTGAGCCAACCAAGCCGACTCAAAGTCGCCGACTTGAGTCGAGTCAACTCGAGTCAGGATGGTCGACTTGAAGTCACTCGAGTCGACTTGAGTCGGTTCCGGGGTACATCGCTTAGTTCAGCCCAAAAACGCGATTGGGAGCATGATCAAAATTTGTGACATAGGTGTCACCATCACATGTACGTGACATTTTGTGACAGCCAAAATTTTATTTTTGCCTTTTGTGTTTTTACGACCTCTGGAGGGCCTAGCATCATTTCCAAAAAATATGTCGACTTGGCCGAGTCGACTTCATTTGGAAGTCGACTCGACAAGTTGCGACTCGACTTTCTGAGTTGCGGCAACACTACCTGCGAGATGATGGGAGACGAAATAACGTAAAAGATTGTGGCATTTGACGTCACACGATCAGCAATCATTTTCGGCATTAAGTTCGGTACACCGCAGTAGGTTTTGTTTCCAAGAATTGAGTCAAGAAGGGGCTTCGGAACAGTTCTCGAGGTCGGCCCAGCTTGCCATAGCTCCACAGATACTACCGACATCGGGTCTGCCGCGCTCTGGCGCCGTGGAGTAGACAGACTTCTGCCTACCAAGGCCCTGAATGCAGTGAATCAATGGTCAGCAATGCACCCGAGAACTTTGCTCCAAACTTCGAAATGGGCACCAAGAAAGGAGAGCGTTGACTAGAAGCGGTCGAAGAGCGAATTGGTTGAAGACCTCCAGTCAATGGAGTACACCTCACCTCGAAGTAAGCGCAATCGCAAGCGGGTGGCTGCATTTCAGGATAAGCAATTAACTCGAACGAAAAGAGCTTTATACTTGGCTTCGCTGGCGGTTGAACTTCAGCGACTGATCAGCAGGGTGTCCAAGGACCAAATTCACTCGCTTTTCCGGCCTCCAGAGGAAAATTCCGCCAAGCGTGTTGACTCTCATAGTGTTCAATCACGCCTACATTTTGAAGCCGAACATAAAGCAGGGCGTGTGCCAGCGGTGAGATTTGGTGTCCATAAATATAGAATGACGAATACCGACAATTGGAATGTGGTCGGACTGTGCAATATGGTGAACCTCTCAGAAGTCTTAAACACGTGAGCAGGACTCAATTGAGAGAGCGAATAAAACGTACAAAAGACCAGATTCGTCCAGCCTCAGTTTTCGAACACAACTTATGTTGTACAGATTTGTGCCTCGGGAGCACTAATATTACATGGACCGTCATTCCCAGGACCTGCGCCACCCGATTCGCCACGATGATAGCGTTAGTGTAGGCCCGAAAGTCAGGGACCGGCCAAGCGCTCAACTGCATGAACATGCCTTTCGTTTGCATGGACGACCATTCCCCATGACGGTCGCTTGGTGTTGAGAGTTTCTGATAGGTTCAAGAGCTGTAGTTGCTTCTGAAGAGTCAAATTTCCTGCAGGCAATTTCAACAAATTGCCAGGTTTTCCAAGAATAAACACGTACCTGACTCTCCTTGAGCCAGCAGCATGACTAGTAGACTGGCAATCAAACAAGCAGATGGTGGAAAAGACAGGACAAACCTTTCACTTCTCTGCGACTCTTGGATTGCTTCTCTCTCAGACCCTCTATTTGGACATGAAACTGAGGATGCTTGCCTCCGTTTCGTATGCGTGTGAGGCATTAAAAGGACGTAGGTTCCGCTTGAGCATTTGTGCGCTGTGATTTTGCGATGACTAGAACCATCGGGGACTGAAATGAAATTCGGTCGTAGCCACCAGAAGACTTGAGGCGACCCGAGTTCTCCGAATAGTCCTGAACCCCTACGTAGAGCCAACAAAGAGAGCAGCAGGTGAAAAGAAGAGGTAGCAAACGAGTCACAGCGAGAGAAATGTACGGGTGTGGCAAAGGAGGATGAGATGCCACCGAGGAACAATGGAGGAAGAACAATGGTGAGAGAAGCACGGGATCAGGGCCGGTGCCGAGTCCGAACAATAGAGAGGATGCGTAAAACCGCATGCGGCTGCAGAAAGCCGCCTGCGGAAATAATCTGTGCTCCTGCCGGGATAACTCCTGAGCACATCCCAGACCACTTGAGCCGATAACCAAGAAGCCGCATGTGGAGACATTGCGCCCCCAAAAGCCGCATGCGGCTTTTGCGCAACCTGTCTAATCTCTCATCCCACTTTCATTTCTTTCACAGCATACTCTTGTCATTGCGTATTGGTTTTCACAATTACCCCCGACGTTTGTATTCTTCTTGTGTTGGGGGTAAATTGCCAAGTCGTTGTCTTGATGTGATGCCAGCATCATTAGGTGTGCCACTTGAATCTTGAATTCTACCTTGCGACTGAATGACACCCAGAAAAAATGGAAGCCATAGTGTTGCCGAAACTATTCCCGAAATCAAAAGAATCTGGAACAGCGTCGGCAGCCCTGGAACTAAAGGCTTGGGGGCAGCAGAAACTGGTTCCGAAACTAATAGTTTTGGGAACAATTTTCGGGATGCCGGAACTGTCCCTGAAACTATTAGTTCTGGCTCTGCAGAAACTAACCTGGAAACTTATAATTTCGGGGAAACGAAAACTGTTTGTGATATTGGAAACGGTTCTGGGCGCCCTGGAATAACAGATTTCCCCGAGTGCATGCTTGTATCAAACGGGGCTTCTGCCAGCTGTCCTCTTTCGGTGATGGCCCTGCTCCTGTAGCCAAAATGACGCGAGGTTGAACCTTCCTACAAAAGGGTCTGGATTATTTGAACTTTGAGTCCCTTCCCCGAGCTGACTCTCCGTAAGCAAAATCGTAGCCATTTGCATGCTATTTCACCGCCTCATAATTCTGCTATCCTACCTTCATATCTGAGACCGACTGTAAGCATCAGTCCATCTTTAACGCCATAGAAACTGACTTTGTGTTGGACCCACCCAAATGCCTCGCCTCTTGTTTTCGAAGCCTGGATGGGTATTCGCTGTCTCGCTGACTTCAAGCTTAAGTTTTGATCAGGTAGATGTATCCAAAACATTCACTGAATGTGCTCTCACGCTGCTTTGAGTTTTCCTGCAGAAGTTTGAACCATAATTCCGGTTCATTCCCAGCAGCTGGGAGCCTGCAGATTGTCAGGGGTAAATCTGCCTCAGTCTTGATAGTATACTGACTCAACATCATTACATAATTGCGAAGTGGATGTTTCCTGATGTATCACTGGTAGGTGAATATGATATGGATATGGATGTGTGGCGAATCTTGGGCCTGTATGGCAGTTGCGCCCCAAGGTTAGGTAGAGTCAGGCGCTGGTTCACACATGAACTTGTTGGAAATTAATAGCTGAGCACTGGGGGCTTGTTTTGGGGAGTGCTTACCCGAGCACAAAGTGGAGCCAGTAAGCCTCGTTCTCCATTGCATCCCGGTGGTGAATTACATAAAGATACTGAAGCAGCAGGCTTGTCAACTCAAATTTGATCCCGGCTGTGCCCACGAGTCGAGTTAACTCTTTCTGCTGGGCATAGCTTTCATGCAATGTGGCTTGAATTCAGTGGCATGTTTCTTTTGATTCCATTTACTTTCACTGATCTTTCTCGCAGGTCAATATGTCTGTATTGCTTAATTGAGCACATCTTGCTCCACCGATTCCTCGATAGACTTACTGATCATTAATTAGTTCGACTTTGACGCGGATGGGTTTATGGAATTTGTCTATAGTCTGCTTCATTCTTCACTGACGGAGATTGCTTTCGGGTCGCTTCCTTGTTAGGAATTGCCCAGAGGCAAATTCGTCTCTGTTTTCATTTCCATCAGGGGGCTTGTTCCACTTCAGATGTTGGCTTGTGCTTCGGCACATAATACCCTTGGAACTGGACTTGAAGAATCTTCAATAGTTCCACTTCACTTGGTGCTCAACGTCGAAAAGACTGAGATCTGTGAGTTTTTTTTTTTTCAATCCAAATCAAGTGAGTAACCTTTCTCTTGTGCAGTTCATTAATAATCTCTTTCCTTTGTGAATGGAGACCGCCCGAGATCGGTTGGACCCTTAGATTTGGGTTTCGGATGGTGCAAGATTCTAGATTACAAGTGAGTATATGCTAGGGTTAACCCTGTGGCTGTCGAGCAATTCTTTACAATATTTGGGAGAGCGAAAATGATGCAATCGTTGTGTTGGTGGGCAGAAAAATAATTTCACATTAGAAGTTCATGTGCTGACAGTGGTAAGTTTCCTGGTTCATACATGAACTTGTTAGAAATCAATAGCTGAGCACTGGGGGCTTGTTTTGGGATTGGAGTGCTTACCCGAGTACAAAGTGGAGCCAGTCCGGAGAACGTGATGTGGCCAAATTTTGGAGTGTTAGGATCCGGAAAAACAGCCCTGTTGGGAAAGACAAACACCAGACAACAACTGCTACGAGCTGAATATGGGAATCCGAACAAGGAGCCAACAACCCCCATATTGAAATGATCAGGTAAGTACTGGAGAAAGGGGGGTATGGATTTTACGGGTTAAATGGAGTACTGGAATACATCTGTATGGATAATAAGAGTGCGAGGAAGGCTGCAAGGATCAGAGGAAAACTAAATCGCAAAAAGTAGTTTATTTGTTTAGTGTGGGAGTATCCAGACCAGGGTGGATGCATCCAGGGCTTTGTTTGGTCCTTGTGTGGATGCACCCACGAAATCATGGCCTGATCCATGTCATTGTTTGGTTCCTGCCTGGATGTGTCCATGGGTTGAGAAAGGGACGTATCCATAGTGCAGATGGACACATCCAGGACATAGGGAAAATATGGATGGATACACCCATAGCTTGGTTGGACACGTCCATGCATTGCGGGAGGATACATCCATTAGGTTCAGCAAAAATAGGTGGATACAGCCACAGGGGGTGGACATATCCAGTGAGGAGTAAAAAAGGGTATGGATAGGTCCACCAAGGTTGGATACAGCCAGTGTTTGAGGAAAACTCCTGGGATGTGTCCACGGTGTGTGGACACATCCACCCCTGAATAAAGAAGTGCATGGATAAGTCCAGTGCAAAAAAAAATAAGGCTGTGGATGCAGCCATGAGTGGTGGATACATCCATGGCTCAATCCACGAGCGGATACAAGAGGATGTTGGTGGGCAACCGGTAATACAGGGGAATATCCTGCAATACAAAATATCAATGGGCGACCCAAAATAGAGGAGCATCTTGGTGAGCGCTGCAGTATGAGAGGATACTGGTGGGCAACCTGCAATACAGGGGTGTCCCAGTGAGTGACCTGGAGGAGGAGGATATTGGTGGGCGACCTGTAATACGAAATATTGGTGGGCAACCCACAATAGAGAGGTATCCCATTGAGCCACCTGCAATAAAGACTGAAATCAGGGGGCGACCTGCAACATGGGAAATTTTTGCTGAGCAGCCTATAATATGGGAAATATAGTAATGGGTGATCCGCAATATAGGGCATCCTGGGGGGAAAAGGGACTGAAAAATCCCGAATTGAGCTGCCCCAGTCAGGCAAGAGGCCCATGTCGCAAGGAAGCTGAGAGGATAGGGCAAAACGGGGCTACAGAGGGCCCCAAAATCCAAAATTGAGCTGGGCTAGCCAGGTGTGGATGCATCCATAGATGAGAGCTGGATGCATCCACAGAGTCACATCACATAGGTCTGGATATATCCAGGGCCATCTCCTGGATGTGTCCACCCATGGTTGGATACAGCCAGGGCATGGAATAATACTGTGAAAACAGGCCTCTTTAGGTGCAATACCCCCAACGCTAGCATCCCCCTAATGAGGCCTAGTTCGGGGTACCCTGAAGTGGCCACATATGAAACGCAGCTGTTTTTCGATTTTCAGATAAACAATCACACAGACATCGCAAGAAGCTTCCGCAAAGCCTCGCACGAAGAGCTACCAGTCACATAACTAGAGTCGTGCTCACACGGAGACGATCTCGAATAACCAGACAGTACCTAGGACCCCGCTTAGAAGCGCTGATGCTGACTTGGACTACAGAGGAGTCAGAAGGAATCTTGATTTGGCAATCGCAGACGGAACTCAGTGGCCACGACCACCTCCAGAGACACTTTGTTTGTCACGGCATTCCTGGAATTAGTGGACGTGTGTGTCACATGTAAGCAGAAGGCTCCGAGACGGAAAAGCAGTGAATACCCCGAATGGCGATAGTTCCGAGATCCGTGCAGATCCGGGCTATGACCAAGAACGCATTTGACATCCGATGCCAAAGCATGCTTCAGGTGGAGCTGTCCGATCAAAGATGGCAACAGTCGAGAGCGATCATAAAAGTTGAACCTCAAGAGTTTGACAGTGCCTGCGAACCGTACAAGTCGCTCGCAAAGAGACCCCAACCTCCGCAGGAGAGTCTGATGAGGGCTAGGATGAAGAAGAGATGAGTCCAGGCAGGAGCATCACCTGAGCTGTGAGTCATGGACCCAGCATTATCACCAAGATACCATAATATTTCATCTTCGATTGATTGAGTATGGCCTGGCCTTCAATCTACTGGTATAGGGGCCAATGGCATTAATAGGGTAGGAGTTTCGAGTCAGACTGTGCGGGTAAACAGACCAGTGTGTATAATATTTATTTAGTCATTGAGATAACAGAGTAGTATAAAACAGCAGCCAGTGTAGCAGTACGGTAGCAGACCCTGCCTCTAGACACAGCTGTGTTGTAGACAGGTTTGACTTGAGAGCTCAGTAGCCTTGCGCCACTGTTCTTTCACCTGATATATATAAAGTGTGGTTTGGATTAAACATCCATGTAGAACTTGAACTTGGAATTGTATCTGTGAACATGTTTGTGTCCTGTGTCTTGTGTCTGTCTTGTCATTGTGTCCGTGAACATGTTCTTGTGTGTGTCCTGTGTCCTGTGTCCTGTGTCCTGTGTCCCTGTCCACGAACCACTGTTGTGTGCTTGTTAAGCCAATGGGTTAGCAAAATCCGTTCCTCGGACAAACCACACCAGACCTTCGAGTCTGTTTCTTATACAAACAACCACTTTTCATCCATGAACAAAGCAAAGTGTTCCTTGAACAAAACGCACCACGCTTAACCCACAAGACTTCCTTGGACGGTTAGAACCTGCATGTACTTGGCTATCTGACCTACTACTTTGTTACAATAACAACTCTTTCTCGGCCGTCCCGACTCGGTAAGATGAGCAGGATTGGGGAGTGGCTTTAAGGAGTCATCAATGAAGTTGAATAAAACACTGGGAGAGGTACAGAATATTCTACGTCCTAGCTACTGCTTAAATACTGTGAACGAAACCGTGTGATACTAACTGTTATAATTATGGCTACTATTGTCCTGGTGGTTACCACGTGTTATTGTTCCGTCTGTCATGTGTCGACCATTGCCTTCGCCCAAGGCGTAGCTCCACTATTCCCACGTCAATGTCAAGTCAACAATAAACATCTGTTGTCCGTTCCGTAACCATGTGTTCATGACTAAAAACATGCGCTTTGTGTATGGCGCCAAGTTCCCGTGTCTTAAATAAGACCTAGAGGTACACGCGTGTCAAACATTGTCATCCTCGGGAACTTCTTCAATCGTCGGTAACGTCGGGAGGGCGGTATCACGTGGATCACATGTGGCATTGTCACGTGCGTTGATCGGATCAAAACGCTCGAATCGTGACAATACTTGGTCTACACTCCCAAACTTAAACTATCATTCCTATTAAGGAAGGTGTTGTTGAGTGGTTTTGGTTAGGGTTTGGTTTAGAAGTTTTCTTTGTGAACCTTTCTTGAACGTGATCCATCCACACTAGGAGTGACTGTCTTTCCAGGTTCGAGAGGGCGAAGATAAGAAGAAGGGGACAAAGATAACCGTCAGTATTATAGTATCACTTCAGGTTCATCTGCTAACAAGTATTTCTTTTTTTTTTTTTTTTGGAGCGTTTGGAATAACAAGATCAAAGTCTGCAGAAGCATTCTCAGTCTGTCCGCTTTGTTGCTGGTTTTGAGCCAGTCATGCCGGTGAATTTTGTCCAGGAGGAAATGCCGTTACGCACAATTTTAACCAGTGTGGGACTCTGGCCGTCGAGAAAATTATCCTATACCATTTCGAGTCATTGGCCACATACCCACTAAAACCCCCTCTGTGAGTGTCCAATTATCCGGCAAAGCGTCCTCATTCATAAGCAGGCCACTCCATGTGTTAAGCACCATTTGTTTCTTCAATGCGAGTGGGCCGAATTTAACTTTGTTAGTGAGAATACGATCACGTTGTAAGGCCGAATTCACTGCCGTGAGCCATTGGTTGTGAATACTTGCTGTACTTAGGGTTGCACCTTGATTTTTTATGACACGGTTTACACGGAGGTTCCAAATGAGATGCCAACCAACTGATACCAATATTGCAAACAGCCTCCCTTTTTCAGGTAGGACCCGACCCCTTGGAGATTTGAATTTTACTAGGTTACAGCCTAAGATTAATCCCCAGTTCAGGGTTGGCCAAGCATCATATTTTTTTGCCCATAGCTGTTTTGAGAGGGTCCATATCAACTTTTGTTCTGGTGAGTTGCACTCCAATGCAATATGCTCCAAGCTTTCTGTCACATCACATACCTGACATATCCCATTTCTTTCCAGATGTTCCACATAGGACCAGAAGCTTCCCACTCTGAAGGTATTATGAATACATTTCCAATAGAACTCTCGTGAGCGTCGTTGCAGAGTGGTAGATTGTATTGATTTCCAAATCATGGAATCAGATGGTGTATAGCTGCATATCTCCTCTACGGCACAGCGTATACGGTCGAGATTTACAAAAGTGAATTTTCTATAGGGTTTCGCCCGGAGGGAGCGAATAATATTTGTGAATATTTTTTGTGATCCGCACAATAATAGCATTCCTGGGTTTTCAAACATAAGATCAATATCTGTGTCTATGTTGACAGAATGTGTTAGTTCAAGAGATATCAGCTTGGCTGGATTCTCAGATACCTTCTTGAGTTGGGTTCTTGCCACCCTTTCGTTTAACATGGCTATGACAGCCTTCAAGAGTTGGAAGTTCGGATCAAGGAGGTCATTTTCGTATTTTTTCCTGTCTTTGACCAGAACTCGTGCTAAAAATTCGGAAGAGGTACATATTCGAAGGGGAACATTCCGTGCACTATTCTGCAAGATCAGCAGCAGGCCACCCAAAAGGGCCGTTGAGAATGTCAAGGGAGTTTCAGCCCTATCAAAGGAGAGCGATAATGCAATACTGTCCTGTGTAGTATTTGATACCTTCATTATCTTTAATTCAATCTTTGGTTCAAACTCACCTGCATGCAGGATGATAGGATGTAGAAAATATGTTACCATGTTTATTTTTTCTCCAGGGATTTGATACCTTCTGGTTGGGATCTCGTTGAGTGATTCCTCTGTAGCAAAGATACGGAACCCACTTGCAATATTTGTTAAACTGAAAATTGGGTCAAATGTCATGACCCGGTTTACCTCAACTGGCATCTCGTTGAGTAGAACTTCTTCATCTGTCAGGGCAAGCTCATCACCCAGGTCAACATTGGGTATGGTGGGATTCCATTTTGGTGTAATACTGTCCATCAACATCTTGGCTGTTTCAACGCATTGCCCAGGGTGTTCACAGTTTAATTGTGTCCGATCTCGAAGGCATAGTGGGCAGCCACAATTTTTCCGACCTATTCCAGAAGGATTTATCTGGTGAGGTTTTCTCAGGTTTGTCGTTCTCCGTGTCGCAATGGTGAGGGTGTCTTGGACTGTCCTGACTTTATGGTTCAATCTGAGACATTTTGCCGACTCACGTCGCTTGGCCCTCTGATATTCATATTTGTTCATTCCTGGATGTCTCCAAATTGGCATGTTGAGTTTGACTTCATTTGCAATTGACAGCCCAGTGAATTTCAGGTTGTACCTTCGTGCAGTCAATATCATTCGTTTAATGTCCTCAGGTAGAGGTGTTCTGTTGGATATTGGAATATGGATATCTTGTAAGAAAATGTTTAGAATTTCTCCGGGTCTAATGTTTAGGTAGCTCTTTTCCAGGAAGTTTGCCAGGATACAGTCCACAAAATAGCACCATAATGGACGATCACTCCCTTGTGTGAGATAAGCTTGTAGGTTCCAAAGGTCAATTGCTTCATTTCTTGCTGGAATGTCAAGAATTTTCTTCCCGCCCTCAAGGAGGTCAAGACTCATTGTCTCATGAGCCACGCGAGCTGACTTTCCTTCCCAAAGGAAGACGTGTTCCATTCGTATTAATGTCTCTTCAATCTCCTTTGGCATGCCTTGTACTCTGGTCAAGTACTGGGTTCTACCTCCAATGACCATGTTTATGATGTGTCGCTTGCCCTCAAGACTCGGTGTTGTGGCTTTCCATCCATCGAGGCCACTGGCAATTTTTTCAACCACTGTTGGCCAGGGTGTAATGTAGGGAACCCCGTTCCCAATCCATGCGCCTAGTGTTCGGCAGGTCTGTCCATCTGGTAAGATTTTAATGGACTCCGAGATTTGACCAATGTGGCTGTAGTTGTTGATCCGTCTTTCACGCAACACTTTTGCTCGATACTGAGAACTTCCAAATGGAAGAATTACCGTCTTATTTTGATTGAATTTAGCCGTCGAGGCAGCACACCACAGGCTCAGAATTTCCCAGAGTGTATTTAGCGAGTCCTCAGATGAAAGATATATTGAGGTATCATCTGCAAACAATGACACTATCAGGTTCCTGGTAGTCGGACTCTTTTGAGTTCTGAAGCTCGTATTAAGCAGGCCAGGGGTTCAATAGCCAGATTGAATAATAAGCAGGACAGTGGATCCCCCTGTCTCACACCACGAGTGACTGTGAATGGCTCACTTATTTCACCGTTGATAATAACCACTGTCTCAGCATTAGTATACAGTGTCTTGATTGTGTTGCAAAATCTTTCGGGGAAGCCCATCTTGTGTAGAACACGTAGCAAGTAAGAGTGATTGATCCTGTCATAGGCCTTCTCCTGGTCAAGGGCCACTAAAACCCCATCATCCTCTGCGGTGTCCGCATAGTTCAGGAGGAATTTTGCAAGTTTTACCTGATTTTCAATCTTCCTGCCCTTCATGAATCCCGCTTGGTCGGGATGTACCAGCGAAGGGGCGACATTCATCAACCGTAACGAGTATCCCTTCGTCATTAGTTTGTAGTCGCAGTTGAGCAATGTTACGGGACGAAAGTTGCTGATTAAGGATTTGTCTCCTTTCTTGAAAATTGGGCAAAGCCATCCGGCATTAAATTTACATTTTTTAACCATGCCATGATCTTCAATATCTGCATACAGCTTTGTGAGAAAACCCAGCACATCAAATAGGCTTAGGTCGTTTGTCTTGCCTTGTTGGTATAGAATGTCGAGGAGTTTATAGAATTCGAAGGGAATGCCATCGATTCCGGGGGCCGTTCCGTTGTTTGAGAGCCTCAGTGCTGCCCCGATATTGTCATTTGTCAGTGCTTTGTCCAATGCATTGAATTCAGATTCTGAGAGGTGTGCATCACACTTTTCTAGTGTAATTTCGGTTGCCATAAGTCTCCCATATTCATCAGGTAAGTCCCGGGATTGAATTGAGTCGTGGTAGTCACGTGCCATCTTTGCCATTTGTTTTGGCCTCGATTCGTAGCATGGAACATCAGGATTTGGGTCTCTTTCGACTTTAAATTCGCGTATTGATTCCTTGACATGGTATCCTTTGGCAGACCTGGTCCACGATTTTGTTCGCAAGTTTTCGCCCTCGACATCATACCGTGCTTCGGTGACGGCTTTTTTTCGTTCTGAGTCTTCGCGTATCTGCTCTGCAATTTTCTGTTCCAGTATATGGGCAGCCAGTGACCGGTCTTCAGTCGGCATATCCTGATCATGAAGCACAATATTCAATTGGGCCTTCCAGGCTCGTATTTTTCTGGTTGAATCATTGGTGATGAAGCGTGAGTAGTGCTTCCCGTACATTATTAAATCCAGCTTCAATTTTGCCCACAAGGTTTGAATATTATTTCCGGGGTCGCGTTCCAATCTTTCCAGCCTTTCAAGGTCACTAACCAGCATTTCAGTACCTTGCATCATTGTGTGTCAAGCTCGGAGTCAGTGGGGCCGGTAAAGCGGGTAAGAATAAGAAAATTGTGATTATGGATCTGGAGCATGCCAGCTCTGAGGACGACGGCCTCAATAAAGGAGCCGGGATCATGGTTAAAGAGGGGAAGCATCTTGAGCAACTTCAGAGCCAGTACTTGTAAGCGCTGTGGCACGTCAAAGTCGTGCAAGATTGATATGGCCAGTAATCATCACAACCTGACCAATGGTCAACTGAGTGCATGGACCCATACACTTGTGAGTCGAATGGTTGAATTCCTGTAGTCAGACCCATACTTAAACCTTTCCTTGTAGGCTGCTGGGATGCACAATGTTACACTCAAAACACCGCCACAGGCTGACCTCTTTTCCATGTTCTTCAAGAAATTCGGCAGCAGAGCCGCACCCCCACCTGCTGCTCAGCCCCTCAACCCAGCATTTGGTAACATGGGCCCATTCATGGGGATGAAACCGTACGCTTACATGCCGTGGGGTGCACCCTTCGGAACCCCTGCAAACTTCGGTCCATCTTCCCACGGTAAAGTGCAACCCATTTCCAAAATCGTTGCAACCCATTTTCAAAAGTGTGAACTGTTCGTGAAAAACGGGCAAGATGTGTCCAAAAACCCTGCTTCCATGGTGATGTAACCAGGCCATAAATCTTTGCTCATGTTTGCTTTTGATCCGCCAATATTTCGGCCATCCGTTGAGCTCGGCATCCAGTAAAACCTGTCAGTCTGAGCCTCAATTGCATGCAGGAAGGTCGGATGGGTACTTATGCCTTTAGAACAGTATTTGGACCATCATAGAAGGCCAGTGAATAACATCTCTCCAAATGTTAGTCGACTTAGCATGCTTGCTAGCTCAATTCCTGAAGCAGCATAGGGAGGTATAGAGATTGTTTTGGTGGCAAGAACATGGTGAAACACCATTTATACTGGAACATAATTTCAAAAGCCGTGATGTTTTAGGCCTCCCATAGTCTTCAAATGGAAGGAATGCCTTGTCTCCCACTTCGAGATCTTCAGCGCAATGTTCCATCATTGTTTTGATCACTTCCATCAAAAATCCGAAATCTCCTCACAACAAAGTCCACAACATGCAAACCATTCCAATTTAATCCACCGAAGCAAGCCAAAGACACCGAGAACAATACATGTATCCATGTTCCAAGATGCAAACTCTTGGGCAGATTTGTTGCCAGTTGCCCTGCAACCACGGTGGTGTAAACCTTCATTAATTTTTGACAGTATATGTGCCATAGGTATGCCCTGAGTGGAGGGCTGGTTCCTAGTCCCAAAACGGCCCACAGTGCCCCCAAATCCCCAAAACAGGCTGCACAAGCACGGGTCATAATACAGCCTGGGCTAACGGAAATGATTCCGAAGGTGCAAATGGTGCTCACCAATGCCACTATAGCATGCCATGAGTAGAGGACTGTTTCCTGGTCCCAAAACGGCCCCTACAGCACTTGAAATGCCCAAAGCGGGCTGCACAAGCTCAGGTTGTAATACAGGCTGGGCTCATGGAAACAACTGCAAATGGTGCTCACCATTGCCTCTATGGCATGCCCTGAGTGGAGGGCTGATTCCTGGTCCCAAAATGGCCCCTGCAACGCCCCAAAAATTTCAAAATGAACTGCGCATGCACAGGTAGTAATATACCATGGATGCACCCACATAAGCAAGGATGTGGATGCACCCAAGCCACTGGATGCAACCATGGAAACTGGCACTTCTAGGCTTATCCTCATACACGTCACATTGATGCTAAGGAGGCCTGGTTCGGGGTAGCCTGAGGTGAGCTGTTTAACTCGATCTGGGATTGCCGTTTAATCAATTGACTTGATTGCTTATCTTCTTTTCTCTGCGCACTGGAGTCAGCGGACCGCGAAAAAGTTCTGAGATTTGGGTGCAGAGAAGTCTCACAAAACTTGAATTCCTCGCCGTAACAACACAAGCCCGTCATTTTCGTGTAATTCCCAACTCCCAAACTAAATATTGGTTTCCGCGTATTTGACGCCGATATTATCTGCGTAGTTGATAACTCAGCAGACTTCTATTTATTTCAGCTACAGCTCCAGCAGAATTGTAGCCGAAATTGCTATGTCCAGCAAGGCTAAAACTACACAAGAATATGTCGACCTTGGCAACGGTTTCAGCCCAGCGGAAATCTACCATCGGCCACCAAGAAGTCGGCCACCCGTGAATATTTCATGAGGGAGTTGAGTATTATAGTGCTTTGACCCCGAGGGATCAAGTCCAAACTTCGGAGATTATCTGTACCGATTTTCGGGCCGAACTGATGCCTTGTTCAGAGGTTACGCAATGTCGGAACGGATAGGATAGGATAGGATATATTACACGGCACGGTCCGAATAACGAACACCGGTTTCCAGAGGTTGGTTCCCAGTGTACAAAACAAGCTAAATTACACCTTCGCCCCCGGGCCTCCAAAACGCCCCTGAGCCGAGCTCGCAGTTACCGTAGGCAACAGCCCGCGCCCTGCTGTAGAACCCAGACGACGCCTGAAAGCGACATAATTAGCACCACTTCACCGGGTTCTTCCCTCTTCAATCGACGAAACATTTCTTGCTCAACGCCTGTAGATTGGAACCGAATAGTAAACCTGGAGTATATCATGCACAAATTTTGCCACGAGTACGATTGTGCTGCGCTGGTAGATTATTGCCTTCAAGAATGAAGTACTGTCTAAATCATCCATTTTCTGCTGCAGGTCAGGAACAGTGTGAAAAGCTTCTCCGGGAACAGTACATGGAGCTTCCAGAGTGCAAGGGATGCATTGCATTGTATATTGGACGATGTTCTGTGCAATGCGTACTCGGACGATTAGACTAGATGTGACCATGTGATCCGTCACGTATGTTGATATACCGTGACAGATCGCGTAGACTGCCCTCACTCGCTTACCACTTCGTGTGTCCGCCGTGAGGGTATGTCCTGCTCTCTATTCACTCATACTTTAGCTGACGGCTATGTAGTTAGATCACTCACATAGCGTACAGGTGAATATACACTCGCTTACCACTTCGTGTGTCCGCCGTGAGGTTAGATCACTCACATAGCGTACAGATTCCGTTAGGTTATGGGCTTTTGAGCTCGTACATCGACGACTACGAGCACGGACCCGTACGCTAGGCGACCACAGATACCCGGCGAGCTGGTTTACGACCGCGCAGAGCGCTTCACGACGACATTCTTTTTCTTGTCCATACGAACCCGCGCGTCACCATGAATCCAGACACCCGCCCAGTGTCATCACCCTCAAATCCATTCCAACCGAACCTGGGAGCACGCCATCAGCCGTGGCCGCCTCAGAACGACGCGCAAGACCCTGGATCGCGTAGCGCACTGCCGGGCATATCCTGTCCCCTGCCCGTGGCCTCGCCCTTCCAGAGCGCGACTCCTGCGCACAACGGATACCCCGGTCCCCAGGGGTACTTGCCGCGCTTCGTGACGCCGCCGTTGTCATCACAGCCGACGTTCCACCATCCGCGACCCCAGCCATTCTTCTTCCCACCGCCTGTCGCGCCACCTCCACCCCAGTTCTACCACGTGTTTCCCCCACCGATGCCGTACCACCAACCCCATTTCGTGCACCCCATGGCGTCCGTATCACAACCCCATCTCGCCGCTGTTGGACCGGTGCCGAAGGTGTTCTCGCTCCACGGTCAAGGGGCGGACGCCGACAAGCTGTCCCTGGAGCGCGGGAACTGGATTGCATGGGAGTCTAAAGTGACGCACGAGCTCGGCATCCAGCCCGGTGCCTTGCGCTTCCTCAGCCGTGACAACCCTTGCCCGTCGCCCGTGAATTACCCCGCCCACTACCGAGCATGGGTGGACTCGGACACGGTCGTTAGGTTCTACCTGTCGGGCGCGTGTGTATCGATGGAGGGCGAGCACTTCAGACAGTGCACGACCACTGTGGCGATCTGGGAAGCACTACGCAGCCGTCACGAACACCGTGGGCCGAAGGGACAAGTGAAGGCACTGCACGAATTCTTATCTGTCGACTTCTCTCACAACCCCACCACGTTCTCGGCGACAGTCGAGAAGGTCACCGACCTCAACACCGCGATATGGGCGGCAGGTCCCATCGACCCCGACTCGTTCCTCCTCGTCGGGATACTCGCAGCGCTCGCATCCAACCATCCGACTTCCTACGTAACATGCTTGCCCTCCCGAATCTCGACCTCACGGCGCTCAAGGACAACCTCCGCTCCATCCACGACTTCGACGGGATCGCGGGTGGGCGGAACGGCACCGCCAACGCTGCCCAAGGCGTGAATGCGGACCGTAAACGTTGCACGACCGTGGGGTGCCCGAAGCCTGACATGCATACCTGGAAATACTGCACCACGACGGGCGGCGGTATGGAGGGGAAGTCGTGCAGGGAAGCACAGACAAAGGAGCGCGCGGACAGTGGGAAGGCACCGAAGGGCGACAAACCACGCGACTCGGGCGCGACCGGCGCGAAATCCGCGCCCAAGATCAAAGCAAAGCCCGACGGCTGCGCCTACATAACGGTCGACGGCGCCGACTTCTATGTCATGTCGGTGGAACCGAACTCCGCGCCCGCATCCAACCCCGCCCTGAACGCGAACACTTTCGGCCTCGTCACCGACCTGCTCCCCGAGGGCGCGGACATGGACGCCTGGCTGGCGGATGTCGACCCCCACGTGTCGCTCAAATGGGATGACTGGACAGCGAACACTGCCACGGGGAGCGACTTCCTCATCTTCGCGGACTCCGGCGCAAATGTCCACATCACGCCGTGCCGAGACGACTTCGTCACCTTCGTTCCCATCGCTCCGCTCGCGATCAAAGGATTCCAGGGAACCTCGATAAACGCTCTTGGTGTCGGCACCATCGCAACGGACCGGTTCACGATCAAGAACGTCCTGTACGTCCCCGGCGCTGCGATACGCCTCCTGTCCGTCCTCTGCCTCTGCCAGGACCAGCCGTTCACGTTCCACTTCGACGCTGTGCGCACTTGGGTCACGTCTGCGGAGGACACAGTGTGCACTGGCACCGTCCATCCCACCCATCACCTCTACCAACTGGACTGCTCCCCTGCTTCGTCTGCGTCCGTTGCATCTGCCGACGTGCACGACCTTCGGAGCTGGCACCTATGCTTGGGACACGCGAACCACCAGGACGTTGCGGACATGTTCCAGGACCAACTCGTCGACAGTATGGCTCTCGACCCTTCCTCTGATGCACCAGTTTGTGACGCCTGCATTCGGGGTAAACAGGCTCGCGCAATCATACCGAAAGTCAGAGAGGGACCGAAATCGACGAGGAGGCTGGAGCAGGTGCACGTTGACCTATGCGGGAAGGTCGCGGTCCGTTCACGAAGCGGGAACTCTTATACACTTGATATCGTCGACGATTATTCTACTCGAGGTTGGACCATCCCTGTCCCTAATAGACAAGTCGCCTTCACGCATCTCCGTACCTGGGCCATCGCGATCGAAGCTAAGACGGGCGACAGGATTGGCACCTTCGTCATAGACAACGGCGAACTCAAATCCACCGAATTGGAGAACTGGTGTGCTGAACGCGGCATCGAGATCAAGTATACCGCCCCCCACGTATCCAAGATGAACGGGAAATGCGAGCGATACCACCTATCCATCCACAGCAAGGGCCGTGCCATGCGCATCTACTGCAAGGCACCCCCGTTTCTCTGGGACGAGTTTTGCGTGACTGCAGCGTATTTACACGCCAGAACACCATCAAGAGCTCAGGGCGGCCGTACTCCGTTTGAGTGCTTCGAGGGGGTGAAGCCAAACATCGCCCATCTCCGCGAGATTGGTTGCCGCGCTTTCGTCCTCATCGAGAGCAATAACCCTAAGGTGTACGACCGGTCTCTCGAGTGCGTCCTCATTGGCTACACCCCTCGATCGAAATCATACCGTTGCTGGGAGCGGTCTACCGGAAAGGTATACAACTCCATCAACGTACGATTCATTGAATCCGGTCAGACTGAAAAAGTCTCTTGGGATAAATCTCGGCTCGCAGAACGCGCTGCGTCGGGCATGCCCGCGCCTTCTGCCGCTGGAGTACCTGACGACCAATCTTCTGACGACCCACCGAATCTCACGACTTCCGCCCCAGAGGCATCAGACGGTGCGTGATCCGTACCCACCCCGTCCCCGTCGACACCATCTCCCGCTCCTGCTCTCTCTGGTGTAGGCGTCCGTCTGACCAAACTGCGCGATGATACGATCGATGAGCGCCGTTTGGGAGAGGGAGATGGTGCCACGTTCGGGATCGCGGACAACGCTGATACCGAGACAATACCGGACTTCACCCAAGTCGGATATCGCCCATCGGGAGCGCAGCTGCGTCTTGAAGACGTCGTTGGCGGCCGGGGAGCTCGATGCACAGATCATGTTGTCGACATGAACGGCCACGATGGTAGACTCACCCCCGGGGCTATGACGAACGTAGACGCACCATTCGCAGAGCAGGCGGTGAAAACCCCAGCCCAGCATTGCCTCATGCATGTGCTTATTCCACGCCCGGCCTGCCTGCTTCAGCCCGTACAACGACTTCACGAGCTTCCACAGCCACTTCTCCTTCCCCGTCTCCTCGAAGTGCTTCGGTTGGCGTGTGTACTGGTACTCGTCCGGTGGCAGATCGGCATTGAGGAAGGCGGTCTTGATTTCGACCTGCTGGATGTCCCATCCGCGCGATGCGGCAACATGGAGGATGGCACGGAACGATTCGAGGCGAGCCGTAGGAGACGTGGTCTGGGTGTAGTCCCGGCCATAGACCTGGCGGTACCCTTTTACGCAGTAACGTACTTTGTTGCGTACCACAATCCCATTAGCGTCCCTCTTCCTCACGTATACGGGCTTGACGTCGAGTATCGTCTTGCCTAGCGGAACCTCGGAGGGCGGCACCAGTTCGTAGACTCCAAAGCGGCGGAGGGCCTCGAGTTCCTCGTGCGTCCCGTCGATCCATTTATCCGCGTCCGGTGATGCCATGGCCTCAGCGTAGGTCTTGGGGTCGTCCGGGAATTCGACATCAATGGGATTCTCCGTCAGGTAGGCGTTCAGTTGTGCCCACATCGCAGCCTCTTCGCCATCGTCGTCCTCTGGAGTCTCGGCGACGGTTTTCTCGATGTCATCGAGGATCTTCATCTCGCCGTCGTCTTCATCTGGGATCCCATCGGCGGCGAGCGCGTTACGGTGGCGTGCGGGTTTACGATCGCGTTCGGAACGGCGTAACGGCGGCGGCAGAGGGGGACTGTGACCACACCCATGGAGACCAAGATCGACCTGCGACGACCGACCGACGAGCTGTCGCGCGAGGAAGCCGACCGCCTTGCCGTCGTACCCTACCGCTCACTCGTGGGCTCGCTGATGTCAACGTGCTCGCGAGCTTCCTCGATTGCTACCGGTTTGTTCACTGGCTGGCCGCAATCCGTGTTGTACGCTACCTCAAACTCACACGGCTCTTCGTCCTGGTCCTTGGCGGGGATAACACCATCAACTTGCTCGGCCATGGCAATGCTGACTTTGCGAACGACAAAGACAAGAGGAAGTCCATCATGGGTTACAGCTTCAGTTTGGGCTCGGGATCGATCTCTTGGGCGTCGCGAAAGCAGAAGGTGGTCACACTCTCATCCACCGAGGCAGAATACATTGCGGCATCGGAGGCAGCCAAGGAGGCGTGCTGGCTACGCATGCTCCTACGCGGCATCGGGGTCACCGTTGACGGCCCTTCTCGGATTTTCTGCGACAATAATGCGGCCATCATCCTCGCTGGCGACCAGTCATTCCATTCCCGTGCTAAACACATTGACAACCGGTACCATCATATCCGCGACTGCGTCGAGAAGATGAAGGTCACCCTCCCCCGCGTCACTTCCCATGACAATATTGCCGACACACTGACCAAGCCTCTACCTTTCGCCGACTTTATTCGCCACCGGAGAGGCCTCGGTATCGTGCCAGGGGGTGTTCTGGCGTGAGGGGGTGGTTCACGCAGTACACACTGAGGGGGTGTATTGGACGATGTTCTGTGCAGTGCGTACTCGGACGATTAGACTAGATGTGACCGTGTGATCCATCACGTGTGTTGATATACCGTGACAGATCGCGTAGACTGCCCTCACTCGCTTACCACTTCGTGTGTCCGCCGTGAGGGTATGTCCTGCTCTCTATTCACTCATACTTTAGCTGACAGCTATGTAGTTAGATCACTCACATAGCGTACAGGTGAATATACACTCGCTTACCACTTCGTGTGTCCGCCGTGAGGTTAGATCACTCACATAGCATACAGATTCCGTTATTGTAGTAAGGCATGTTCTGGAGTTTCTACACTGTTGAGACAAAAGCGGCAGAAGCGCTCATCACGGGGTACCACAGGGTTGGCATGATCCATGTAACGCAGTCTTTCTGATATGGTTCAAAATGTTACTCTGCACTACTCAACAAGTACTTTTTGCCTATGTGGGTCATCCTTTCCCACGATACCTGTGTAAAAAGTCGATTTCAAATTCTGGCCAAAAATGGCTTATATCTCCAGAATTGCCTTATATAGTAATCCATTAACATGCAGGAATATCTTCTATTCCCTCATATTTTCAGTCCACAAGTTGTTTGGAGTCATTCGGAACCGGGAACAATGAGAACCACCATACGCCAAAACTTTTGTCGAGTGCGAGTAAGCCCATTATGCGATGCACGCAGTGCCTAGCTGTGCTTGCTTTCTCCTCGTAACGATCTTCGAGCATGTTACGCGTATTTGTACGGAAATAGACACCGACATATTTCTCGTGGTCTTCAATGGTCAGAATGGTGTGCCAAGAGTGAACTCCAGTGTCGGCGATGGTACGGGTCCAAAATCAAGATGACCGTTTTGAGTAGGTTGATCACAATGAAGTTTTGGAACACCATACATAGAGGGCATTCAACTTGCGCTGCAAGCCAGCGGCCGAGAGCGAGACGAGTAGAACATCATCTGCTTGGGCCATGATGGCAATTCGAACTTCCGACAGAATGGGATCGTCCAGATCAGGTTGGAGAATGAGATCAGCCATTATTATTATTATTACTCGTATATTATCGAGGTCCTATGAATCAGATTACTCGTATATTATCGAGGTCCTATGAATCAGAGTGTATATGTTTGTCCATCTGCTTCTTTCCCCTTCCGCGTACCAGTCCATTAATTTGGGTGCCTCGAGGCCGGGTTATTTTTCCAACACCGATAAGGATCAGCGAGCTATGCGCCATGTGTTGGACGAGACGTACGTGCAGCTTGGACAACGGAAACGATTAGATTAGATCGTGACCGGATGTCACGTGTGTTGATATACCGTGACAGTCCGCGTCAACATCCCTCACTCGCTACCACTACGTGTGTCTGCTGTGAGGGTATGTTCTTATATTATATTCACATACACTATAGCTAACGGTATCTAGTTAGAATACTCACATCGTGTACAGGTGAATATACTCACACTCGCTACCACTACGTGTGTCTGCTGTGAGGTTAGAATACTCACATCGTGTACAGCTTCCAACAGGTTATGGGCCATTTGAGCCGTTGTTGACGACGACGCGCACGAAGCCTTACACCAAACGGACACCTATACCCGGCGAGCTGGTATTTCACGACTCGCGCAGAGCGCATCACGAATTTTCTTGTAAATACGACTCTCGCGCGCCACCATGGACCCGATGGACGCTCGCCCTGCGACATCGCCCTCCAACCCCTTCCAGGCCAACCGCCAGTATCACTGGCCGCCCCAGCCTGCTCAGAACGACGTCCCCGGATCGCACAGCGCCCCGCCCGACATCTCTGGCCCACCGCGCGTACCGTCGCCGTTCCAGAGTGCTACACCGGCACACAACGCGTTCCCAGGCCAACCATACATGCCACGCTTCGTAACTCCCGCACCACCGTCCTCGCAACCCTCATTCCATCAGCCCCAGCCGCACCAGTTTTACCCGCCGCCCGTCGCACATCAGCACTACGCGCCACCCCACTTCCATCACCCGGTCCCCCCGCCGCAGATGTATCACCCCCACTTCGTACACCCGATGGCTTCGGTATCCCAGCCACATCTCGGCGGCCCTGGACCCGTACCGAAGGCGTTCGCATTGCCGACGCAGTGGGCGGACGCGGACAAGCTCTCGCTGGAACGGGGGAACTGGATTGCGTGGGAGTCGAAGGTGACGCACCAGCTGGGCGTACAACCGGGCGCGCTTCGCTTCATAGGAAACGACAACCCCTGCCCGTCCCCCGTGCACTACCCGGCTCATTACCGCGCATGGGTCGACGCCGACACCGTCGTCCGTTTCTTTATATCCGGAGCATGCGTCTCGACGGAGCGGGAGCACTTCAAGTCATGCACCACGGCCGCTGCGATATGGAATGCGCTGCGTATCCGGCACGAGCATCGCGGACCGAAGGGGCAGGTGAAGGCACTTCACCAATTCCTGTCGACCGACTTTGCTGTCGACCCCGCTACGTTCTCCGCGACGATCGAGCAACTCACGGAGCTCAACACTGCCATATGGGCCGCTGGTCCGATCGACCCCGACTCTTTCCTACTCGTGGGTCTTCTCGCGGCGCTGGCAACCAACCACCGCGACTTCTTACGCAGTATGCTCGCCCTCCCCCAACTCGATCTGGTGACGCTGAAGGACAACTTACGCAATATCCACGATTTCGATGGCATCGCGGGGGGACAGAACGGTACAGCGAACGCCGCTCAGGGAGCGCCCGAACAACGGAAGCGCTGCACGACAGCCGGATGCCCGAGGCCTGACACCCACCAGTGGAAGTACTGCACGTCCACCGGCGGAGGCATGGCGGGGAAAGGTATACGCAAGGCGCAAGCGAAGCGTCGCGCTGACAACGGAAAACCTGACCCCCCGAAACCGACACGGCGAAGCCACGCGATGCCGGCAGCGCGAAGGGCGCGAAGGGTAACCCCAGAATCCGAGCGAAACCAGATGGACGCGCTTATATCACCGTCGACGGCACCGACTTCTACGTCACGCCGACCGACTCGAGCGCGCCCGCTCCCGAAACCCCGACTGCCAACACGTTGATGACCGACGAGTTGCCCACGGGTGCGGACATGGATGCATGGTTCGTCGAGACCGATCCCCATGTCTCCTTGAAATGGGATGACTGGACGCTGACGGCGAATGCCGCTCTGCACGACGGGCGCTCGGATTTCCTTATCTTTGCGGACTCCGGCGCCAACGTCCACATATCCCCATGTCGCGAGGATTTCGTCACCCTCATGCCCATCGCACCACGCGCGATCCGCGGGTTCCAGGGGACGGCGATTAACGCAACGGGCATTGGGACAATCGTCACCGACAAATTCACCATCCGGAATGTCCTCTACGTCCCTGACGCCGCGATACGCCTGCTATCCGTACTCCGCCTGTGCCAAGATTCCCCCTATACTTTCCACTTCGACAGCACTAGTGCCTGGGTCACCTCCGCGGAAGGGACAATCTGCACGGGGTCCGTCCACCCCACCCGTCATCTCTACCTCCTCGACTGCTCTCCCGCCTCTGCTGCGTCTGTGGCATCTGCTGAACCGCGCGACCTGCGCAGCTGGCACCTCTGCCTCGGCCACGCCAACCACCAAGACATCGCGGACCTCTACCAAGATCAACTTGCTGACGGTATGGATCTCGACCCATCTTCCAATGCTCCCGTTTGTGACGCGTGCATTCGTGGAAAGCAGACTCGAGCGCTCATACCGAAAGTGAGGGAGGGACCGAAGTCGACGCGGAGGCTGGAGCAAGTGCATGTTGACCTGAGCGGAAAGGTGGCGGTTCGCTCACGCAGCGGAAATTTTTATACTCTCGATATCGTCGACGACTACTCTTCTCGCGGCTGGACAATCCCCGTCCCTAATAAATCAACCGCTTTCTCTCACCTTCGTACATGGGCGATCGCCATTGAAGCCAAGACGGGTGAGAAGATCGGCGCGTTCGTCATTGACAATGGTGAACTCAAATCCGACGTCTTCGAGAAGTGGTGCGCGGCGCGTGGCACGGCCATACATTACACTGCACCACACGTTTCCAAGATGAACGGGAAGTGTGAGCGTTACCACCTGTCGATTCATAGCAAGGGCCGCGCCATGCGCATATATTGCAAGGCGCCCCCCCATCTATGGGACGAATTTTGCGTGACTGCTGCGTACTTGCACGCCAGAACACCATCTCGAGCACAGGGCGGTCGCACCCCGTTTGAATGTTTCGAGAGCGTGAAACCAAACTTATCCCATCTTCGCGAAATTGGATGCCGCGCATTCGTTCTCATCGAAGGAAATAACCCCAAAGTCTACGACCGCTCCCTCGAATGCGTTCTCATCGGGTATACGCCACGGTCGAAGGCATATCGCTGTTGGGAGCGATCTACTGGGAAGATCTATAACTCGATCAACGTACGGTTTATCGAGTCGGGTCAGATGTCAAAGGTCTCTTGGGATAAATCTCGGCTCGCAGAGCGCGCCGCGCTGGGCACGCCCGCGCCCTCTGCCGCTGGAGTACCCGACGATCAATCCTCCGACGACCCACCCAGCCTCACAACTTCCGCTCCGGACGTATCCGACGACGTGCGTGCAGTGCCCGCTCCGTTGCCTGCGCGACCTCCCACTCCTTCCACTGGACCTCCTCCGCCGCCGCCGTTACGACGATCGGAACGTGCCCGTATACCTGCACGCCCGCGTAACGCGCTCGCCGCCGATGAGGGATACCAGGAAGATGATGGTGAGCAACGGATCCTCGACGACATTGAGGCGACGATCGCGAGTACCCCCGAAGACGATGACGGAGAGGAGACCGCGATGTGGGCACAGCTAAACGCCTATCTCACCGAGAACCCCATCGATGTCGAGTTCCCCGACGACCCGAAGACATACGCGGAAGCGATGGCCTCCCCCGACGCTGATCGATGGATTGAGGGAACACACGAAGAGCTCGACGCCCTCCGCCGCTTCGGTGTCTACGAACTTGTGCCGCCAGCGGACGTCCCGACCGGCAAGACAATTCTCGATGTCAAACCGGTGTACGTTCGGAAGCGCGATGCTGAAGGAAATGTGGTACGCAATAAAGTCAGATATTGTGTTAAAGGGTACAGACAGGTCTACGGCCGTGACTACACCCAAACCACATCCCCCACCGCACGACTCGAGTCGTTCCGAGCGATCCTGCACATCGCTGCCTCACGAGGATGGGACATCCAACAAGTCGACATCAAGACCGCGTTCCTCAATGCCGATCTCCCACCTGACGAATTCCAGTACACGCGCCAACCGCGGCACTTCGAGGAGAAAGGGAAGGAGAAGTGGCTGTGGAAGTTGGTGAAATCGCTGTACGGGCTGAAACAGGCTGGGCGCGCCTGGAACAAGCACATGCACGACGCTATGGTGGGATGGGGATTCCGACGGTTGCTCTGCGAGTGGTGCGTGTATGTCCGCCATAGCCCCGGGGGTGAGACGACCATCGTAGCCGTGCATGTCGACGACATGATATGTGCGTCGAGCACCCCGGCCGCGAATGACACCTTCAAGGACCAGCTACGCACACGATGGGCGATATCCGACCTGGGTGAGGTCAGGTACTGCCTCGGCATCAGCGTCGTCCGCGATCCCGAACGCGGCACTATCTCCCTCTCCCAGACTGCCCTCATCGACCGCATAATTGCGCAATTCGGTCAGACCGACGCCTACACTGTCACCACGCCGATGGAAGCCAAGTCCGACCTACGAAGACCCACCGACACTTTGTCTCGCGAGGACGCGGATCGCCTAGCTGTTATACCCTACCGATCCCTCGTTGGCTCCCTCATGTACGTCGCAATCGGCACGAGGTCCGACATATCATTCGCCGTAAATGTCCTCGCTAGCTTCCTCGATTGCTATCGCTATGTGCACTGGCTAGCTGCGGTTCGTGTGGTACGATACCTAAAACTCACCCGCCACTTCGTACTCGTGCTTGGCGGCAAGAACACGATCAGGCTCCTCGGCCACGGTGATGCTGACTTTGCAAATGACCGCGACCGCCGGAAGTCGATCATGGGTTACTCTTTCAATCTCGGATCTGGGACTATCTCTTGGGCATCGCGCAAGCAGAAGGTGGTGACCCTCTCCTCGACCGAAGCCGAGTACATTGCCGCGTCTGAAGCTGCCAAAGAGGCATGTTGGCTACGCATGCTCCTCCGCGGGATTGGTGTCCCCATCAGCGGTCCATCACGCATTTTCTGTGACAACAATGCTGCCATCATCCTAGCCGGGGACCAGTCCTTCCACTCGCGTGCGAAGCATATCGACAACCGGTACCACCACATTCGCGACTGTGTCGAGAAGCTCAAGATTACCCTCCCCCGAGTCTCATCCCACGACAACATTGCCGACACGCTCACCAAGCCGCTGCCGTTTACGGACTTCGTCCGCCACCGCGAGAGCCTCGGTATTGTTCCAGGGGGTGTTCTGGCGTGAGGGGGTGATTCCGCAGTCCATGCTGAGGGGGTGTGTTGGACGAGACGTACGTGCAGCTTGGACAACGGAAACGATTAGATTAGATCGTGACCGGATGTCACGTGTGTTGATATACCGTGACAGTCCGCGTCAACATCCCTCACTCGCTACCACTACGTGTGTCTGCTGTGAGGGTATGTTCTTATATTATATTCACATACACTATAGCTAACGGTATCTAGTTAGAATACTCACATCGTGTACAGGTGAATATACTCACACTCGCTACCACTACGTGTGTCTGCTGTGAGGTTAGAATACTCACATCGTGTACAGCTTCCAACACCATGACGTATGGTTCATTTTTAAACAGACCCCATGGCTGTTCCTCAAGCGCTCAAAGTCATATCAGAATCATATCAACCTTAATTTGCATCTTCGGAGGGCTCAGTTTCTCCTCTCAAAGCCAGTGGCCGTTCCATGTGTCTCTACTAATTACTCATATAGGATCAAAGATCCCTTGAATCAGCATGTACATGTTTGTTTTCACAGACCACTCGGTGCTCGCTATTTCCCGAGCTTCTGAGATCATTATCAGTTTCCATTTTTCATTGCTCCCGTTTGTATTCTTGCATTTTTCCCACTGTCACTCCGGCGGCTTCCATCTGTACATTAACCGTTCTTTAAGCAAATGGGTCCTCGGCTGTGCTATTTCCATCCTCCTTTAGCTATTCCTCTGCTCTTCCTCTTGGGTTAACCCCTTCCATCCTCGACTTGCTGTACTTTTGAACACAGCTTTTTCATTTGCCGCGGAACACCTGACCCGAGCGCAGTTCTTTCTTGCTGTTGCTGGTTACGGCACAGCGTGATTCTCTGCCGCCAGGCCACTTAGTTCTCCCGCACAGTTCTCGACATATAACAGCGACGCTGCTGTTGTTCGTAATGCTGATTTTGTGCCCACTTTGCTCGTACTCGAATTAACTCTGGATCTGATGCGCTTTCTTGCCACTTCAGTCCGCTGCTGAGATACTTGGCTTCAATTCACCTCTGCTGCACCATTTCTGAGTTATCTTCGTCCTGGACGGTCTAATCAAAATCTCATTTTCCATTTTTATTGTCGTGGTTGCCAGCTGACCTGTGAATCAGATTTTAACTTCGGTCCACAGAACTGGTCGCTATTTTCCACCTCGCCGATCAGCCGTTCAACACCCGGTGAAAAGGTAGGCTCCCTTCGCATCCTTCTTGCTCCGCCCCCATCATCTCTCCGGCATTGCGCTGTAACGAGCTGCGCCATTCATTCTGTGTTGATCTCTCTAATCAACTAACCACCCGGCACTAGGCTCTAAGCACGCAAGCTGGCGCCCAGCCGTCCAAGGTCAGTGCGGCTGGCACCGATAAGTGTGAGTTATTTCATGCATTTCCTTTCCCCCCTCTCAATGAGGTAGGTTTCCATCCTGTTGGACTCCTGCACTGCTTTCCCATGGACCGGCTTCTCAGCGATATTTTCGTTGACTCCCGCGTTCCGGCGCTCCCTGTGAGTCGGCTCGTGTACTCGAGTTTGGATACTCTAGACTTACATCCATGACAAACTGTTCAGATGTCTGCGAGTCCAGCATATTTTTGCCTCAAGGTGCGAATGGTTCTGCCCCGCACCATCCATATACCCGATGTTTCCAATTCCGTTACACTCAATTTAACTTTCTATCGACGAAGCACAACCCGCGCCATCAGGTTCCCACCCACATCCCGACGTCACACAACCATTTACCCGCGCCTTTGCGCTGTACAGGGCTGCACGGAAATTTGTACCTGATTTTTTGCGCTCCTGCAAGGAACCCTATGCGTTTCCTGTATGTTTTTGCTCATTCTGACCTTTTCTGATTCAGCGTTCACTTTTCCTTTGACCCAGCACCTTACGTCCCTTCAAATTCAATTTTTCTAGCTCGTGCGAGCGGCCCACATCCGCGGCATCACAATCTTTTGCTCACTCGGCGACTCGCGAGAGAGATGCTACGCCCTGGTGGGTCCTTTATCAAAATGGTATTTTCTTTCAACCCCGCCGCCCCAGCCCTGCAAGGTGTACCACGGTCAATCGCCCTCGACATCCAATTCAACCTCTTCCTGTCCAACAAGCACCGCATCGCCTCCAGACGCGTCTTGGAAAACTTTTGTTCCTGCTCGCGTCCACGCACTCAACTCCCCACTCTCTCGCCGGCGTGCGACGCCATTTGAGTAGGTCTTCGACGCGTCCAACGACCGCCAGTATTTCGCATGACGTTTTCGACTTCCGGCGAGGAATGAGATGCGTTGTTTGTACTTCACCTCACATTCGTTACTCTGCTACATGAATATTACTGACCTGTTCTTTACAGTCTCAACGCGTCTACGAACCATGGAATGCCTGCACTCATGCCTGCACTCCTGCTGCAGTTTTCATTTCATTTTTGGAACCCCCGCGAGCGAGTAAGTCCTCAAATAATTCCATCTGTGCTCGCGCTCGATGCGAGGGAATTAATAGCATTGAAGTCCTCTGGTGAAGCTGCTGTCTGGTAAGATGCACGTTTTCCCCCGTTACTTTTTTTTCCCTGACCGTTATTCGTTTATAGATCATTGCCGAGCGATCTTTCGATAACTGCGGCCGACGAATGGGGCGGGCTCTCACATTGGACCGACCTTCTTCGACACTGAAGTCTGTGTATGGAGACACGTTGCGTCAATAAATTAATTTGTGAATCTGGCTTCGCCGTACTTCGGTTTCTATCCACCTCAAACAAACGGAATCGTTGTCCACGTCTGTTCGGAAGGTGGTACTTAAGTGCGGGACGGGTCTGCATTTCAGTAATTTCTCAACAACAAGTGATTGCCTATTTTTGACATGCTGCAGAGTCCGCACCTATGCCGAAGCGAAGCGAAGGCATGTCTTGTAAACAATATCCAGATAATATGAGAAGCGGGGTCGCCTGTCAAGAGACCTATCCACAGATTGTTGATCTCCATGCCGAACATAATATTCCATACGGCGGTAAAGCATGCGCAGCCAGTCGAAAATCGCCCCTCCCATGCCTTGACGAAGTAACTTCAGCCACAGTGTCGGATGATCTGTTGAGGGGAAGGCATTTGTTGCATCCACAGCAGTGACGAACAGAGTTGAACGACGTGCACGTGACCATTCCTTGACACATCTCAAAATAAACAGGTTGTTGTTCGTCCTGTGGCCAGGTCTAAACCCGTTCTGGTAGTCAGGAATAAGTCCCCTTGCATTTGCCCAATCGGTGATGCGCATATGGATTAGCATGGTGAGGACTTTAAGGATGCAGCTTTCAAGAATCCGAAGAGTGAGAGCCATCATTTCTTAACTTAGCTCTTCGGCCGACACTCGCCACAGCTCTTTCTTCACGAATCCCCCACCGACCCACGACCAGGCAGGCCGACCCCGCTACCCTGATGCAGAACATCGATCAGAGATATTGTATGCAAGAAATGCTGCGCAAGATACCTAAGAAGATGTTGCTGCTATTTTGACCCACTCAAGCAACCCGCCGGCATATCCCAGGAACTATTCCCTCTACGAGTCTGGTACATCGTATAGGCCTTCTTGATTGATTATTCTTCGTGTTCTGATGTCCATTTGAGTTTTATCTATTTACCTTTCCTCGCAGCGCTTACTATAACCCCAAACCACCCATTTTCAATGTCGCAGGCAAGGGGCTGTCGGGATTCGAATTTCGGATAGGGGGTAGGGGGGGGGGGGGGTCCCGACCAAGGTCTTAAAAATCTTTTCATACTAGATTTCAAACTAGGCCAGAATTATGTTTAAAGCACAATTGGAGCCATTGAAGGCTCTGTTAGACATGTTTTAGGTCCCCAGAGGTGTTCAGAACCCTACCACTAGCATTGGTAGCCTGGGCAGAAATATTGTTGCAATTAAAGGGCTTCAAAAGGGCACCAGAAATTATCTCCAAAGTCTATATTTGAGCTTTTTGCTACCTCAAATAACATGTCCAATTGTTAATATACATGCAGAGAGATGTCCGCAGAATATATTTTGCATCGGCCGATTCGGGTGGGAAGTGGGCATCAGGTGGCGATGCATGCGCACATGACCCGGAGCGCCGGTCCGCCGCTACCCGTGGGAAACTCCTTCCCTATATAGGGGGGAAGGGGGGGGGGGGGGGGGTCTGAGGGAGGTCCTTAAAAATCTTTTCGACCCCCTATCCGTTTTTCGAATCCCGACAGCCCCTTGGTCGCAGGAGTTGGAGATTTTTTCAGGAGTTGCCGGAGTGTAAACATCAAAGTCGTGTGCTAGGTATGTCCACACACATCCTATTAGTTCAACCATTGCATAACTTGGGCTCATACTGCCATTATCTCTAACTAGGCGCTCGGATTGTTTACACCTGCCATTCTGGCCGGCTACCCACGGTTCAGTACATATTTTCATATTCGTCCTGTGGCTTATATGCCCACACTAACTTTTTATAATCGTTCATTCATACCTGATCCTCGAATCTAGACGCAATCTACCGCCAGTTTATGGCTCAGTGGCTCATTCGATGAGGTGGCCGATTATCTAGTTTATCCCCTTTTAGGGCATGCCGGTAGAAAGAAATTCACTGTAGCACCGGGACGTCACATAAATTCAGTCAGACTACCTCAAACGAATTTTAGGATGTGTACCTTTGATTCCGGACCCTCAAATCCAGGAAATTCCAAGACGGCATCTGACAATCGCCGATCAAATCTAAGGTGGCCGACTACCCGGTGGCTGATAGTATTCTGAATTCTATTAATTTCTACACTTTGAAAGGTATTTCCTGACAAGTGCTTTTTGTTGCTAAAAGTACTACATTCTGGGAATTTTTCGGGAAAGGGGCAGTATGAATGCACAAGACGGAAAGCACTTGCTTCGTGAGCGTTAATTCTATAAGAAGCATGAGATGACAGCGGAAGATGTCCAAGAACAACGCACACTACTCATCCCGCCGATATTGTACAATGGCTAAGCCGTGGGGGCTTCGCCGAACCAAATTCTCGAGTCCTTGCGTTTCCCCACAACCATGGGCGTCTGCCTGTCCGGATGCTGAACAACCTCGCGAACTAATCTCGTGTACGTCATAGCTGGGTCCTTCCCCAGCGGCGAAGTCAACGCAGAAATGAGCGCGTATGTGAACACGCCAACAAGCCGGGTGTTCAGCTCCTTCGCCATTTCGGCCGGTTTACACGCAGCGAGCAATACGTGTGTGGAGATGTCAGAAGTCCAGTCCTCTGCCAAAGGCGACTGGCTCTCTGACATGCGGCGTGGATCGTCACGGGCCAAGAAATACATGTATCGCACGGTCTGCGTCTCGCGTGGATTGGGCTTGCCGTTAACAATGGCTGCGACGATGTCTTCCTGTTTTACATCCGGATGGTAGAGGAGAACGGGGGCGACTCCCCGGATGGCGCCGACAGAACTAGTTCCACCACCGAGACCGCCGCTAATTCCGCGACCGGAAGTGTCGCGAGTTGCGCCACCGGAAAAGCAGCAATCCAAGATGATGGTAAGATTGGGCCCCTTCTTTCTGCAGATCTCGGAGAAAATGATATTAAGCTCTCTGTCGCTGATGTCGGGGACGAAGTTCGCTGAATGCCGGTCGCCTGGGGTGCGATCACACGGACACAGAGCCTCTGTGCGTAGACGTCCAAGCTCTCGCTCGTATGAACTTCCGTGGCCTGAAAAGTGGAAGAGGAGATTATCTCCTTTTTGAATGAGGGGATTGTCGCGCAAGTGTTCGTAGAGTGCACTGAGGATGCGGGCTCGCGTGGGAAGCTTATCGGTCTCGCTCTCACTTGAGAGAAGGAGAATGTGATCCTCCGGTACGCCCAAGCCCCCAGTTAGGTAGCCGACTATGAGGCGCGCATCATTCACGCATCCACGGAGATGGTGGGCTGGGGGGAGATGCTTGTAGTCGTTGATACCAACAACGACGGCCCAAAAATGTTTACCAAATGCGGATCGCTTCTGCTCATTCGGCATATAAGCACAAGGCCATCGTAACAGTCACAGCAGAATCGCACTTCACTTATGGCTTGCTGATCTGAGTTCTCCTTATGAGGTCGCATGTCAAATGCAACTCCAAGTTGTTCGGCACTTGTGCAGAGGTCATCAAGGCGTCCAGCCTTATGATAGCGGAGACGCTCAAGCTGGTGAAGATATCCCAGAGCCTTTTGAGTAGGCGACCGTTCTCCCGATTCAGTGAGAATCAGAACTGGGACGAATGGTGAGCATCTTCACAGGGTTACGGGATGAGAGCCACTCGCTTGGTGGGGCAATCTGTTCAAATTTCTCAACTCTTGCTGCATTGTTGTAAATCAGACCAGGACGCGTTCAGGGATAAAATAATGCACTTGCGAGTGTGCCCACGTCGCTAGCGGCAATCTGTTCTTGGATCGCCTTTCGTAGCTCATCCTCGTCAACCTCATCCTCGATGCCTCCACCACGACTGTCCACATAGTCTTTCCACAGGGCTCGCTCCAGTTCCTCCAAAGGTATCATATTGCTCTCAAAAGCCTCGATGTCGCCCCAGATAGATCTCAAATTCTTCCAGTTCTCGGGTGACATCAGTGGCTCGAGATTCCTCCAGCCATTCCAATAGTGCGGTATCTGTCCGAGGCACGTCAGCGAAAAAAGAAGAGCTTTCGGAGCCGTGGTGAAATAACGTGCCTGAGTCCCCAAAGCAGATCTCAGGTTTAAGTTATGGTCCTGCTCAGGTATGTTAGGACCATAGTCCGACACATCATCATCGTCATCAACGAAAAATCTGGGGTCAAGATCAGTGAAGGCATATTTAGAATCTGCCTTAAGGGGTACCGCCGAACGCACCGGCTGCGCGAATGGTCGTCCATTTCGCCGCTGGAAGCGAATGTAATTGTCTGGAGGGAGAAACCGGACGGTGCGTCATAGTCGCACTGGCCCTTTATATCGGTAGCAGTGTGCTGGCAGAGAAGCTGTTTCCCGACGGTGTTTTGTCGGTGCAACCGGACCGAGGCCTGCATATCAGATGAAAGTAAGCTTCTCTGTCTATCCGAAACTGTGTCTCCGTATCGTTAACTTCATTGTCTATTTGCCCGAAACTGTATCTCTGTATGGTCATTTTGCGTATAAAGCACGGCAGACAAGAGCTTTTAGCGCCATCCTCCCCTCGCATCCAGAAAGCAATCGTTATTTTCAGCTCTGCTTAGGGATTAGCTTGGCGGCTATCCAAACTCCGCAGATCCAAGCCTGGGGCCAGTTTGTCCAAAAGCGGGCTCTAAAGGGCTTCGGACACACGGCCGCACGCTATTCTATAAAGAGAGTGATTGAGATTCAGCTCAGTAATTGGTCGGACCTGCGTCTGATCCCCCGGCGACGTCATCGGTAATTCCGATTCCCGAAGATTGGAGGCTCGCATGTCGCCACTGGGCCATAGGGGCAACTAGACTCGCATCCAGCGTATGCAGTTGAGCTTTATACCTTTGGTCATTATTTCGGCCCTAATGCCGTCGATCGTCCGGCACAACCTCCCGCACCGGACGATTCCCACTATCACTTCTATGTCAATTTAACATAGGTCATGGGTCATGCCACGGTCATGCATTATTACCCTCTTTATAAAATTAGCGTGTCCGTCGAAGCTCTGTAAGTCCGCTCCCTGCGCTTTCAATTTCAACCTCCGCTCGTTTGTCACTCTCTTGACAAATGCCATCTCTTTCACAATGATCTTGAGTTTCCTTCAGCTACTCAATTGAAATACTGCTTTGATGTTTAAATTCCTCTGCCCTCCAAGAGGTTCACTGCGCAAGCAATCATCGCAGCCGGCTGTGAATTCTCGGCAGCAGTCAAACGGCTGTGAATTCGCGGCAACGCACAAAATCCTCGAATGACGTACCCTGTCAGCTGAGTAGCCTATCTACGCTCATCCGCCGAAATTATGGCATGTCCTCCATCCTGTTTCCCCACAGTTCTGGTGGTCTATTCTCGGAACTGGGTTTGCTCCCGAATCACCTCTGCACTTCTGATAGTCACGCTCTTTATAAAAATTATCCTCTTCTGTCTGAGGCATGTTCAAACTTCGTTATCAGTGCCTCAGCACTGCCTGCGTTTCAGTGCCCATTCAAGTGCTCACAAGTTCACCTCCTCAACCGAAGTGGGTGGCTGCAAAGCGGCCCACCGCGCTTTTGTGTTGCATCAAATTACCTTATACGGCGCAACCGTTTATGGTTACGCCAAATTGGGCGTAACCAGAAACAGAAGGTAATTCACATGATTGACTTTTCACATCTTTTTGCGAATCAAGTTCGCGTGATACAACATATTCCTCTGTGATTCAAGTGGTTGACTTCCCATAAGGATACCCTCCGCTGGCAATTCTTTACCCGCAGCGAGTGGCGTGGAAGGTGCAGCGAGTGGTGTGGAAGGCGCAGCAGGTGGCGTAGAAGGTGCAGGAACGGGAGCAATGGGAGGGGGAGCTAGCGCGCCACAACTGCAGACAGATCTGCACTTGTTCCCGCCTGCATACTTTGATCTAACATACTTTTTATTCACCTGATAATACCACCACCCCTCGATAACTATCGACGGGCCTACCCCCCCAAGACCCGTCGATAGTTATCGAGACGTGGCACGGCCACCGTACGGGTTTGGTGGCAGCTGCAGCACCCAGCGGTGGCAGAGCAGCCATGCCACCGAGTAAATACCCCCTATTGTTTGGTCGCTTTTTTCAAACAAATAATGCCACATATGCCACGGAACTGCCATGTGTGCCACAGAACCGCCAATTGGGCTGGATATCGTGCCATGGGTGCCATGAGGCCACTGACCCAGGGTCAGTAAAATTTTGTTACCCAAATAGTGCCATGGGTGCCACGAGACATTTCGACCCGGGATCAGTAAAAATTTGTTACCCAAATATTGCCATCGGTGCCACCAGACCTTCTGACCCAGGATCAGTAAAAAAATGTTGCCAAAAGTTTGCCATCGGTGCCACCGGACCTTCTGACCCAGCAGTAAAATTTTGTTACCCAAATAGTGCCATCGGTGCCACCAGACTTTCTGACCCAGGAACAGTAAAAAATGTTGCCAAAAGTGTGCCATTGGTGCCACCAGACTTTCTGACCCAGGATCAGTAAAATTTTGTTACCCAAATAGTGCCATCGGTGCCACCAGACTTTCTGACCTAGGATCAGTAAAAAATGTTGCCAAAAGTGTGCCATCGGTGCCACCAGACTTTCTGACCCAGGATCAGTAAAAAATGTTGCCAAAAGTGTGCCATTGGTGCCACCGACCTTCTGACCCAGGATCAGTAAAAAATGGTGCCATCGGTGCTACGAACGGTTTTGCCCCAGGATAGGGGGAGATTTACTCAACAAAAATGCCATCAGTGTCACTGACTGTTTCGATCCGGAATAGGGGGGAAATTACCTGAACATTGCCATGACCATTTCGATCCGGATCCGGGAAAATATTACCCAAACAATGCCATCAGTGCCACGGACCATTTCAATCCGGGATCTGGGGGAAAGTATTACACAAACCATGCCTTCAGTGCCACAAACCATTTCGATCGAGGATTGGCGGAAAATATTACTCCAATAATGCCATCAGTGCCATGGACCGTTTCTTCGCAGGATCCAAAAGAACGTCAAAGAATGCCATGAGTGCCACACCCCATCCAAACCCAAGATCAGTTGGACAGCTTCCCTTCAGCAATAAGTGGTGTGTATGGCATCTGAGCTTTGCAGAACACAGAGAAGAATATCCATTTATTTTCTAGATGAAGTGGCTCCTAGTTCTAATGCCGTCGGTGCCACCATATTATGAAGTCCGACTATCTGTCAACTCCTAGTGAAGCTACTCCCTCCAACACTGCAGACAGTTCCTCTCCTTCAGCATCTGGTCCCTCATCCTCGTCACTCGATCCATCATCCAGAAGCCATCCGTCTTGGGATCCTTCATCCTCCTCTCCTCCTGTGGGCTCATCAATGTCCATCTCTGTTGTTTCAGGTGACGTCGGTGGCACTGGCCCTTGTTCTTCACGACCTGGCACCGGTGGCACTGGTGGCGTCACCCGGATTCCGGGTTGAAGGGTCCCTGTGAAAGCAGCGCCCAGCTTCTTCCTCATTGCTAGGAGCCGTTTCGAGTGGATATCATCAAACCTACCCCGACGGTTTCGATACTTCCAGACGAAGAATGCCAATACGGGATCCTCTGCTCTGATTTCGGACTCCCGGTCAACAAGAAAGGCCCGTTCATCCTTCATATAGGTCACGAATCGGCGGATCTCAATGTTCAGCCTAGGAATTTCTTCCCTGGCTGCTGGAGTTTGTGGTATGAGTCCAGGAGCTGACGGGCCGCTGGTGTGGCCCAGGCACGGATGGAGGAAGTAGTGTCAGGACTGCGGAGAAGGTCAAAGTCTGCCAGGAAGGTATAGTCGACTACCTCTGCCCAAGTTAGAAGGCGCCCCGGAGGGTCAAGCGCTTCGGCAGCTGCATTGTACCGATTCAGGGCGTTCCAGATGGCTTTGGATCGAGTTTTGAGAGCCTTTGCAATGTGGTCCCTGAGTTTGTAAGCTAAGAATAGATGTTAAGTCCACTGTTCCTGACTGAAAGAAACACTGACCTAGACCTGACTGGTTGACCTTAGTAAGCTCCAGAATTCGCTTAACCACTAGACCCTCGAGGGTATCAATCGCTCGTCTATAACGTCTCTTGACGACCAGCTCTGCAGCCTGAATCCACTCTGGATCCTCTGTTGTGCACCTTACCTCTATGGACAATCGACGTTCCGTTGCCTGCACAGTCTCCACTGCCCTGTCAAGATTTTCCCTCGCATGTCTCCGAACAGTCCCATTTGCTGTGGACCCTTCTGCTATGACGTCTTTCAACTTCTCTCTAGAGGGAAAAGCACAGGTGGCACAGGTGGCATCGGTGGCAAGGTGAGTTTGGAGGTGAATACGCACAGAGGTGATGGCACCGGTGGCATAGAGGGGAGATCCCAAGCAGAAGCCATGAGATGGCATCGGTGGCAGGGTGAGGTAAAAGGCACAGGAAGGATGGCACCGGTGGCGTAGATGGGAGAAAACGCGAAGCATGGGATGGCACCGGTGGCAGGGTGAGGTTGCGGTGGCATTGGCAGTGAAAAACCACAGGAATGGATGGCATCGGTGGCATAGATGGAAAGCAGAAGCAAACGTTGGAGTGGCACAGAAGAAAACAGTGGCACAGGTGGCAGCAAAAGCTGTGAGTTCATTTCGAAGGCCAGGTCAGTACAAAGGCACACCTTCTATCCTGGAGATTGACCAGCTGCTGGTAGTATTCCATTTGATCAGTTTCTTCTTCTGGTTCCACCGATAGTCCATCCAGGTACGCCTTCTCTTCTTCCAAACGGGTCTTCATCATTTCTTCAGTCACACCTGCCTGTGTCATGGCATATTTGACGCTTTTTTCAGTGTCGAGGATGTTGACTGCCTGTTTGTAGTTGTTGACCAAAAAGGTGCCTATCAAGTAAAGCTCGGGTTATTAATTAGCACCAGATGGCAGAAGACCTACTCAGGTTCGCATATGTATCAAAAGTGTCCACATGAGCCAGGTAGGCTCTGATAGTCTGCTTTCGATGAAACACACTTGCATACCGAACAGACCTGGAAAGCCCATTGGACTTGGAAAACAAACGTTCACACCCCTCCAGATCCTCGATCCCCATCCCCTCAACATAGGTTGCAAGGTATTTGAGCTGGCACCGATGGTTGTGAGCATGCCCATGGAATGCTCCCACCAGCATCCTGAAATTGTGCTCCTTTGCCTTTGGACCGAGTGGGGAGCTCTTGAGAGTTTTTGCATGGCCACACCCAATGTCATAACCAAAGCCGATATCCTTGCCAAACGCATCCATCAGAGCGTTCTCGATAGCGAGAGGATACTTGGCACTGTCTCGTTGTTAGGGTGCCATGCGTGCCACTGGTGCCATCACTTACAGCTCTCCACTTCTGACCATGTCTGCCACCAAAAGGACAAAGCTGTGCCAGCACAATGCAATGAAGATGCCCGTCTCATCGAAGATCCCCCACATTTTTGAAGTGAGCTCATCAGACAGATTCTTCCAACGCTCCTCACACACAGACGCCTCCTCAGGATCCAAAATATCCTGAAAGTCTCGAATCAGCACATTGCCACCGATGCCACAGACGCTCCATGCCACGGGTGCCACGCATGCTCGTCCGCACTTGGATTATCCAAATTTTCTGATGCCACGAGTGCCACAGACTGAAAAACTCACCGGCAAAACAACCTCTTCAGCCAGCCGTTCCTTTACCCACCGGTCAACCTCCGGCCGGCTAATAAAGTAGTCCCCCCCTGCAGATGCTTCTCTGGGGTCTGGCCGCTCGCAGCCACCACGGAGAGGAACACCATCCTCAGTGAAGCCCTTGTCCTTCCGAAGGACGCGCTTCAAAGAATTGTTGCCGTCGCATGTAGCTAGCATGGAGGAGTACAGCTGGCCTTCGCCTTCGAGCTTGTAAGTGCACGCCGGACAGCAATTCTTGAGTCGCCAGTCCTTCGAATCCCTCTGCAAGGCTTTCTTCACCCTCTTGTCAACCTCTTCAAGTATTCCCAGATAGAGGTCAAAGCAAGTCGTGAACTGCTGCGCACTGTACGGTTTGAATGCTGCTCCCTGAAGATCTGACAGTGCCTTCATCCATGCCTGGATTCCCAAGGCTGGGCACCGTAAATTGGTCAGTCTGTACATCTCCAGCACACGAGTGGTAATGGCGAGCTTCGGCTTCCATGGGGAGCATGGCATAAAGCCTTGGCCCACCAAACAGGACGATATGTATACGTCCGTGCTCACCATGGGGACGTCCACAGTGTAGGTGTCTACTCTGGCTTATCATCAAATATACTTTGAGAAAACAGGGGACGCACTGAAAACATCCACCACCATAACAGTATACTTGTTCTCAACCAGCTCCGGTGGCACCGGTGGCGCGGCCTTCTCCAGGCTTCCGCACTGCCCAGCAGTAAACTTCATGTATGCGTCTGTCATTGCTTCCATTTGGAGTCGGAAGCCATTGACACGGCGCTGAAGAATATCCCATCGGTTTTGGGTGTCCCGCCGTCGCCTTCCGTCCACAAAACGAGGGCAGAAAAAACAGACAAAGAAGAAACAGACCTCTTCTTCTTTCCATGAATATCTTCCCATAGCCCCCTCTCCAGATCTGCCATCTCACCACCCCCATGGCTTATGGTAATGGGAACCGATCCATCCACTACGTCGTCGTATGTGAAAGTGTTGTCGTCTTCCCATTGATCATCTTCATTTGGAATATGTCGAAGTTTGTCCAACCTCTCTTGTATTTCCGGAGTCCGAGCTACAAAATCAGAAAGATCCCTGAGGAAAACAGTCCCTACACACCTGCAACTTCGTCAGCTACCTCTTTTTGCATAGCTGAAATGTCTTTTTGAAAAAGCGTTTTGAGTTGGGATGTACGGTGTCCATTTTGATCTTGGCTCTCTACTGATACTCTGATCCTGGGTCTTGGTCTCATGCGGTTGGGGTTTGGCTTGCTCTTTTCCTTTGGCATTGGAGAGAGCATCGGCGGCATAAAACAATTTTGGATGCTTACATCATTCCTGGCTTACTGATGTCAAGCATTTTACCTGGTGTGCTAGGAATGCCATGCAAAATCCAGTGGCACAGGTGGCACAGGTGGCACCAATGTCTTGTAGTGTCTGCTTCGGTGTATGCCATGGATGCCATCCAATTTGGCTCCCTGTGCCACAAATGCCATTTGATTTGGCCTCCCGTACCGCGGTGCCATCCGATTCAAAAAACATTTATTGCAAGTAGAAATAGATAAAAAAGCAAGGGAAGATTGGACTAGTACAGCTACATACCACGCCAGTATTCATTGTCTGAGTCATATTCATACTCCTCCTCCCAACAGTGAATACCAACAAGAGCCTTCGCCTCCTCCAGGGTGTGGCCTGCTGCCGCATACGTGGCAACTTGAGGATTGTCGGTGGTATGAAGGGTGGCCGGGCCCTTAGCTGCGGCGGCCTTGAAATCTGCCAGGGCATCCTCCAGGGAGGTGTGGATGGCGCCGGACCCGCGGACGGCATATGTCTTGATAGCTTCAAGGGGAAGCGTGACGACAGAAGGCAGAGTTGATCCCATTCGACATTGGAGGGGCTCAAGGGGAGGAGGGGAAGCAGATCGAGAACGGTGCATGAAATCCCTCTCACACCCCTCCCCGTCGAGAGGGCGGGGGGGAGCCTGGCAGGGCTTGGTGTGTGCAAAGGCTTGGAAGCTGAGGGTTGAAAAAGTGGCACCGATGGCATCGGTGGCACTGAGCGTTGACACGGTACTCGGGGAGGCTGTAGTGACTTCATTGGGAATAGTTGGGGTGCTCGTGGGAATGGTGCGGTGTGTGGGGCTCATTGGCGTCTTGGGAGGCTGCAGGGGCTGCGGGGCTCGCAGGGTGGGCGTGCTCCCCAGCATCGCAGCAGGCATGCCACGCGGGGAGGCAAGCCTCCCAGGACGAGTACTTGGTGGCGCCCCCCGGGGGATATGTTCAGAAACGCGCTGAGCGCTTGACCTTTTTTGTATCTCCTTCAGGACTGGCCAAAATAATTTTAAAACAAAGGTGACGCACCAAGAGGTGTAGACACCGCGGTTGTCCAAGGCAGCGGGGCTGCAAACGAGGTAAAACGAAGAGGCTTGGGCTCGGGTAACACCGGGGTCAGGGTGGAAGGATGGCGAGCATCGATAGGCCGACAACATTGAGAGCGAACAACAAGTTGATATTAGTCACGGGAGTTGATTCGTTTTGTTTGGGCTACCATGCCACCCATGCCACCAGAAATCCTTGTCCATGCCACTGCTGCCACCTAAAATCCTTGACCTCGAATTATTTTTTGAGGCACAGCCACTGGTGCCACACATGCCACAAATTTTGTAAATAAAGAGTCTGTAAGCTACTGGCCGTTGTACATCACGTATCCGTCCTTATCCCTCCACAGAGCGTCTGCAACTTTTTCCTGGAGCTCACACCAGGGGCAAACACCAAGGCATATGGAATTCCTATGCCTTACACGCATGTGGTTCGCAAATGTTCACATCGTGCGACAAAGGTTTCAGTTACCTTTGTTGCCCCTTTATTTTTGGGGGTGGCTCAAAGGCAAAAACAAAGGTGCAACAAAGGTGATTGACACCTTTGTCACAAAGTTTGATGGCATGCAAAGCACATGCATGTAAGGCACATGAGGTTGACATGCCTTGGCTTTTGCCCCCAGTGTCATCCCTTTTTCTGCAAGTCCAAACAGCATATTCCAGGGCATAATTCCTTTTTTCTTTCGGAGTATCCTTTTGGGCTTGTCTCTTTTTGGCCTTTATTTCCTTCCTTTTCTCCCGCTTTTTAAATGCAAGAAATGCCCGGTTTCTGAGAAAGTTGAGTTAGTCCAAGTAAGAGATTGCAAGTTAAAGTAATTACTTTGCTCTGTAGGCTTTATCTGCGAGTTTCTGCCTTTCTTTGCATTCCTGTAGACGCTCCGGATTGGTCTCCATCTCGGCCCTATATCTACGAAGCTCTCATTCAGATATCAAACAACTTTTGTTGTGACGTACCGGGCCATCCGAATTCTACCTTTTTCTGCTTCTTCTTCTTTGTGGCTGGGTCAGATCAGTATAGATTGCAGTTACTTGACCCTTCAGACATACCTCTCGTGATATTTAGCCCAAGTGAGCCGTCTGGCAGGTACACTTCGTGATGGCACCGGTGGCACGGGGGAGTGTTTCTCCCTCTTTGGCATTCTAAATGGACAGCAGGGGGTGAGGGTAGACCAGATGGACGAGGAAAACACTTACTGAGTGAACTGGGTAAATGTTCCAAGGTTGAGGAAATTTAGTGTTGTGGTAAAGGTCGAGAAGTGGGGTACCTATATCGAAGTAGCGCACATTTTGAGTTGTTTTATGTTCTAAAATATATCACACCACAGACCTGAAATAAAAATACAAAAATATTCTGGGACATTCAAATGAGCTGGTACTTTGATTCTGCCTACTCAGATTGAGTGGTAGGGTGGTTAGGATGAGTTGAGCAAAGATTTTGTTGCAGGACGAGTTCGCGATCACAACGGGACGAGTTCACGATCATGGTGTCACAGCCAAATTATAAGATGGCACCGATGGCACCAGCCATTTTTTATATGGCACTCATGGCACCACTCAGTTTATTCCATGGCATTCATGGCATGATTCAAAAACTCCCTCAATTTCTTACAAGGAGTCCATGGCATCGGTGGCATATAATACCAAATTGAAGAAAAATGTCAAAACGGATGTGCTACGCCTCAGCCTTCAGTTCGTCAAGAGTGGAGAATAATGCAGCCCCCATTGCCGCCCGCTTCAAGCCCAAATTCTTCTCCTCCTTCACCTGTGCATCTGTAAGTGTCGCCAAAAATTCCTCCTCTGTCTGGAACTCGTGCTCAACCCATCGGAAGAGACCCCCTGCGGTGTACTGGGTGAAAGAGTACCGGCGTTCCCCCGCTGCAATGGGGATGTTGGAGTGGAAGATGGAGGCACTGGGAATGAGAATGGTGGCACTGGGGGGAAATTTGAGGATAAGCTTGCAGTCCCAGAGGATGAGATGACCTCCTCGGGTGAAATCGAAGTTCCCGAGGGCCGTTATAGCGCACCATCCGAATGCCGAGTTTGCAAAATCCCGATGGCCCAAAGTACACATCCGTGGACCGAGATTGAACGTGCACGCCGACCAGATGCTGTTGTGGAAGGGACGAGAGAGATGATCGTACTTTGTGTAGAAGATGGACATGTAGTCGATGTAAAAGTCGAAGAGGTCCGGTGCCCAATTGGCGAACAACCCTGGATGAAATCCTTTAGGGAAGGGAGGGAGGGAGGTGCTGCACACGTACCAGTGGCAAAGCCTGCCAGCCGTTGGAAGGCAGGGTGGGCAATGAGTGCTGCAAAGATCGCAGCGTTGATGACGCCGTTGACCAAGGCCCCAGGGTGGAACTGTCCACCGCCGTGCGAGTCACCGCCCGATATCTGGGCAAAGTTCCCGCGACAGTGGTGCAGCCGGTCATAACTCAGGGAGGCGGAGGCTCGAGCCTCCTCCAGAGCGTGGACAGCAGCGTCATGGACGTCGGTCATAAAGCCGTCGTCGTTGGGAGTGCCGCCATAGACAGCGAAGACCTTCCCGTCGGAGTCTACAATGGGGCGGGAGGTGCTGGAGAAAATTGTGTTAGACAGGGTAGAAAAGAGAGAACACAGCACGACGCGCCTTCCACTCGACTTCACAAGCCTAAAGCCTTTGTGCTTTGGCTTATCCCCAAAGAAGTCCGTCAGCCTGTAGGTACGCCCACCACCGTCACGGAGCCCGATAAACCCGGTAGCAGCGATCCGAGTTTTCGTCAGCTGGAATTGAGCCTTGATGGGAGGCGAGGCTGTGCGGATATGTCGTTGGTGGCGGGATGGACGAGGGTCACGGAGCGGATCGGCCAATGCCTTGATAGATGCACAAGCTTCACGACGTTTGACTTTGGACCGTAGTTTATCCTTTGCCTTCAGTGTAGTAGGGGTCGGGGTGGTGCGTTGGGCAGCCGGAGTCACGGTGATGGGTTGGGCAGCAGGAGCCATGGGGATGGCAGACAAGAGGCTCGCGGGGGTCCCAGTGTCCAGTTCCGCCAGATCTTCATGCTCGTGGGTAGTGACAGCAACAGCCGCAACGGCGTCAGTGATAGAAAAGTCCGTGGGAATGGGCTCCCAAATAGCAAAGGAACGCCCAGACCGGGTCTGTGAGGCAGTGAGCAAAATGGAGGAGAGGCGAGAGATGTTGGACGTACACTCTGAAGAGTAAGAAAATCAGGGCCAAGGGGGGAGCCTGGTAGGAAGGGGGTCAGCGATGGCATCCGTGGCAGTCACATGCAAAGTTCTGCAAATATGGGTGGCACAGGTGGCACTGGCATCGGTGGCTTCCCCAGCCGCAGGTGTGAGTGGTGCCGGTCAAGTTCCGGGCTCGGATCTCGACGGCAGTCCATGGTTCCCCGGCAGGAGTACTATGGAGGTTCTGGGTTCCCCAGGAAGAGCACCACAAACGAAAAAGGGGAGGGAAAACGATAAATAAAGGCAAGCGCGAGTTCCGGGCACGGATCCCAGCAGCCAGCCAAAGCCGGTGGCTGTCTGTGCTCCCCAGCAGAAGTAGATGGAAAGGAGAGATTGGATTTACCTTGGAGGTCGAGGTTAATCCGCATGGCTCCCCCAAAGGCAAGAAAGGGCAGATGGTGGTGGAAGAAGAAAAGTGAGTCAGCGCCAAAGAAATGATCCCATTTTCTGATGTGTTTTACCTCATAATTTTGTACCAGGCCACCAGTGCCACGGCTGGTTGGATTTGAGGGTCGGTGCCACGGATGCCACCCAGCATCTGTGGCAAACATTACGGTCACATGGTTGATCGGGACTTGTAAATTTTCTTTCCTCGCCGCCACCACTTTCGTTTCCACACAACGACTTCAAAGGTAAGTAGAGCTCAAAATATTCTAATGGTTTAATTCACTCACTAGCTGACTCTTTAGATGCCAAGGGGAAAAAAAAACGATGATTCCGCCAATGCCACCCAGAGTTCCCCAACAGAGTCTCCCCCTGCGCGGTGCAGCTTGCGTAGCACCTCCAACGCCGCCGCCCCCTCGAACACAGGTTCATCCGTGTCTGAATCTACGCCCCGAACCCTGCGCAGCGGTGCGGGTGCCACTGCCACCGATACCACCGTCCCCACAAAGTCCTTTCCAAAGCGCAAGGGCAAGAAAAAGGTGCAGCCACCGCCTATGACGGCCCATATGCCCGAGCCCGGGGATTCCGACCTCGATATGTTTGACGCTGACCGTGCTCCCACCGAAGCTGAGCTCGAGTACCTCTGTCAAGTGGAGACGGCCTCCCAGCTCGTCCCTGAACTTCAAACACCCAGTCAAGATCAAGAGGAGTTCAACTTTGAAGACCCTGCTTCCTGTACTGGGCCACTGGTCGACTACTCTGGGGACGAAGACGACGAGGTCATGAAAACACCGGCCCCGAGGACCTTCATCCACGGGGCAGGCCAGCTTCTCAACGAAAAACCGCCTTCTCCCCAAACATCACGCGATGCAGTGCTGCCAGTGCCGCCTGCCTGCCACCATGACGACGACGTGCAAGACGAAATGGTGCCACCGGTGCCACCTGCTGGCTCCTCCATCAGCGACGCGCAGGACGAGACGGTGCCACCCGTGCCACCTGCCAGCTCCCCCGCGCCGGACAAGACCACGACACCAGTGCCACCAGCCAGCTCACCCGCACAGGAGACGGCAGTGTCACCTGCGGACACGCGGGATGGACCCTCACGTACTGTCTCCCCTGAGCCCGCCAATAGCCAGGGGGATCCGTCCATCAAGGCCATTTCCGACAACGACAGCGATGAAGAAAGCAGCAGCAGCAGTGACGGCAGTGACAGCAGCAGTGACAGCAGCAGCGACTCGGATGCCGATGCCAACGCTGACAGCAAGTCCGATGGTGAGGGCCCCGGTGCCACGCACGGCGAGAGAAATCCCAACGCGCCGCAGCAGCCCCAGCCCACCAAGAAGAAGGCGAAGAAGGGCAAGGGCAAGGTGACAGCGGAGGTGAACACAGCGGCGGCGAGGCTGAAGGCGGTGACCGAGGCGAGGGCGATTTTGGAGGCGGAGGTGCGGGATTGGGATGCCAAGCTCGAGGCACAAGCGGCGGAACTCTCCACAGAGCTCCACCTGGATGAGGACGAGTGCCGCAAAGCTCTCGTCCATCTCCACAAGTGGAGGAGGCGGGAAAAGTCCCGCAAGTACAACGAGCGGGCTGCGTTGATTTGTAAGCAGACACAGGAGCTTAATTCAGATGGTGCGTTTTTTTTTTCCTACCAGATGCCGGCGCTGATCGTTGGTTTGAGCAGGGAGGGAGGTGAGGCTGACTATGCCCGAGGTTTCGAAAATTGTCAAGAAGGAGATGCTCTGGGACAAGACGTCCGACGACCCACGGTGGACCGCGGCCGCGCTCAAGGAACTCAGGAATGAATACTTGGAGGTTCAGACCAGCAAGGAGTCGGGGACCCGCACCAACGACCTCTCCGCTGCCCAAGATATTGGCGCCCTCGCAAATCGCGTTGAGAAAGATGTAAGTTCCAATTTACCCTGCTGGCATCGGTGGCACTGATGGCTAGCAATTGATTTGTTTGAAGTTACGTCATGCTGAGAAGCGGACCAACGTCAAGGCCTTCGCTGTCTTCAGCGCGGGCCATGTGTCCGACACCATCACCACTGCCGTCGTGGGCTCTTCCCGGAGCCTCGCCTTCTTCATAGAGGTCCATGGCGTCGACCCCGCCACATTCGGGTTGTCCTACAACACGTGGGCCATCAGCAAGGCCGTCCTCAAGCCCATCGATAAGCCCAACCCCAACGTCACCCTCAAGCCCGTCAAGATGGCGGCCCCGAAGGACGGTGTAAAGTTGACAGCGACGAAAAGGAGGTCTTACGTCAACGAGCACCTCGAGAGGTCGCTGCATGAGTCGCGCAAAGCACCCTTATTTTCTTTTATGTACTAATACATCTTTTTATCCAGGGGAGAAGACCGGGGTGTCCACCACCACCATGCAATACAGCAACTACCGTTGGGTGTGCATTGGCAAGTTCGGAGTCCAGCTCGAAGGCTGGCCCGAGGGCGTTGAGATGATGGCGCCGTCCAACATGAAAACAGGCGCAGTCGCCATCGTCCAAATGCTGTATGACCAGATCCAGACTGGCGAGCTCAAGTGGGTGGACGCGGAGCCAGAAGATCGGGCGGCAGCTCAAGAGAGTTCAAGGGGTATAAGAGGGGCAGCGGGAAGAAGATGTCGACGTCCAAGACGAAGGCCAAGACATCGGGTAGGAGGAAGCATCAAACACCAGAGAGCGAGGATGAGGCAGAGGAGACCCCGTCTGACCACGACGACAAAGACGACGAGACCCCGCCCCCTGCATCGAAGAAGCGCAAGCGGCCGGCCAACGAGGAGGACGAGGAGGAAGACGCCGAGCACGGGGATCCGAACCCCGAGCCACCCAAGAAGAAGGCCAGGTCGGTGGCACCGGTGGCACCCGCCCGAACGGCAGCCCCCTCGAAGCAAGCTGGGAAGAAGAAGGCTGCGGGAAGGACAAGGTGGAAAAAAGGTCGTGGAGGTCGGACGAGAGGGGGGAGAAGGAGAAGAAGGAAAAGAAGAAGGAGGAGAAAAAGCGGAAGAGAGACACCGCCGACAACACCGAGGACCAGCCGCCCTTCAAACACGCGCGCCCGAAGCCCAAGCCGTTGGCGAAGAAGATTCCGAAGAGTGTCGCGTTCATCGAAGAGTCTGACGTCGAGCAGGATGCCACAGGTGCCAGAACGACTGGTGGCAGCGGTGGCACCATGCCCACCGCGAGCTCTTCCAAGGCCGTTGGTGTCACAGATGGCGCGGGCTCCGATGACGACGATGAGGGTCTTCCCCTAGCGGTTCTCGAAGCTCGGAAGAAGCGCCAGGAGACCAAGGACATAGCGGCAGCCATCCACGCCAGGAATGCGGAGATGGCCCAGAAACGTGCGGCAGGCTTGAGCAGCAAAGATTCCAAGCCCAAGTGGAAGCCCAAAAGCCGAAGGAGATCGATGAAGAGGCCAACGCGAGCTTTGACGATGATGACGATGAGTAGTCAAAGCATGCACTTCCTCTCCTCCATCTGTCGCCTTTGTCCCCTCCTTCCTGCTTGCTGAACTCGGTGTCCACGCCTTCCGGGTCCCCGTGCTTGTCTCAACGCCCCCTGCCTGTCTGCTGCAGGGGGCGTTTTTTTTTTTTGAAATACATGCATCTCGTAGTCTCTCATATTGTAGTAAACTGCCACCAAACAAAAAAAAGTTCTTGAATTACGTCCATGGCATTCGTGGCACCCCATTGAGTCAACGTGAGATCCAATCCAATTGATGGCACTGATGGCAGAGCGTTGCAGTGGCACCGGTGGCATGTCACGTGAAACAGGGCCACATCTGGAGTAAGGAATAGCATCCACAACAAAGCAACAGCATTGAAATTACCGCTACCGATCCATAACTATCCACGGGTCTAAGAACGATTCAAACATTTCACTGATCCTGGGTTGAAATGTTTGATGGCACCAATGGCACACTTTGGGTAACAAAATTTTACTGATCCTGGGTCAGAAAGTCTGGTTGCACCGATGGCACTTTTGGCAACATTTTTTACTGATCCTGGGTCAGAAAGTCTGGTGGCACCGATGGCACTATTTGGGTAACAAAATTTTACTGATCCTGGGTCAGAAAGTCTGGTGGCACCGATGGCACACTTTTGGCAACATTTTTTACTGATTCTGGGTCAGAAAGTCTGGTGGCACCGATGGCACTATTTGGGCAACAAAATTTTACTGATCCGGGGTCAGAAAGTTTGGTGGCACCGATGGCACACTTTTGGCAACATTTTTTACTGATCCTGGGTCAGAAAGTCTGGTGGCACCGATGGCACTATTTGGGTAACAATTTTACTGATCCTGGGTCAGAAGGTCCGGTGGCACCGATGGCAAACTTTTGGCAACATTTTTTTACTGATCCTGGGTCAGAAGGTCTGGTGGCACCGATGGCACTATTTGGGTAACAAAATTTTACTGATCCCGGGTCGAAATGTCTCGTGGCACCCATGGCACTATTTGGGTAACAAAATTTTACTGACCCTGGGTCAGTGGCCTCATGGCACCCATGGCACGGTATCCAGCCCAATTGGTGGTTCTGTGGCACACATGGCAGTTCCGTGGCATATGTGGCATTATTTGTTCGAAAAAAGCGACCAAACAATAGGGGGTATTTACTCGGTGGCATGGCTGCTCTGCCACCGCTGGGTGCCGCAGCTGCCACCAAACCCGTACGGTGGCCGTGCCACGTCTCGATAACTATCGACGGGTCTACCCCCCAAGACCCGTCGATAGTTATCGAGGGGTGGCGGTATTATCAGGTGCCATCTCCTGTTGTGTCTCAGCTAATGGGCATATTGGCGTGCGCGCTCTCCGCAGCATCTAGGCCCTCGTTGGTGTTCGACTTGTCTAGCACGCGATCAGCGCACGATTTCCCTGCTCAAGATGTCACGTCGCTACGAGAAATGTCAAGTACGGAAACACGCACCTTGGCTTGGCTCGTGTGCTCGGGCACCCGCAGTCCCCTGGATCAAAGCTTCGAGCTTGAGGGGTGGATGAATGCACCTGCGCTAGGTCAGCAAGGCGCGATCTCGAATGCCGAACGAAGTACCTCAGACGAGCTCGAGGACGCGAGCAGGAGCGCGCCCGCGATGCTCGCGCACCTATTTTCCGCAACACCCCCATTCTCCTCTCTCCTGCCCTCATCCTTCTCTCCTCATTCCATCGCCGAAACACCGTGTGCGTTCGCGTACGAGTCCTCCGTCCTCGCCCAATCGCTTACGTCGGCGCCTGAGCTTTCCATTGGCGCTGATGTGCGCCACACTGGAGACACGATGGCGGCCGATCATGAGGGGCGGACATTTGGTCAAAGATGTGCTGGGATCGAGAAAGTCGGTGTCACGACCTGCGAAATGAGTCAACGGGGCACGGCTGGAGATGAAAGGACCATACACACCTGTATCAAGCTCGAGGACCCGGGTGTTCCGGATTCAGCATGCCTCTCGCCCGTCACACTCTCCTTCGTCTCTCTCTCGTTTCCCTCGTCCACGTCGCGATCGTCTGCGTTCGACGTTGAGAAACGTGTACCCACGTTTCAGGGGGGAAAAGAAACTTCGCCTGCAGGTCAGCAATACTTCCGATCGAGCAATGAAGAACCACGCACCTTCTGCAAGCTCAATGACACAAGCAGCCACGAGCCTGCGAGGCCTGCGTGCTTCTCGTTATATGCTAGCTCCGTCTCCTATGTCCTCTCCCCCACGCTCTCGGTCCTCCCCCTGGTCATGGCCTATCAAACTTTGGCGCTCGCCAGCGCGACGGTGCGTACCCTGTGGATTTCATACCTCGAATTTGCCGGGGTCGGCCACGCCACTCCGTGCCTCGTATGGGCGCGGGAAGGGATAGGAACCCGTGTTTGGAATTAATTATCAAGGCGCGGGCGTGCGACGACGCACTGAATTAAATTCAGAATCTTCCAATAATTCCGTGGATTGCTTGGACATACCTAGGCGATTCACCCGGTCAACTTGACGTCACGGCTACACGACCTCGACGACAGCTCGACTCAGAGCGTCGAGACACCCATATACCAGCTATGATCAGTTTCTCAATCTTCTTCGGATTATTTCGGTTCAAACACACCTTGGCCCTCTTCATTTTCCATTCAAACTTTTCCTTCAACCTCCCGGGATATGGGTCGTCATGGAGGAAAGTGCGTCGGATTCGGTTTAGTCCACGTTGCCCAGGAACGGCTCGTCAAGGGAAGCCAAGCAATCCTAATGAACGTTCTGAGGCCCAGTTATGGATTTCCAATTTCTTCTGGTTGCTCCATCTTGCACAGAATCATCTTGGACTCTCTTGACTCCCCTCCTCTGCACCCTCTCAAGCCTGAATTTGCGAGAGCTGTGCCGGACTTTGAGTGCAGCGAGCGCGCGAGCGACATGGAAGATGAGAAGAGGCCAAGACGCCGATCAAATTGATGACATCACACTGCCACCGGCGCTTGTTGTAATCATGATGGCGACCTCTCGCTCTTTGCTCCATCTCCTTCTTTTTCCCTCGGGTCTAGTTTATGGGCCGTGGCTATCGAACGGATGACGGGGCTGTGTTCACCTTGGCAACGCAACGCGACCCATCTTGAATTCCTTCATTTTTTCTGGTGCCCTCAGGATGCGATGGGATCACAGCTCCGTGCCGCCTTCTCGTGCTTCGGGCAACAAAAGCCATGGACATGGCAGCTGCCACAAGATTATTCGCGTATGGGATATTTCGCAGCGGCCACTCGTTGCTTCACGAAATTTCGGTTGATCGAGTGGTCCGTCCGCGGTGCACTGTAGTTCACGCATGTGCGGTTCACAGAGCATCACAAGCAAATTCCCGGCACAAGACATGAATTTACATTGTACTATCAACTCGTTAAGGCTCGCCATTCTCTCCGACCTCCCGCACGAGCGCTCCATCTCCGTTTTTCCTTTGTCCAGATGGATGTGCCTACTTTCCGCAACAGAGGGGCCGCATACTCTACGACCTTTTGCATACATCGAATCACCTGGTCGATGACTTGGCCCGCGCTACGTTGGGCTCGACACAGCAATTTGTATCGCATGGATTCTATTACACTGCATCATTTCCATTCAATTGTCCCACCCGACCTCATTCCCTCAGCTCTCAGATCCATCATGGGAGGCTGCATGATTGTTGGATGGGTTCCGAAAGTAGCCCCTCTCACTCTTTTGTTGAATCCCTGCAAGGAGCTACTTTCGTGGGGGGCAGGGTAGGGTACCCAGGGTATGGAGTGGTATAGGATGGGGAGCACAGCGACCAGATTGGTTATGGTCTGGTATGGGTATTGGGAGTGAAGCGACCACGGCACGGAGTGGATTCGGAGAGGCAACGGAGATGGAGATGGAGTGTCTGCCAGATTGACCGGCTTCTCTTCTGGCCTTCATCTCGCATTCGGTGGATGCAAAGCAGCCCATGGAATCGGAATTGAAGTCACTCAACGGAGGAAAGCCGGGGAAATTTTTTCTTTTTCTTTTTGTGTTTGTCACTTTTCTTTCCCACCATTCCCTCCCGCAACACAGGTTCTTGTCCTTGCACGTCAAGAGTGGGGGGGCTCTGTAAGGGATTATATACACATATTACATACTCTTTACGTACAAGTCACATGTAACAGTCACATATTAGATAATCTATCTTCTTATCACAAACCGTCATCCCATACGCCTTCTGTCCTCGTCGAGTAGCTCCAAGTTCAAGGAAGGCCCGGGAGATACTTCGCCTAGCCTGGCATACACACTAGGCACTAGGCGACTATAACACTACACGCTCTTATCTTCTCACTACACTCATGTCTTATCACACCAATCACAGACTATAGCAGTCTATACTCAGTTCTTACGAACCCTCGAAGAACTAAGGAGACTACCGCTACGAGTTCACGAATCTTCGGTTCCAGGTAGTCTCTTGAAGAGTATGGACAGCCGTCCACCACTCTATAACACTCGATCTCCCCGCCAGGGCAAGCGTACGACGTTTACCCTCTTGTGAGTGCTCCTCGAGCCTTACAAAGCCATTGCCCGATCATCGGACCCATCACTCTTAGCAATCCATATCGAACCACTAAGTCAATAGCCGATGATCCCATCAAACGCGAAATAAGAGTTTGGGACAGGAAATAAGCACCTCCGCATCCTCTCTCCCAGCAGGTCCTCAACTATCACTTGAGGAAATATGCATCATAGGTGTTTCTCTGTGCGTCTCCTTATTCCTCCATACGCTATTCCTGTTGGTAGTCCAGTATTCCCATCTTTTCCAGGACATATTGCATATTGCCCTTGGTTTCAGGAAATCAGCCGGACACCATCGAAATTAGCGACACACGTTGGGATCCTAGCATTTTATCGCCAGGATCTTTTATCGTGCCATCACAGAGCTCTTAAGCGGTCTTGTCCTTCTGGAATAGGCAATTCTGCTTATTTCTCGGACTGGGATTGGTCAATTCCATCCACATGGACTGTTATTTCGCTTGTGAAATAAGGAGGACAGCAGGTTAATCGCGCAATTTCTCGTGCCGATTAACCGCTTCCTCCCCCGATTTAAAAACTCGCTGTCCCAGCGAGAATGTTCAACACATTCCCGTTGTTCATGCAATCTCCGTTCTCAACACTCCCGCTGAAGAACTAGCTGTCGTTCTCACTGCCCTCCGCATTTGTAGCACTCCTCCTGCTATCCCAACCAGTTCCGTCTTCGTCCCTCAGCTCGGTTATCGTTACACCATGACCAGTACTCCCGAGACCCCTGACTTCAAGCCGCCCGCTGGTTTGGACAAACAGTGGGCCAAGCTCCTCTGCCAGATCCCGAAGTTCATAGCGTTGTCTAACACCGATGGGATCCATGCGCAGCTCAACGGTGCAGATGACATCTGCGCCCTCTTCGTGCGTTATTATAATCTCCATCGTGTTATTTCCACCTGACACTGTTATTTCCAGAACCCTTTCCTCGAGGATGCGCACCGTGCCAACTCCGCCGAGTCCATGGCATTCCACTTTAAGATCCACCCTGTGGAGAATAAAGTGCGCCAGTACATGAACACCGCTGGTAGCCATCCCGAAGTCAAGGACAATCCCCCAGCCGAGGCCGTCGAGGAATTTATCTGCCTCTTCGACTTGTACCACGAAGACCACCGTGTGCGTGTCAAAGCTGTCAACGAAGCCAACCGTGCCGCCGCCTTGGAGAAGGCCGCCCTCGAGAGGGCCACTCTGGAGAAGGCCGCTCCTCCTGCTACCCCCAAGCCCGAGGCTGACGTTTCTCGTTCATCCTCGAAGAAGGACGTAGGTTGGTCTAAGCCTGCCAAAGAGGTACTTCTTATTTCCCCCAACGACTTCCAATTACTGACCACCGCTCGAGCTCCCCAAGGGTCCCGCAGCTGACATGGTAAGTCCCAGTCGTTATTTCTTCCTACACCTTTCTTACTTATTTCCAGGACAAAGGTAAGGCCCCTAAGCGCGCTCGTTCCGAGAGCCTTAGTCCTTCCGATGTCCCCACCGAGTTGGAGTCCGAGTTGGACGCCGACATGCCCTACGTTCCTTCCAGCCAGGCCGCCACCGCAGCGAACAAGTGCCACGGTTGTGGGGAACTTGGCCACTGGATCCGGTCCTGCCCCAATCGCACCAAACGCGTTATGTACGACTCTGGGTCGCGAGTAACCGTTATTGCGGGCCACCCAGCTGCCAAGAGAGTGGTGCGTTCTTATTTCCGTAACCAGATCCTATCTTAGTGCTCATTTCCTCCATCCCAATATCGTCCAGAAACCTCCACCGAAGGAAATAGCACCTCTGTGCGTTATATTCCTTATTTCCCCGATGCTGTACTTATTTCCTTCCAGAGTTCTAGCCAGGCCAACGGTGGGTCGCCTCCCGAGGCTTACCTGTCTCCCGACATCATGTCCTACGACCACGTCGTGGACATTATGGCTGAGGCGGACGAGCTCCTCACTCGTGCACAGAAGGTGCTGTTCACTACCGAGGGCCTCCTCCATCTTGACTGCGACCTTCGCACCGTCCTGTCACTCACTGCCGCCCGTATCGCCATCGAGGTCAAAAGACATGATACGGTGTTCGCTGAGTACGAGTGAATCCGTACCATTATGGAGGACCGCGACTTGGAACCTGAGGACTTTGCCCCGATCAAGTGCATTATTTCCATCTTCATTCCCTTATTTCTCGAACACTTATTAGCGATTCTCCAGCAATACGCTCCCTTCTGGCAGCCAGCCGCCTCTCTCGGTCCCCAGCGGTTCCCGAACTCATAGCAACAATCCCAACCCTGTTAATCGCGGACGTGGTCGTCCGATCCGTGGTCGCGGTCACTAAAACCCGGTACCTCATGGTCAAGAATTTCGTACAAGCCTTCTTCTGAATCCTCATAACCTACACTCTTTTGTACCACGCTCCTTAGCGCATCGGCGCTTTCCGACCCTCGTAGATACTTATTCCGTTTTGCGAAATAGTATATTGTTCCGTTCTCCACTTGTGGGAAATAGGAGTTCCTTATTTCTTAAGCCTCTTTGAACGTCTCGAACCTGTTCGGAGCGCATCCAGTTCATCCAAGTCTAAGGATGAATTACTGGATGGCAACCCGTAGCCGCAAAATAAGGTGAACACCCTAATCCTCACCTCGTAGTTATTCTATCTGCCCATACAATCTGCGGCCGGAACCAGAACCACTTCCTGACATCACCTCCAGTCGCCTTGTAGACCATCTGTCTCATGTGCTTATGTCCCGACTCCATAGGTCCATTAGCACACAAGTTATAAGGAGAAATCCTTATTCCCGTGATCCCGTACTTCTCGTTCAACCAAGCCAACGCCGCCAGGAATTGCGGAGCATTATCCGTCACTATTTCCCTCGGACACCCCCATCGACAAATGATATTTTCCAGCAGAAACCTTCCTAGTTCCACTGCATTGTCGGATCGTAAGGCCCTAGATTCTAACCATCGACTTAACGCATCTCTGGCCGAGACCATGTACTTATGTCCGTTCGAAGGAACACCCATAATCATTACGTCGGTATGAATCTTCTGGAATAGGCTCGGAGTCATTGTTGGTACAGGCTTGTCTAACCTGGCACATATGGCAAGTGCCTATATATGCAGATATATCCCGCTTGACTTGTGGCCACCAGAACCGAACTTCAACAAGAGACTTGGTTGCATAGATTCCCCTATGTCCTAGACTGTCGTGTGCAGCCCGTATGATATACATGCGATGCTCCTTCTCGCCCACCAGCTTATGTGCCGAATCTATTCCTTTCCGGAATAAGCGCCCTTGCTTATCTAGGAAGTATTTCCTAGATTGATGTATGAAGTTACGCAACGCTTGCCCGGAATAACCCTCAGGTCTATTTTTCAACGGGTCTTCGAGCCATTTCCGAATCAACAGCAACTTCTCGTCCTGCCTCACGGCAAACTCCGACCTGTCCTTCTCGATATAAGGTTCACGCCTGTTGGGATCAAACTTGAAAGTCTCGGGTGGTAGCATGGGCTCTTCCTCGCGGATTTGGCTCATGATACACTGAGGTATTTCCAAGTTCTCTTTCTTAAATGCTTCTCTTATCACCGCTGCTTCCTCTACTTCGTCGACATGAGCATTCCAGCATTGTTGTTCAAACGCCGTGAATATGCTCGTTTCCCCTGGAGGGTCACTTATCTCCGCGAAATAACCTCCTCGGGTGTCGATCCCTTTCTTGAACTGTTCAAACTCGTAGGGCTGCTCGATTCCTCGTCCCACTCAGGATGTTTATCAGGAGACGGATTTTCGTCGAACCCATCCTCAGGACTCGGATATTCCACATCTCCTTCTTGTTTCTTCCTTCGAGAAAGACCATCCGGGGAGAACGTAAGTCCCTTCACATGTTTCAACGTGAAGTGGAACATAAATATCTCCTCAATCCACCGGTTAATAGTCGTGTTTGGTCCCATGCCCGGGTTGTCAAGCATCCCTTTAATATACATGGCATCGGTTTCCACAACTAATTTCCGGCACCCAAGCAACCAGTACTGCATATGAGTTAAAGCTCTTTTTAATCCATATAGTTCCCACTTTGGTTGGGAGAACCTCGCTTCCCTCTCATTCAGAGGAAGCGAGTCGAACTTCGCGAAATAGTGTTTTGTAGGGTCATTAGGATCGACTTGGTATACTTCTATACCAACTGCAATCTAAGACGTGTCCACAGCTAGCACTATATTGGAGTCCAGTCATAGTTCAATGGTTTCAAGGCCGCACAATCTACGAAGGATTCCTTTAAGGCATCCATGGAAGCTTGCTCAGCTTCTCCCCACTTGTCAGGGGAAGCCCCCGTCCGTCTGTCTGTCCGTCTGTCCGTTCATCTGTTCGTCCGTCTGTCCGTTCATCTGTCTGTCCGTCTGTCCGTTCATCTGTCCATCCGTCTGTCCGTTCATCTGTCCGTCCGGCTCCGGCCCATCGCACCGGCCCACTACCTCGTTCGATCCTTCGTCCAGCGCCCCTCCCGCGTCCGACCTCACCCGTCCATCCGGCCTCGCCCGGAACGTCGCCCTCCTTCCCTCCGGACGCACTGGCACGTGCTGTGTGATCAAGCTCGGGACCAGTGCCGATCACTTCGGACATGTGCTACTGGCTAGTATCTATAAAAACCTCGCCTAGCATGGGAATCCTCATCCTTTCTTCTCTTCGGATTCTCCCGCTAGTTCCCGTGCTCCCGCTCCAAGCTGAGGTTGCCCTTACAGCAGAAGAAAGGATCTAAGGGATCAACCGGTCAAGATTGCGAAGTTTGGTGTAGACTCGGACTCGGACCACTACACTAGCGCTCCGGCCTCCCCCACTTCCAATCTCGACCCCTCCTCCTTGATGGACGCCCCGACACCCGGAAACGGGTCCGCGCAACCCGAGCTCCCGGATGTTTACATCGCGGACCCGGCTTCCAACCCCGAGACCCGGCTGACAGCGGTTGAAGGCTCTCTCGCGAATATCGAAGCCCTACTCCTCCGCGTTTTACACAACAGCCAAAATCCACCGGCGACTGCCCCCGTCCCTGCCGCTCCGGCTCCGGCGGCGGGTCCAGACTTCACCACCCTCACCCCCGCAGCAAAATTGGTTCTCCGACTGAACCCTCCGGCCGTTTTCGATGGCGACCGGACACAGGGACGGATGTTCCTCCACTCCGTCCTCACATACCTCTGGCTGGTTCCGGAAGCCTTCATGGTCCATAGACAAGTCGTAGAGGAAAAACTCCTGCAGTACGCCATGTCCTTTATGGCGCGAGACACAGCCGGACGGTGGGCTGAACCACAGTCCGCAATTGTTCCGTTCCCGTTCCCGTCCTGGGCGGAATTCGAGTCCGAGTTCGGGCTCCGGTTCGTAGAGGAAAACGAGCAGGACCAAGCTCTCCTCCGACTGGAGACCCACAGCTACTACCAGGGCTCCCGCGATGTCTACCGGTACACGGCCGACTTCGAGGAACTCGCCACCACGGCCGGATACACAGACCCGCTCGTCTGCGTCACCAAGTACCGCGCAGGGCTCGACCCGCGGATTATCACGGTGATCACCACGTCCGGGACCGCTCCTGCACTGTTGGACTACGCTGGGTGGCGTCTCCGCACCTTCCGCCAGTACAACACCCTCGCCCGTGTCCGTGCGGGAGCACCCCCGACTTGCGCCCCGGCTCCGGCCGCACGCCCCCGCACTGGGACGTTCCTCCCGGTCCCCTCCTTCACACCCGCTCCCAAAGCCACGCCGACGCCCACCCTTCCGCCCGGCATTCCGATGGATGTCGACTGGACCTGCACACGGTTCACGCCCCTCGCTTGCTTACGTTGTGGTGCGGCCGGACACCTCGCCCGAGACTGCCCGACTCCCTCGGATGTCCGGCACGCAGACGTCCTGGATGAGGTCGTCCGTCAACTCGGTAACGACCTCTTCAGAGAGCTCTTCGCGTGTCTCTCCACCACCGCTGGGCTTCCGACCGAGCCGGGAGCTGGAGATGCGGAGCTGGAGGGTTTTCCGGACACGATCGAGTGAGTGCTGTGCCCTCGGTTGTGTCTCCCAATTGTTACTCCTGCTTGTACAAAGATATACCCAATAAATCAGCAGTTGAAACGAAAGACGCACCCCTGTTCCGGTTTCCGCCCCCGAGCCAGAACCCCCTATTCCCGCCCCGGTGGCAAAAACAGAACTCCCTCCTTCCATTCCCCACGTCCGCCACCCGAGGTGGGAGCGCAAACTACCCCAGCGGTACGTTATTGATTCTGTCGAGGGCCGGAACTCCCTGCACATTCCGTTGGAGATGCAATCGGTAGAGACCGTGGCTACGATGTCTATGAAGGGTCTGGTCGACTGCAGAGCGACCGGAGACTTCATCGACTCAGAGTACGTGATCTCCCGTAACCTTCCCGTCCGGAAGCTCTCCCAGCCCATTCCGGTCCTCAACGTCGACGGTACGCCCAACGCGTCCAGAGGCATTTCCGGCGTAGTAGATATGGTCGTCAACTACAAAGGGCACTCCGAACACATCCAACTTGCGGTAACGCGGCTCGGAAAGCAGCACGTCATCCTCGGCTACTCCTGGCTCCAGAAGCACAACCTGGAGATCGACTGGGAGACCAAGGAAGTCCGGATGACCCGCTGCCCGACCAGTTGCAGCACTTGCCAGGATGAGCTCCGCGCCGTCCGTCGCAGCGCGAAGATCTCCGCTGCGATCCTCCGGCAGCTTCGCAAAGGTCCTGTCCCGTCTATCTGTGCCATCGACTCGGAGGAGTGGTGCGGAGACGATGGGTACGATCCGGACAACGACGGAGACGACTTTCCGGACCTCACTCCAGACCCCGAGGACGAGGACGAGGACGATGACGACGATGACGAGCTCGAGGACGGCGACCGGATCCTCTAAACCGCGTTCGCTCCGTCCGAAGAAATCCGCGCGGGCAGCACCGTTTCTCAACAGCTCACGGAGGCCTTCGCCCGGAACTTGGCCCCGCCCGGGACTTCGGTTCCGGCCTGGGTCGAGGATTTCTCCGACGTCTTCAACAAGGGATCGTTCGACGTGTTGCTGGAATGCCGGACGTGGGACCACACCATGGAACTCGTCCCGGACGCGAAACCGGCCAACTGCAAGGTCTACCCAATCTCCCCCCTCGAGCAAAAGGAACTCGACGCGTTCATCGAGGATGGGTTGAGCACTGGATGGATTCGCCCGTCCAAGTCCCCGATGGTCCGGTCTTCTTCATCAAAAAGAAGGACGGAAGCCTCCGGTTCGTCCAGGACTGTCGGGCGCTCAACACGATGACCGTAAAGAACTGATACCCGCTCCCGCTGATTAACGACCTCATTAACCGCCTAAAGGGAGCTCGGTTCTTCACGAAACTCGATGTCCAGTGGGGGTTCAACAATGTCCAGATCCGGGGAAGCGACGAGTGGAAGGCCGCATTCCGTACCAACCAGGGGCTCTTTGAGCCGCTGGTGATGTACTTCGGCCTCACCAACTCTCCGGCCACATTCCAGACGATGATGAACGACATCTTCCAAGACCTCATCCTGTCTGGAGATGTCATGGCAGCTCATACAGCCAGAATAACTAGTTAATCCTGGGGTTGATCCCAAGGGTCTAATGCGTTATTCCTGGGGAGTTCCCCAACAGCCACACAAGCTTATATAATAACTGTTGGGACCTTTGGGCGGCATTGATGGTGGTCTCGGCTTGTTGGCGATGCCTCCTTAAATGGTATATATTCAAATAAAATTGAAATAAAAGGATATCATTTCTTTCGATACGATAAGCACGTGATTTGCACAGCAAGTGCTGCAGGCACCGGAAAATTTGCCTTTTTAGGCCTGCACGCACCCCAAAAACCCGCCCGCATGGCTTCCAGCCCCCGACCCCCCCTCCAGGATACGGCGGCATTCTTACTCGTCTATGGCCATCTCGTTCTCGTCATCGGCATCCTCGTCGGCTAGGATTTCGTCGATTTCTTCGGGTGGGAATCCTTGCTTTTCCAGCTCTGCCCGCCTCTTTTCCTGCTTCATGAGCGCTGCGGCCGCTTCTTCGGCTGCAGCCTGCTCGCCAGCACCCGCGCAGGAGGAGGAGGGGCTGGGGCTGGGGCTTGGGGGCGGCTGGCTGACGGTATCGCTTCCGCCTCCCACAGCATCCGGCAGCGGCACGGGGTTTGAGCCGCTGGGGCTGGTCGCGTCGGCAGTAGAAAGGGTGTTGGGCCTGGTGGCATCGACGTCTGGAGCTTGGGGTGCTTCGGGGTCCGGGTCGGGCACAGCACCCTTTGGCGTGTTTGGCACACCCAGCGAGGGCACCGGCGCGTGAAGGCTTGGGATAAAGGCGCCGGTCTCGGAAACTGCCATGTTGGGCAGGTTCGGCGCCTCGGGTCCCTCCGGGGCATTCGGTTCGTCCGCGTTGGGGACGGGGGCCTCCAGCTCTACAAACCTATAGCGCACGAAGCTATTCAATAACCCATCAGATTCCACAAACACTTACCTATTCATTTTTTGGAGGACCCACGTCATGTTGAGACGGCGCAACACCCAATGCACGTCCATTTGGCTATTTTTGCGAACTTAGGCCTATCAATTAAACCACCTAAGCTAGCATACAGCATCTAGGCGCCACTAGGTAGCACTAGTGCGCTAGGTCTCTGTTTGGTGATACAAAGGAGAGTCAGAGCGAGCTCCAGCTACTGGGTGTAAGCTCGGAATCCACATACGGCGGACGCCTTTATGAACGGGTCTAGTCTAAACCACCTAGGAGATATACCGCACCCATACATTCATAGGACATTAGTTCTATTTGACCTAGGAAGAACAACCGAGACAGAAGAACATAAGGATATGGTGCTAGCAAGGACGCACACTCAGATATTGTAGAAGGACAGGCTGGGATCGACTGCTACATGAGCTAGCAGAGGACGCCTGATACCTACGATAGGACTATGCTGGACATCAACTAGCTAGGCGACTAGTTATTACCAGAAGAACATATACGGTACCTCCTAGGACTAGGAGACAGTACACGTGACAGGCGCGACGCGCTAGCGTCACCCAAACATGAACATATTAACTATTGTGTAAGAAGATATTATCATGGACGAATGCCGACGCGTACGACGGCATGGAGAACTATTCTAGGATGGTCATGAGACCTCCATGAATCAGCTAGGAGCTATTATTGGACTGGATTCAACTCCAGGCCGGCAGGATTCGTAGTTCGGGCTTGTGATCGACGGCCTAGGAATTACCAATACCCGCAGAAACTATACCCGGAAGTCATTCGCGATGACTACCAAGGACATTTGATTATGATGACTCAGGACGGCTGCCGTTTCATTGGCTAGCCAAGCATTTCTCTTTACTCATTTCTTTTTACTTAAACACTATCTCCTCATTTGTATAAAAGGACAGCGCTCAAGCCACATACGCCAGATTAATCGCGCCCCCAGTTCGTGGCGGCAGGTTGTCTCAGGCTATTCGTGGAGATTTGTGTACAAACTCTGCTTGTAGTAGTCAATAACTGGAATCTTGATTGGTTGACTCTGGAACTTGGAAACATAAGATTAAGAGGAAAGGCGTTGTTGTCCTAGCTGACTTCACGTACAAAACTATTGGGTGTATTCCCTTGTAAAGCGCGATCACGACTTGTCAGTGACCTTGCCTTCACCCCGGATCTGCCCTAGCGCCATCCGTAGTGTGTTGGACTGACTTACTGGACGCTTGTGGTGTGAGTTGCATAGCCTAAACAGAAGACGGAATACCGGGTCCCTACTCCTAGTTGGATTATACCTTGTCAGTGGCTTTGCCTTCGCCCCGGATCTGCCCTAGCGCCATCCGTAGTGTGTTGGATCGACTTGCTGGATGCGTATAGTGAGCTAGGACCGATACAAAGTAGTCAAACGTTCCTGCTATCGGAAGTAACAGGTCCACACTTAGGGCTGCCTAGTGTGTGTAGCTTGGAAGCTATTTGGTGTTAGCCTCATATTCGTTTGGATTGCCAACGAGAGGATTTTCGCAAACCTTACAATCTCTGCCCTGGTATTCTGCGATGTCTAGTCAAGGTTGCCTTGTATCCACCCTTTTCCTATGTTCACCTAGGTTGCTAGCTGAGAGCTATGTAACTGAACATTGCATTCTGAGGCGCTGTTTCTGGATAGTTCAGCCCTAGCGTTCTATATTCTGTGTTATTTGGGATCCAAACCCGCTGTTCGCATACTACGAACTGGACCCGAACTCACAAGGAGAAGCACTTGATCTTTGGGAGTAGTAGTGTGTGTGTGTGTTAGTGGTGTTTAGTGTTTTTGAGCACTAGCATTATTTGCATTCATTTCGCGCGTATCTTAAGTGCACCATTTCAACGTCTGCGACAGCCTCAATCCATTCCGGAGACTCTTCATCCAGCCTCTCCCTCCACCATTTGAGGCAGATCAAGACATTCAGAAATCCGTTTTGCCCTGGCAGATTCATCACGGTCCAGTCTCCATCCGTCTTTGGCATGGGATGCGAACCCTTACGCCACGGCGGATTGATGTCTTCCCACCAAACAGCCCACTCTGCCGCGAAGGCAAGAACGTCCTTGATGTCGGGCACACCGTTCCTGGCTCTCTGCACCCACGCTTCTACTTGGGCTGGACGCAACTTGGTCGAGTGACCCTTGACCTGGGGGGGGAATATTCGTAGGCATCAATTTGCATCGGCGAGTCTCGCAAAAATTACCGGAGTAATAAATCCTTTCCCTTCCTCTCGCAAGAACCACTGCCTCACGAGCGCGGACCACGCGACGCCAAAGTCTTCCTCCTGGAGGGATTTCAACGCCTTCTTGGCCCACTCCTTAGGTTCGACGCCTTTCGCTGTAGGCTTGGCCCGCGGCACACGAGGTTCTCGTGTCAGTGGTGCGGCTTCTTCTTCCTCTTCCTCGTCCCCACTGGCCTCGTCCCCACTAGCCTCTTCATTGTCTCCCTCCTTGTGCACGTCCTTCTCCTTACGCCGCTTCGCTGACCTCCCCGCTGACTGGCCGCCTTTCTTCCTCTTGTTGATCCCCATTTTCTCGCTCCAAGACTTGTCCAGCCCCAACTCGATGATTGTCTCACGGTACTTGGCGATGTTATTTTCGCGCACCACCTCGAACGGCGAGAGGTGCTGAGTTTCCACAGCTCGTGGTCGTACGCATCCCGCGGCATTGCCGCCATCTTGCGACGCAGCGGTGAGAGAACAATCATCCCCGCGAAATCATCCTCGTGCTCTTCTTCCTCCTGCTCCTCTGCGGGCGGGTCCCCGTTGGGCTCATCGCTGTCGATGTCCATAGATATTATTTTTCGAGTATTTGGGGGTGCCAATAATAGTGCCCCATCATTCCTGACTCAAACCGCATGACGCAAACAACTGCCGATGTGCCTTTCTCCCACCATCTTGCCCACTCTCGTGTTTCGCCTGCTTGCTCCCCTGCTCTTCTCATTGACCCTTTCTCATCAAATACGTCACCTTGCTATGTGACCCATGGATTGTCTCCCCAGTGTCAATGCTCGCACTATATGATGGCCCAAGCCTGATTGCACGCGACGTCCACAGCGGAGAACTCAGACTGGTTGTTGGAAGAAAATGACGATTGGGCTACCTTTTGAGCCTCGGCAGGCACAACACGACTAACGATAGCCATAGCCTTGACATAGGAGGATGAACTCTGATCGAGGCGGGCGACATTAACGTAGGGGATGTGTACCGTTTCCGAACGAACAAGGGCTTTCGGCTAGTCAGGACAACAGGTCAGAGATATCCGGGTTATTGTGTTTGATGAAACGCACAGCAACCCTAGGAACAACAGCTGACTCGGGCTTCACGATAATGCGGGGCTCGTCGTCCTGGAACGAGGCGGAATTAGTCAATATCCGGAAAATGAGAAATAGGAACCGAACCTCGAAGGGCTCAGTGTCCTCCATAGGCTCGTCTTCATTAATGGTAATGACTTCTTCAACCTCGCCCTCGGACTCAGAAGGGATCTCTTCTGGAGTGAAAGGCTTGGGCTTCTTGGGCTAGTAAAAAAACGAGTTAGAAATGCGGAAAAACAATGAATTTCTGTGACACACCTTGAGTTTCTTAGAAGCCTTGGCAGCCTCGCGCGCCTCCTCGAGCATCATGACCAGCGGAAGGTTCATTCTTCTGGGTACGAGTTCGGATCTCCTTGAGCTCGTCGAAGCAAGCAAGGGCGTCGCGGATGGCCTTCACGTTCTTCTTCTCCTACGCAACCCGATGTTGGATCCGGCAAGCGTTGAACTTGACGTTGAAACGAGGGTACAGCCCATAGATCTGATCTATAACACAGATCTTGGGAAAATGAGGCTTAAAAGCGAGCTTGGAAAACTGGTCAGTATGAAAATAGTGGTATGAAAATCTGGAAAACGTACCAGCGCACGAGCTGTGCGACCAGCTTTGTTCAAAGTATTCTCAAAGTCCTCCATGTTGACGTCATCGGTGAAGTCGTTGACGCTGAGTCGGGCATCGCGATATAGAGTTGAAAACTCGGCAGGAGGGACGTAACGGAGCGGATGAGCCATGTTGTAAGCGATGGACTGCTCCTGAGCAGTAGGAATGTGGGAAGTAAAGGCCTGCAATAGAAGACGCAGGTATGGTGTTAATGGAGATTTATAGGGACTCCAACGAGTATTTATGCTCATGCGGAAAAATTTGGATCAGGGGTATCCGGAAACTGAGGGCAGTCTGAGTTTTAAAAATGGGGGAGAGGGATGGATACGGCTCATCAGTTTTCGCAAATTCGATTGCGGATGATGGACAGATCCTCATCTCCAAGGACATTATGAACTCAGGCCCCACGGCAGATAGGGATATTCCGGCCAATGGCAAAAATCACTTCATAGGAGCAGACCAACCAGAACCATGGTATGAGAACTTGCATGTGAATAATCACATCATGACGAGTATCAAGGTTTGATCTAAAAGGGGATTATTGACAGATTCTGTCAGATCCTGTCAAATAAAGAACTTAATACACAAGTTCCGGATTCTTGGCCCGACAACAATTAATTTGAATAGTCTCAACTTGACAAAAGTGGCTAATCGAGATCGTAAAGGTCGTTGTCGTCCCAACCATCGGCATCCTACCAATTCCCAGCAGGATCCCAGTTACTAGACCAAGGACTGGAATGGAGAATGCCGGTAGAGGAACTATCCGCAAAAATAACAAGGGTATCAAGATTGGCACCACTATCCACAGCCATCTGGGCAGAAAGTCGAGTCTGACAGCGACGAGCAACCGATTCGACAAGACCAACGAGCTGGAACGCAAGGGTGGAATAGGGGGGCGAAACACCACTGATTACGGATCGAATAGGGGTGCGGGGCCAAGTCAGCCTGGAAGGCGGCCACATGCCCAGCAAGTGATTGAACCGTGTCGGGAAGGGGTGTACCGATGAACAAAGGGATATAAGGCCTAAGGACTTGAAGCTCGAGGAAATGAGGTGCGGCCAGGCTGGTATCCGCAAATGCATGTTGAACTAGAATCAGGTTTAACACGAGACTGGTGAAAGAAGGATCTGTAACACACGCCAACGTCTGTAGAAGGTGGTCTCAAAACCATGAAGCCATTCCTCCCAGAACCAAAGCTTGGTAAAGTCGCATTCGGAATCCGGAATGCCAGCGCAGTGGATACAAGGGGCCCCGAATCTAACCGATTCACAAGCGTGTCCGTCACATTTGCAAGGCCAGCAAGGAAGACTCTGACGAGGCTAAAAAGCAGGGACGAGTCAGGAGATGGTTTTCTGGATTATAGGGCGCTGACCTTCATAAGAACCAGAAGCGCCTCCACCTCGCAGGTAAGGCTGGAATTAGGATCCAGATGAGCAGGAATAGCAGTATTCGGAGCAGGAATATCCTGCCCAGTATTGGGAACGCTCATGGTGGAAGAAGACAAGAAGTTCCGAAGGAAAGGGGACAATCCGGAAAATCACAAATTCTGGATTCGGCAAAAAGGGATAGAATTAATACAGGGGTGTGCCTAAATTATTCTAACTACCCCTTTCCCAATGGAAAATTGTCTCCCCGAGAATGATAGGGAAAGGATTGTTCTCAGGTGTGGCAGCAAGAAGTCCCTCAACATGCGCCCGCCACAAATCCTTCAATTTCTTGTTGATATTGAGAGAGTGAAACGATAAGTAGAGGTCAAGAAGCTTGTCCGAATTATTGGTATTAAGGATGGCGTCTTTGACAAGTTCGAAGCGACGAGTGAAAACCCGTTGGTTATATTCGAAAACCTGGCAAGTAGCTGCAGAGAGATCCGGAACGGGAATTTTGCCGCGGCCTGGTTTAAATTCTGCGAGAAGGAGACATGGTTATCCACAAGATCAGGATCCGGAAAAAGTAACGCACTCCCAGCCGGAGTACCATCCGGAAAAGCCTGGTTAAAGGCTTCCCATTCCCTCCATTGACGGAATTTGCAAGTACCGCAGACACGGTCCTCGCACTCTTCGCACTCGTGACCCCAGGCAATAAACCTGCAGTCCAACCCCTTTTTGGCACAGTAGGCGCAGCGTTGAAGTGGCTGTCAGGAAGAGTCAGTAGCGATCCGGAAAGCCAGTAATCCAGGAAACGCACTGAGAAGTCTTCTAGCATGTATGACGCAAACTTCCATTCAAGGGATGGGAAAGACATGACATTGGGCATGATTCCGGATTCGCAGGAAAGCGTTCTGGGTCAAGCATTATGATGCTGACATGTAAATAAATACTCCCAGTGTCTTGTGTTCAAACTCAGTTTGATCCGATCAGTTTCGGGCATCTCGGATATGTTGACTGGGACAAGAATCCTCAAGTCGAGACTCAAGTTAAAATCCGGACGCAGGACTTAGGGAATTAAAGGGAATTCACGAAAATACAGAAACAGGCACCAAAGCGTGGTGCAATTGATTACTATCCGAAGGGCCATGCTACAACTAGTCCTATCTAGTTATACAAAGCCCAGTGTCCAAGAAAGCAGTATGAGCGCGATAAGGGTCCAGGCCCGTGACAGACAAACGAGCGCGATTGATATACATGAGATATAAGTAAAATTCATGGTTGTATGTAAGAAAAGTCCAGACAGAGGCCTACTCCGCCTTCGCCTTGCCCTTGTTCTTGCGATCGGCGATCTTGAACGCAGAGGCGCCGACGACGGAGAGGGTGGAGGTGTCAACAAGGTCGGAGGCCGCAAGACGAGGATGCCACTCGTCGGCTGGAAGGGTTGTCAATTCACTGAGCATCTCGTTGTGCTGGTCGATGATGGCGGACGGTGTCTCATCGGTGAAAGACTCTTTGAGGGCGGCGGGCCCAAACTGTCGACAATGACCAGCGCATTGAGGCCGAAGAGGGCGAAGCGTCTAGTGACGCGGCAAGCGGCTTCGTCGGCGACGTGTCGGGCGTCATTGGCGATTTGGATAGAGTCTTCCAACTCAGCGAGCAAGTCCTGTTGACCTAAGAGTGGAATCCAGAAACATATGAGTTTAGAAAGAAGACGAGAAATCCTGAAAACCGAAAGGGACTTACGTTCAGGAGAAGTGCCTGTCCACGCTCCCGGGCAGCGAACGACTTCGACAACGTGGCGCGCATCTTTGTTGTATGAACACAAGTGAAGACTCGCGCTGGCACAGTGATCGCACAAGGTTCCGTATGCGACGGGGGTGCAATCCTTGCCAGTAATGATACAATTAATACAAGGGACGGTCGGCGAAAAGGTACAGAACGAGTAAGTATTCAGGATATGGTAGAAGAAATATAGAGACGCACGATGCAGGTGTTCACCTCGTCCGTAATGACGGTGGCCTCGCTGACCGAAATCCGCTTCCCCTCCAAGATTGGTTCCGTGTGCTTGCCTCGTTTGTTGATAGTCGGCGCGGGGAGTCCGTTATAGAACATGGGTTGCGATGTGTTGGCCAACCGCACCGTGGAGATGATGCGGGGCTTGCTGTCGGTCGAAATATTGAACTGGGCACCTAAGAAATCATGAGACAAAGTTCCGGATATTGGGTAAGGAGACTTACCACCGATGGCCTTGTGATTGCTCTGGCGCTTTTTGAGGATTTCCTCGACCGCCTTGCCAAGGGCAGTGGCGTTGATATCGGCAAGCTAACAAGGGGCGTGCGTTTGTAAGAGCGAAATAGATAAGAAGAAGAGTCGTGGCTTACCACCTGAAAATACTGCCACCCCTCGATAACTATCGACGGGACTACCCCCCAAGTCCCGTCGATAGTTATCGAGGGTGGCATCGTGCCAGCACGAGCTCTTGGTGGCAGCTGTGGCACCTAGCAGCGCCGTGGCAGCCGCGCCACCCAGTATATACCTGGTTTTGTTTGGGCGTTTGTTTTCGACCAAACAGTGCCATATGTGCCACGGAGCAGCCATGTATGCCACTGAACACCAAATTGCAATGGATATGGTGCCATCCATGCCACGGAGCCCTGGACCCAGGGTCAGTAAAAATTTGTTAAACAAATAGTGCCTTGAGTGTCACGAGACGTTCTGATCAAGGGCCAGTAAAAAAATGTGACCTGATTACTGCCATCAGTGCCACAAGACGTCCGGGACGAGGTTCAGTAAAAAAATGTGACCCAATTACTGCCATCGGTGCCACGAAATGTTCTGACCGAGGGTCAGTAAAAAAATGTGACCCGATTACTGCCATCGGTGCCACGAGACGTTCTTACCGAGGGTCAGTAAAAAAATGTGACCCCACTAGTGCCATCGGTGCCACGAGACGTTCTGACCGACGGTCAGTAAAAAAAATGTGACCCAATTACTGCCATCAGTGCCACGCTTTGTTCTGACCCTGGATCAGTAAAAATTTGTTACCGTAATAATGCCATCAGTGCCATGTACCATTTTGATCGGGGATCCAGTGGAAAATATGACCCATGCAATGCCATGCGTGCCACGGATCATTTTGAAGCAGGACAGGGAATGCCATCGGTGCCACCAATAATTTTCGGGAAAATAATATCCGAATACCGCCATCGGTGCCACGAAACATTTCAGCACTGGACCAGGGGAAAAATAATACCAAAGCCGTGCCATCATTGCCACAGGTCATTTGGATGCTGCATCAGGGGGGAATAATAGCTAGAAAATGCCATTATGCCACGGATCATTTGTACACCAGATTAGGGGATCAATAATACCCAATCTATGCCATGGATGCCACGGACCATTGGATCGGGGAAATACCCTAAAAATGCCATCGGTGCCACAGATCATTTGGATGGTGGATTATAGGGAAAAATACACCACCATTTCAAGGTTGGATCCCAAAAAGAATGACAAGAGGAATAACATGGGTGCCACACAACACTGAGACTAGGATCACTAAGAGCGCTTTCAACAAAGAGGATTGCAAGCAACAGAACATGTATAAGCATTTTCTTTGTGATCCAGTGGTGGTGACTTCAAATGCCATTGGTGCCACTGTTCGATCAAGACTGCGAAAGTCTCACTCTCTGTCAACTCCTAGTGATGCTACCCCTTCCAACACTGCAGACAGTTCTTTTCCTTCAGCATCAGGTCCCTCATCCTCATCGCTGGATCCATCATCCAGCAGCCATTCGTCCTGAGATCCCTCATCATCCTCCCCCCTGCAGGCTCATCAATGTTCATCTCCGTTGTTTCAGGTTCCACATCCGGTAGTGGCATCGGTGGCCTCGATGGCTCAGATGGCACTGGCCCTTGTTCTTCAGGATTTGGCACCAGTGGCACTGGGGGCAAGACCCGGATCCTGGGTTGAAGGGTCCCTGTGAAGGCAGGGCCCAACGTGTCCTTCATTGCTTGGAGCCTCTTGGAGTGAACATCATCAACCTACCCCGTCGGTTTCGATACTTTCGAATGAAGAAGGCCAATACTAGGTCCTGTGCCTTAATCTCTGACTCCCGCTGGACAAGGAAGGTCCGTTCGTCCTTCATATGGGTCACAAAGCGGCGAATTTCGATGTTCAGTCGCTGAATCTCTTCCCTGGCCCGCTTGAGCTTGTAGTAAGAGTCAAGGAGCTGACGGGCAGCAGGTGTGGCCCAGGCACGGATGGAGGAAGTAGTGTCTGGATTCCGGAGAATGTCGAATTCCGAGAGGAAGGTATAGTCAACGACTTCAGCGCTGCGGCTGCCGTATTGTAACGATTCAGGGTGTTCCGGATGGCCTTTGATCTAGCTTTGAGAGCTTTAGCAATGTGGTCTCTGAGTTTGTAAGCTAAAAACGCATATTAGGCCCACTCCCCCTGCCAATTAAAGGAAACGCTGACCTAGACCTGACTGGTTAACCTTGGTGAGCTCCAAAATCCGCTTGACCACCAGACCTTCGAGTGCATCGATGGCTCGCCGATACCGCCACATGGTGACTAGCTCTGCGGCCTGAATCCACTTTGGATCCTCTGTTGTCCACCTTACCTCTATCAACAATCGTTGTTCTGTTGTCTGCACAGTTTCCACTGCCCTATCATAATTTTCCTTTGCATGTCGTCTTGTGGTCCCATTTGCAGTGGAGCCTTCAGCAAAGACATCTTTGAACTGCTCTCTGCTAAAGGAGCACAGATGGCAATGGTGGTATGGCATGGGTGGCACCAGTGGCATGATATCAGTGGCACGTGGAATTATAGGTGAAAACGCCCATGTGGCAGGAATGGCATCGGTGGCACGAATTGGAGGAGAGTGGCACACATGGTGATTTCAGTGGCACACATGGTGATTTTGCGAAAGGAGACAGTGGCACAGGTGGCATCAAAAAGCCGTGAGCTCATTTCCAAGGCCAGTCCAGTAAAAGAACACACCTTCTATCCGCCAGATTGACCAGCTGTTGGTAGTATTCCATGTGATCAGTTTCTTCGGCTGGTTCCACTGATAGTCCATCCAGGTACACCTTCTCTTCTTCCAAATGAGCCTCCATCATTTCTTCAGTCACACCAGCCTGTGCCATGGCATACTTGACAGTTTTTTCGGTGTTGAGTATGCCAACTGCCTGTTTGTAGTTGTTGACCAAAAAGGTGCCTTCCAATTGATGGTAAGAAATATGATGAGTATTAGATGGAAAAAAGTTACTCAGGTTCGCATACATATCAAAGGTATCCACATGAGCCAGGTAGGTTCTGATTGTCTGCTTGCAGTGAAACACACTTGCGTTCCGAACAGACCTGGACAGCCCATTGGATTTTGAAAAAATACGCTCACATCCCTCCAAGTCCTCGATGCACATCCCTTCAACATAGGTTGCCAGGTACTTGAGCTGGCACCGACAGTTGTGAGCGTGCCCATGGAATGCTCCGACCAACAACCTGAAATTGTGCTCCTTGGCCTTTGGACCGAGTGGAGAGTTCTTGAGAGTTTTGGCATGACCACATCCAATGTCATAGCCAAGGCCTATATCCTTGCCAAAGGCATCCATCATGACATTCTCGATAGCCAGAGGATACTTGGCACTGTCTCTTGGTTAGCGAGCCATGAGTGCCATCGGTGCCACCACTCACAGCTCTCCACTTCTGACCATGTCGGCCACCGACAGCATGAAGCTGTGCCAGCACAATGCAAGAAAAATGCCTGTCTCCTCGAAGATCCCCCACATTTTCGAAGTGAGCTCCTCAGAGAGATTCTTCCAATGCTCCTCGCACGCAGATGCCTCTTCAGGATCAAGAATATCCTGAAAGTCTTGAATCAGTACTATGCTACCAATGCCACAGGCACGTCGTGCCACCAATGCCATGTATGCTAGGCTGCACTTGGATGGTGCGAGTCTGCAGGTGCCACGAGTGTCACAGTACCGATGCCACAGGCGCGTCGTGCCACCAATGCCATGTATGCTAGGCTGCACTTGAATGGTGCGAGTCTGCAGGTGCCACGAGTGCCACAGTACCGATGCCACAGGCACGTCGTGCCACCAATGCCATGTATGCTAGGCTGCACTTGGATGGTGCAAGTCTGGAGGTGCCACGAGTGCCACAGACCGAATAAATGACTCACTGGCAGAACCACCTCTTCAGCCAACTGTTCCTTTACCCACCAGTCAACATCCGGCTGGCTAATGAAGTAGTCTCCGCCTGCAGATGCTGCTCTGGGGTCTGGCCTCTCACAGCCACCACAGAGAGGAACACCGTCCTCAGTGAAGCCCTTGTCCTTCTGAAGGACGCATTTCAAGGAATTGTTACCGTCACATGTGGCTAGCATAGAGAAGTACAGCTGGCCTTCACCTTCGAGCTTGTATGTGCAGGCTGGGCAGCAATTTTTGAGATGCCAGTCCTTCGAATCCCTCTGCAAGGCTTTATTCACCCGATTGTCCACCTCTTCAAGTATACCAAGATAGAGATCAAAGCAAGTCGTGAACTGCTGCGCGCTGTAGGGTTTGAATGCTGCTCCCTGAAGATCTGACAGTGCCTTCATCCATGCCTGGATTCCCAAGGCTGGGCACCTGAGATGGGTCAGTCTATACATCTCAAGCACTTGCATCGTGATTGTGAGTTTGGGCTTCCATGGTGAGCATGGCATCAGGCCCTGCCCCACCAAACAAGATGATATATAGACGTCCGTGCTCTGCATGGGGACATCAACTGTGTAGGTGTCTACTGTCCCTTAGCGCGGAAAATTCCGAGAAGAAAGCAGACATACTGAAAATATCCACAACCATGACAGTATATGCATTCTCAACCAGCTCTGGTGGCACCAGTGGCGGTTCCTTCTCCAGCCTGCCGCCCTGCGCAGCCGTAAACTTCATGTAGGCGTCTGTCATCGCTTCCATTTGCTGGCGGAAGCCATTAACACGGCCCTGAAGAATATCCTAGCAGTTTCGGGTATCCTGTGGTCGTCTCCTGTAGTCCACAAAATTAGGGCAGTAAAGATGGAGAGAAAAAGCACGGGCCTCTGTTTCTTTCCGTGAATATCTTCCCAAAGACCCCTCTCCAGATCCGCCATCTCTCCACCCCCATGGCTTATATCAATGGGCACCGACCCATCCACTACATCGTCGTATGTGACAGCATTGTCATCTTCCCATTGATCGTCTTCATCTGGAATGTGTCAAACCTTGTCCAACCTTTGTTGTATTTCGGGAGTCCGAGCTACAAAATTAAAATAGTCTCCAAGTAAAACAATCTGTACGGACCTGCAACTTCATCCGCTACTGCATTTTGCCTGGCTGCAACATCCTTTCTGAAAAGGGTTTTGAGTTGGGAGGTACGGTTTTCATTTCGGTCTTGGCTCTCCACTGATAATCTGATCTTGGTTTTTGGTCTTATACGGTTGGGATTTGTCTTGGTCTTCTTCTCCTTTGGCATTAGAGAGTGTGTTGAGTGGCGGGAGAAAAATTTGACAGCTTATATCATTCCGAGCTTACCGATGTCAATCTTCAATGATTTCCCACCAGGATCCAAACAATGCCATGAAAAGCTCTAGTGGCACAGGTGGCACCAACCTCTTTATTCAGTGTGTATGCCATGGATGCCATTCAATTCAACTCCTTGTGCCACCAATGCCATTTGATTTGAAAATAATTATGTTCCAAGTATAAGGAAAGTCATGAATTACGCCAGTACTCATTTTCAGAATCATATGCATACTCCTCCTTCAAAACCTGCCCCCCTAAATTACCCAAGCAGACAAGGGCCCTTGCCTCTTCCAGGGTGTGGCCTGCTGCCACATGGGTGGTGATCCGTGGATTATCCGTTGCACAAAGAGTGGTTTGGCCCCGGGCTGCAGCTATGGTAAAATTTGCCTGGGCGTCGTCGAGAGAGGTGTGGATGGTGCCGCTGCCACAGACGACATATGTCTGGGTGGCATTGAGGGGAAGGTCTAGCGCAGGGGACAGAGTCCTTGGGCCACACTGGAGGGGCTCCAGGGGAGGGAGGGAAGGTGATTGACTACCAGGGATAAAGTTTTGCTCACACCCCTCTTTGTCAAAAGGGTGGGGTGGAGCTCGGCAGGAGTTCGTGTGGACAAAGCGGTGGAAGCTGAAGGTGGCACCGGTGGCACTGAGCAACGACACAGTGCTGGGAGACGCTGAAGAGGCAGTAGTGGGAGTGCATGGGGTATGCGCAGTGGTGGAGCAGTGGGCCTGGGTCTTGGGGGTCCGGGGAGGCTCCAGGCACGCAGGGATGGTGGGGCTCAAAGGGTGGGCATGCTCTCCGGCGTGGCAGCAGGCATGCCACACAGGGAGGCAAGCCTCCCAGGAGGAGAACTTGGTGGCGCCCCCCCCCCCCCCCCGAGGAATATTTTCGCAGACACGCTGGGCGCTTGACCTTTTTTTGTGTTTCTTTCCGGGTTGGACCAAGGCGGGAAAAAAAAAGGGATGCACCAAGAGGTGTAGATGCCGCGGCTGTCCAATGCAGCCAGGCTGGAAACCAGGTAAAACGAAGTGGCTTGGGCCCGTGTATTGCCGGGGTCAGGGTGGAAGGGTGGGGAGCATCGATAGGGCGAAGACATTGTGGACGAAGAACAAGTTGATATTAGTCACGGGACTTGATCCGTATTTTTTTTGGGTACCGTGCCATCTGTGCCACCCAAAATCCTTCGGCCTGCCACTCCTGCCACCGAAAATTGTTGATCTCTCGAAAAAAAAATGAAGTTTTGCCACCTGTGCTACATGTGCCATTGGTTTCATAAACAAAAAGTTTGTACCCTACTGGCCATCGTGCCTCAGATACCCATCTTTGTCCCTCCACAGTGTATCTGAAACCCTTTGCTGGAGCTCATCTTGTCTTCTGTGGGTCCAAAGTTCGTATTCCAAGGAATAATCTTTTTTTTCTTCCACCTGATACCCCTGCTTAGTTCCCTTTTGCGAATTTGCTTCCTTCCTTTTTTCCCGCTTTTTGAATACTATAAGATGACGGTTTCTAATTGGGTCAGTCAGAGTGGGAGAGCATGAGTAAATGGAATTACTTCTCCCTGTAGGCCTTGTCAGCACATTTCTTCCTGTCCTTCTGCTCCTGTACATGCTCAGGGTCGGCCTTGATGCTGGCTCTAAATCCATCCAGCTTCCATGTAGATATCTCAAACAATGTCAGTTGCCACATACCTTGCAATCCCAATTCTACTTTTCTCTGCTTCCTCTTCTTTATGGCTGCAGCAGCTGAGTATGGATTGCAGTTAGCTCACTCTGTGTACATACTTTTCACAATATTTGGCTTGCGCAAGCCGTCTGGCAACTGGGGTACGCGATGGCACCAGTGGCATAGGGGAGTGTTTCTCCCTCTCTGGCATTCTAAATGGACAGCAGGGCCTTCATAATGAGCCAGAGGGACAAGGAGATCACTTACCAAGTCAACTGCGTTGAAATTTCGAGGTTGAGAAAATTTGGTGTTGTGGTAAGAGTCAAGAGGTGAGGTACCCATATGAAAGTAGTGAACCATTTAATTTGTTGGATGTTCCAAAATATATCACATTCCATGCTTAAAGAGAAAATTCAAAAATATTTGGGGACACCCAAGAGATGTGTTACTTTGATTCTGCCGATTCAGATTTAGTGGCTGGGAGCTTGGGATGAGGTGCGAAGCGAAAATGTGGTGGGACGTGTACATGATCACGGCGGGACGTGTTACGGGATCACAGTGTCACAGCCGAAATTCATGTGGCACCAATGGCAATTATTGTGGCACCAATGGCATGATCCATTTGGTTACATTTTTCTCGTGGCATCGATGGCATGGGTCACAAAATTTGTGATACTACTTCAATGAACCCGCGGCAGTGGCGAGATGTTTCAAATTCAAGAAAAACATGTCAAACAAGATGTGCTACAGCCCAGCCTTCAGCTCTTCAAGAGTAGAAAATAATGCGGACCAAGCCGACGCCCGCTTCAAGCCCAACCGCTCCTCCTGCTTCGTCTGCGCATCTGTAAGTGTCTCAAAACATTCCTCCTCTTTCTAAAAGCCGTGCTCAACCCATCGGAAGAGACCCCCTGCAGTGTACTGGGTGAATGAGTATTGCCGCTCACCAGCTGCAATGGGGATGTTGGAATGGAAGATGGCTGCGCTGGGAATGAGGATAGTGGCGCCAGGGGGGGACTTGAGGACGAGCTTGCAGTCCCAGAGGATAAGATGTCCTCCTCTCGTGAAATCGAAGTTGCCAAGCGCTGTTATTGAGCACCATCCGAACGCCAGGTTAGCAAAGTCCCGATGGCCCAAGGTACAAGTTCATGGGCCAAGATTGAAGGTGCATGCAGACCATATGCTGTTTTGGAAGGGACGAGAGAGCTGGTCGTACTTTTTGTAAAATATGCTCATGTAGTCGATGTAGAAATCAAAAACATTGGGAGCCCAATTGGCGAACAAGCCTGTAAGAAAGCATTGAGGAAAGCTGGAGAGGCATGCCAGTCACATACCGGTGGCAAAGCCTGCGAGTCGTTGGAAGGCAGGTAGGGCAATGAGTGCTGCAAAGATTGCGGAGTTGATGACGCCGTTGACCAATGCCCTAGGCTGGAGCTGTCCACCCCTGTACGAGTCCCCGCCCGATACCTGGGCAAAGTCCCCTCGATGGTGGTGGAGCCGCTCGTAACTGAGGGACGCGTGGACCCGAGCAGCCTCTAGCGCCTGGACAGCGCGGTCATGGACGTGCGTCATGAAACCCTCATTGTCAGGCATACCACCATAAAGCGCACAGACCTTCCCATTGCGATCTACAATGGGTCGAGGGGTACTGGAGAATGTTATGTGAGAGAGGGAAGAAAAACAAAAAAGCAGCATGACGAACCTTCCACTCGACTTCACCAGCCGAAAGCCTTTGTGCTTGGGCTTATCTCCGAAAAGGTCCTGCAACCGGTAGGTGCAGCTGCCGTTGTCACGGAGCCCGATGAATCCAGTGGCTGCAATCCGGGTTTTCCTGAGATGAAATTGAGCTGTGATAGGAGGTGCGGCTGCGTGGATATGTTGTTGGTGACGGGATGGACGAGGGTCACGGAGAGGATCCGCTAGGGCCTTGACAGCTGCACGGGCATTGCGATGTTTAACTTTGGACTGAAGTTTATCCCTTTGCATTCGTGTAGTCAGGGTCGGGGTGGTTGGTTGGTCAAAAGGAGTCACAGGGATCAGAGACAAGAGGCTCGAGGGAGTTCCAGTGTCAAGCTCTGTGAGATCCCCGTGGGATTGAACACCGACAGCAGCAGCAGCAACTGCATCAGTGATGGAGAAGTTTGTCGAAATTTCCTCCCAAGAGCCAAAGGTGTGGCCAGACCGGGTCTGGGAATGAGTGAGCGAATTCAGAAGGGGAGAGCGTCGGAGCCGTACAGTCCAAAGGGTAGAAATGTCGATGCCAAGGAGCGAACCTGAACCTGGTAGGAAGGTGAGCAGTGGCACAGATGGCAGTGGCATCGGTGGCATTTCGAGTCACAGTTGACAAGTCAGTTGACTGGGCGGCACGAGTGGCATTGGTGGCATTATTTCAAGTCCGATGCGTACATGGCACAGGTTGCACGGGTGGCATGGTATGTTTCCATTCAGACACATTGCCGCTGGGTTCCGGGCTCGGATACCGACAACATGTGCATGGTTCCCCAGCAGGAGTACCGCAGACAAAAAAGGAAAGGAAAAAAGGGCAGGCACAAGTTCTGGGCACGAATCTCGGCAGCCAGCCAAGGCCCACGCATCTCAGTGTTCCCCGGCAGGAGTACAACAACAGACAATGTGAACTTTACCTTGGAGCTTGACGTTCAGTCGCATGGTGGCCCCAGCGGCAAGAAAGCGCAGATGGTGGTGGTAGAAGCCAAAAGGGAGCTCCCTTAGTCAGCCCCAAAGAAATCGTGCCATACGGGTGGATTTTACCTCTTAATTACATCTTCAAGACGTACTGTGCCACGGGTGCCATGGCTGATTTCGTTGGCCACCAGTGCCACAGGTGCTATGGCTGATTTGGTTGGCAATCAGTGCCACTGATGCCACCCATCATAGCCCAACGGCGGTCACATGCTTGATCGGGACTTCAAACTTTTTTATTTTACCACCACCATCACATTCATTTCAACACCACGACTTCAAAGGTAAGTGTAGGTCAAAATTGGCAGGTGGGTTCATATACTCACTACCGCATTCCCTAGATGTCAAAGGGCAAAAGAAACGCCAATTCCACCCAAGGGTCTCCAACCGTGTCCCCAACCGCGTCTCCCCCTTTGTGTTGTAGCGCCCTAACACGGTTCCACCTCCCAGCGCTGGCCCATCCGCATCCGAAACTCCTGCCTGGAGTCTGTGCAGCCGGGCAAGTGGCCGAGCCACCGATGCCACCACCCCCCCCAAGCCCCCAAGTCCACCTCCAGGCGCAAAGGCCAAAAGAACGCGCCGCCGCCAATGAGGACGAAAGCGACCCCTGAACCCGAAGATTCCGACCCCGACATGCCGAACATGGACCACGCTCCCACTGAAGCCGAGCTTGTGCAGCTCCGTTAACTGGAGGCTGCCCAGGATGTCCCAGAGCTTCAAGCCCCTGCTGAGCTGAGCCGGAGTTCGACTTCGAAGATCCTGCTCGTAGTGAGGGGCCGCTTGTTGACTACCCTAGCGACTGGGAGGAGGTCAAAGCCCTCGACGCGGACCAGTCCCCATCTCCCACGACCGCACACAACGCGGTGCCGGTGCCACCCACCCGCCCCTGCAACGACGACGCACAAAACGAGACGGCGCCACCAGTGCCACCCACCCGCCTCCACGACGACGATATGCAAGACGAGACGGTGCAACCGGTGCCACCCACCCGCCTCCGCGACGACAACATGCAAGACGAGATGGTGCTACCAGTGCCACCCACCTGCCTCCGCGACGACGACATGGAAGACAAGACGGTGCCACCAGTGCCACCCGCCCGCCTCCGCGATGACGACATGCAAGACGAGACGGTGTCACCGGTGCCACCTTCAAGTCCCCTCAACAACGATGCACAGGACAAGTCGGTGCCATTGGTGCCACCTTCCAGCCCCCATGCACCAGACGAGCCAACACCAGTGCCATCAGCCCCGCCGAGGACACGACAGTGCCACAAGTGCCACCTGCCACCCCCCCCAACAACGATGAGGAAACCCAGCCAGCACCTTCACGCACCGTCCCCCTGGAGCCCCCCAGCCAGCCAGCATCTACCCCGCCAATCAAGATCATGGTCGCGGATGGCAGTGACGACGATGACGACGAGAGCGACAGTAGCAGCCGTAGCAGCAGCAGCAGCAGCAGCGACGGCAGCAGCGACTCCGATCCCGACGCTGACAGCGATGGCAAGGGCGCCGGTGCCACTCACCACAAGCGACACCCCAATGTGCCGCAGCATCGAAAAAAACGAAGCCATCAAAGGGCAAGGGGAAATCAACGGCGGAGGTGAACACGGTGGCAGCGAGGCTGAAGGCGGTGAACGAGGTGAGGGTGGTGCTGGACGCGGAGGTGTGTGAATGGGAGGAAAAGCTGGAGGCGCGCTCGGCGGAGCTCTCCGAGCAGCTCCACCTGGATGAGGACAAGTGCCGCAAGGCACTTGTCCACTTCCACAAGTGGAAGAAGCAGGAGAAGTCCCGCAAGTACAACGAGTGGTCCGCGTTGATTTGGAAGCGGACCCAGGGGATCAATTCGGATGGTGCACTTTGTTTCCTCCACAGCACGCCATTACTGACCTTTTTTTTTCAACAGGGAGGGAGGTCAAGGTCTCGATGCCCGACATTTCCAAACTTGTCAAGCAGGAGATGCTGTTAGACAAGACTTCGAGCAAGCCGTGGTGGACACCGGCCGCACTTGAGGACTCAAGACAGAGTGCCTCGCAGCCCATGTCAGCAAGGAGTTGGGAACCCGTGCCAACGACCTCTCTGCTGCTCAAGATGTCGCCTCCCTCGCAAATAGTGTTGAGAAAGCGGTGAGTTTCCAAATTGTTCCCGTGGCAACGGTGGCACTGATGGCTAACATTTGATTTTGAAGTTCGGTTCTGCCGAGAAGCGAACAAATGTCAAAGCATTCGCCGTCTTCAGTGCGGGCCACATTTCCGACACCATCACCACTGCTGTCGTCAGCACTCCTCGGAGCCTCGGCTTCTTCAAGGACGTCCATGACATCGACGTGGTGACATTCGGTTTATCTTACCATGTGTGGGCCACCAGCAAGCCGGTTCTCAAGTCCGAGGTCCTGAAACCTAACCACAACGTCACGCTTAAGCCTGTCAAGGCGGAGCCCGCAAGGACACCGGCAAGATGACTATGACCGACAAGAGGTCATTTGTCAATAAGTGGATGGAGAAGTCGCTTCGTAAGCCACCCTCTTAATTCTACCTCCTATTTATTTACCCATTAATACATTTTCTATCTAGGGGAGAAGACCGGCGTGGCCAGTGCTACTATGCAATACACCAACTACCATCGGGTCTGCATCGGCCAGCTCGGAGTCCGGCTCGCAGGGTGGCCCGACACTGTCGAGATGATGCCCCTGTCCAACATGAGGACAGGCGCGGTGTGGGTCATTCAGATGCTGTACGACCGAATTCTGAGCGGCGAGCTCAAGTGGGTGGATGTGGACCGGAACAAGCAGGAGGCGGTGCAGGCAGAGTTCAGCGTGTGGAGGAAGGGGGACACGAAGAAGGCGTCGAAGGCCAAGGCAAAGTCCAAGCCGACCGCCAAGAAATCGGGCGGGAGGAAGCGGAAATTGCCAGAGAGTGAGGACAAGGCAGAAGAGACCCCGTCCGAGCACGAGACGAAGACGCCGCGCCCCCACCCCCTCCATCCAACAAGCTCAAGTGGCCTGCCGATGACGAAGAGGAAGAGCAAGATGCCGAGGACCGGGACCTGACCCCCGAGCTGTGCAAGAAGAAGGCCAAGCAATTGGTGGCACCGGTGGCACCCCCGGCGGCGGCCGCCCTCTTGAAGCAGGGTGGGAAGGAGAAGACGTCAGGGAAGGGGAAGGAGTTGAAGCGGCTGCGGAAGCTGAAGGAAGAGGGGCGAGGGAAGGAGAAGAAGAAGGAAAAGCGGAAGCGGGAAATGGGAGATGGGAGATGCGGCCGAGGATGAGCCCCCCTTCAAACACGCGCGCCCCAAGCCGAAGACGCTTGAGAAGAAGGTCCTGAAGAGCGTTGCGTTCATCGAAGACTCGGACGACGAGCTGGGTGCCACGGGTTCCAGCAAGACAGCCAGTGGCAGGGGTGGCACCAAGCCCACCATGAGCCCTTCCAAGGCCGGTGCCTCGGACAACGATGACAAGGATCTTCCACCTGCGGTCCTTCAAGCGCAGAAGAAGCGCAAGGAGGACACAGACAGAGCGGCCGCCATCCACGCCAAGAACGCGGAGGAGATGGCGAAGAAACAGGCAGAGGGCAAGGGCAAGGGCAAGAAAGATTCCAAGCCCAAGACTGTGAAGGAGATTGATGAAGATGCCAATGCCAGCTTTGACAACGACAACGACGAGTAGCCAATGCACGGGCCTTTTCATCCCCTCCTTTTGTGCCCTCCGCCCCACATTCTCCTTGCCATGACCCGCTCAACTCGGTGCCCACTTCGCTGTCCGGTCACTATGGCCCGCTCAACTCGGTGTCCATGTCTCCGGCCTTGCGCTCGCCCAAAACGCCCCCTGCCTGTCTGCTGCAGGGGGTGTTTTTTTTTTTGAATACATGTAAAGCATGTCGTCTCGCATATTTTAGTAATGTACCATCACCAAAAAAAAAAAGTTTTTGAATTGCGTCCATGGCACTCATGGCACCCTTGAGAAGGCACAAGTCAACTTGGGTTCAACTGGTGGCATTGATGGCACTGGCACCGGTCGCACATCACGTGCAGAAACCCATTGTGTAATAAGGGATAGCAAGATGTTTCGTGGCACTGGTGGCAGTATTGGGATATTATTTTCCCGGAAATTATTGGTGGCACCAATGGCATTCCCTCTGCTTCAAAATGATCCGTGGCACGTATGGCATTGCATGGGTCATATTTTCCACCGGATCCCCTGTCAAAGCGGTACATGGCACTGATGGCATTGCTACGGTAAACAAATTTTTACTGATCCGGGGTCAGAACAACCAGTGGCACTGATGGCAGTAATTAGGTCACCTTTTTTTACTGATCCTCGGTCAGAACATCTCGTGGCACCGATGGCACTAGTGGGGTCACATTTTTTTACTGGCCCTCGGTAAGAACATCTCGTGGCACCGATGGCAGTAATTGAGTCACATTTTTTTACTGACCCTCAGTCAGAACATCTCGTGGCACCGATGGCAGTAATTGGATCACATTTTTTTACTGAACCTCGTCCCGGACGTCTCGTGGCACCGATGGCAGTAATCGGGTCACATTTTTTTACTGACCCTCGATCAGAACGTCTCGTGGCACTCATGGCACTATTTGGGTAACAAATTTTTACTGACCCTGGGTCCAGGGCTCCGTGGCATGGATGGCACCATATCCATTGCAATTTGATGTTCTGTGGCATACATGGCTGCTCCGTGGCACATATGGCACTGTTTGGTCGAAAAAAAACCACCAAACAAAGCCAGGTATATATTAGGTAGCGCGGCTGCCACGGCGCCGCTAGGTGCCACAGCTGCCACCAAGAGCTCGTGCTGGCATGATGACACCCTCGATAACTATCGACGGGACTTGGGGCAGTCCTGTCAATAGTTATCGAGGGGTGGCGGTATTTTCAGGTGCCTAGGCCTCCGTGCCAGCGCATCCAAGAAGAAACAGGCCAACCCTCCCTCGGTACTTGATATCGTCATCCCGCCTTCAGCTGTCAACCCCTGACCAGTTGAACCGAACGAGATTAAATCTCTCGAGAAAGCACTCAAGGCCCTCTCTCAGCCGATGAGTGATCATCTCAAGAAACCATCAGAACGCAAGAGGATTCCCAACTCAAACCTTTGGTCAAAGCTTCATAAGAAATCCGCCGCTTATATAGCCAAGGGCCTTGGATGCACCAATATTTACCAGGTGCAGCCATGCCGTAGAGACCCCGATCTCCCTGCAATGTTAGAACTCAAGGAACCTGGCAATGCAGATGGTATGAACATGGACACTGTCTTGCTTGCCGAAGTGACGAAGATTTTGCTACATGTGAAAGACATTGTGGGGCAGATTCTGGACTGGGTAAGTTGTTTTGTCCATGTCAAAGCTGCGAGAACTGACTTACATATGCAGTGAGCGTCTCAGGCTGAGAAGGCGCCAGAACCGGAACCAGCCCCCGACGTGGAGCTCATCACAGAGGAGGAGAAAGCAGCCCTGTGGTCGGATCTTGCAACCATGGTAAAACCCTCATGGATGACATCAGTCCCGCCTGAAATTGGAGGCAACTCGACTGACAGGAAGCTCAAGTCGGACCAGTGGCAAACGCTCGGGATGGTGTACATGCCGATTACACTGATACACCTGTGGTATGCCTCCGATAACCCGGAGCGTCGCGAACTCTTGGATCTCACCATGGATCTCGTTTCTGCCGTTATATTGGCCTCATCCCGGGAGACCTCCCGGCAAAATTCCGCACAGTGCCTCAAATTCTTGTTATCTTACCGCGCCAAATTACAAAAACTCTTTCCGAATTACCGCTGTCATCCTAACCACCACATGGCTTTGCACATCCCCGAGTTCCTGTTGTTGTTCGGCCCTGTTCACGGTTGGTGGACGTTCCCGTTCGAACGGCTGATCGAGAAGCTGCAGAGAGTTCCTACAAACTACAAGCCAGGTGAGATCGTGCCAAAGCAGTGCTCCCCGTGTGCTCATTCCAATTCAGGAGAATACGAAGCGACCATTGGATACCAGTATCATCGAACGTCCAATCTCAGGATGATGTCTGATACCCGCAACTTTCCGCAGGCTCTCAAGCTGCTCATCGGGCTACTTGATAAATTACTCCGTCCCCAAACCCGCAATGTTTTTGTAGACATGAGCGTGAGACCACGCGCTCCGAACCCCGGAACACGAAAGGTAACCCTCCTGGGCCTGATATTGCCGCCACTTTTCAAAGAGTAGCTTGTTTACTTGGCTCCCAAAACACAATACCCAGCAAAGTGGTCACTCCGAGCTATACCACTCACAACGGTATTTGATACACGACCAACTCCAGGCACAAGGGGAACAGCTCCGTCATTGTTGCCGGCTCTGACGGCACTGACATTCCGATGGTCATACAAACGATTGTCCAGGACTCCCAGCATCCCGAAAATGTCTTCCTTGTCGTCAAACAATTGAATGCCGTGGCCATTGACGACAATCCATTCGCGCATACCCAGTACTTGCCGCGAAGATCTGGAGCCATCGTGATGACTTGGACCCGGAGCTTGATATTATCTACCCTTCCGAAATCACAAGTCACTTCGTCAGCTGTGAAATGCAAGTCCAGACGGCCACAGGGGAATCAGTGAAAGCAGCCGTGATAGTAACGCTCTGCAAGGTGTGCACATCATTTACACTTGTAACCCATTCTCACTGTTGTGCAGGGTATCCTTCTTGAGTACAAGGAAGAGGGTGAAGAAGAGGCAGAGGATGTTGATGCCATGCAACTCTAAGCCCGGACTCCGGAGCATCTAAACCGGTTCTATTCTGGATCCTGACCGCAACTATTTCATTTTCGTCTTCCATACATTCAATTCCGTATCTCCCTCTGTTTCGGACTCCCCATTCCTCCTCTGTACAAATATGTATTGATCCGTATTTATTTATGCTCTGTGGATATATCAGAATTAAATGGTTTGTGCATTCGGCATGCCGCACATACCGGTATAATCGGGAGGGTTTTCGTTGGCGGCGTCGGGTGTCCCGTTTCCCGTCCAAAATTCGGGACCAGCATCCCGTCTGAAAAACTCGAGCATCCTTTTAACCTGCACATGATCTTGAGGACAGAAAGAAAGGACCGTCGGGCGTGCCACTGTCGATGATGATTTCAATGGCAAGCGACATACGACGGATACTCCATATTGTTGAGGATGTCTGGAGTGAAGAACAATCCAAGATGCTAGACAAAGATACTTGATCCACGTGCCGAGAGTCTGATCGCTTTATCCAAGTTATAATGGATATTGGGAGAATAGAGAGTCGAAAAGCTTCAAGTGCAGGTAGCGGGTCGAGGGCCAAGATTGTTCGTGGACGAGAACGCACGCCGTTGAGACTGCAAGTGGTTCTAGGTAACAGTCGTATGTCTGTGTAAGGATGCCATCCTCACATGTACAGCTTACCAGTAACCTGGTTCTTCACATGACTACTTACACAGCCACATCCTCTTTCGTATATATAGCCACCATTTACTTTACCTACTGCACCGCACGTACCCCGACATCCCCCACCCGTATATTCCTCCTGTTGCTTGTAGCCTGGTGATCTCGCCTCTAGGAATATATCGTGGTCCTGTCAACGTGTGTGTCTCTGTCCTGGTTCGACTGTTAGTGTCTGTCGAGAGAACGACAGCCTTTCAGTCTGCTGGCATTGCTTAACATGAGGTCAAAGCCCTAGGCCCATCTTACTCACCGATTTCGCCGTGGTTGGAGCGCAAACAAGGGTGCCAGGCAGCCAACTTGAGTCGTTTGTTGGAGATGTAGGAATTAGGTATCGGCGAGACAAGGTTGTGGTGTAGGACAGCATGCCATTCCGGCCGAGAGTGGGAATGGCAAGAAAACAGAATGGGACTCAGAAGCTCAACTTGGCAAGAAGCAAGAGGTAGACTTTCAGACTGGGCGTACATGATCGCGGAATTGTCCGAGACGAGAGACAGCAAGGGAAGGTACAGCCACAGCCAGTGTCGAATTTGGTGGTTTTTTTTTTCAGTGGCGATAATAAGGAGATTGAGAGAATTTTCAACGAGATGCTTGGTAGACGAAACTCTTCCGAAGCCTCTGAAATGGGTGGATCGCTGAGAGGACGCTGAAAGCGCTGAGAGCGCTTTCCTTTTTGGGGTGCAGGGCTTCAAGATGTATTTGTTTGGATCTAGCGCTAAGGACCTTGTTTCGCGACCTCATCATCGACCAGGGAGGGTATAGTCCTCCGACACGACATTCAACTTGTTCTCCAAGCCAACGGTACTTGTGCCTTGGATTTGTCTTTACTCAGTAGATCCCTGCCGGACCACTTTCTGTGCTCTGACTTGGTTTTGTCTCGTCGTTCTCGGTAGGCCCCGTCGGACCACTTTCTGTGCTCCTTGACCAGGTCTTGACTCGTGCTGCGACAAAGTCGGCCCACTTTGGCGCGCCAGACGATGTTGGTGTGTGGGTGCTTTTACTGCATGTGCGGAGAGGACGCTGAGAATGCCTCTGACTTGGTTTTGTCTCGTCGTTCTCGGTAGGCCCCATCGGACCACTTTCTGTGCTCCTTGACCAGGTCTGTGACTCGTGCTGCGACAGAGTCGGCCCGCTTTGGCGCGCCAGACAGTGTTGGTGTGCGGATGCTTTTACTGTGTGTGCGGGGAGGACGCTGATAAGTGTTGAGGACACTGATAAGCGCTGAGGACGCTTCTGACTTGGTTTTGTCTCGTCGTTCTCGGTAGGCCCTGTCGGACCACTCTCTGTGCTCCTTGACCAGGTCTGCGACTTGTGCTACGACAGAGTCGGCCCGCTTTGGCGTGCCAGATGATGTTGGTGCGCGGATGCTTTTACTGCGTGTGCGGAGAGGATGCTGAGAATACTTCTGACTTGGTTTTGTCTCCTCGTTCTTGGTAGGCCCCGTTGGACCACTTTCTGTGCTCCTTGACCAGGTCTGCGACTCGTGCTGTGACAGAGTCGGCCCGCTTTGGCGCGCCAGATGATGTTGGTGCACGGGCGCTTTTACTGCGTGTGTGGAGAGGATGCTGATAAGCGCTGAGGACACTTCTGACTTGGTTCCACCCTGTCGTTCTCAGTAGGCCCCGTCGGACCACTCTCTGTGCATATCCTCGACCAATCTACAATTGCACCACCCAAAATGCCAGTGGATCGGTTTGGGTCGCAGGTCAGGCTGCTCCTAGGCCCAACCCCGTCTTGTTCGCAAGCGAAGCTACCATACCCACGAGCGACGATGGTGCTCAGTGCGCCTGGGTGCGTTGTGCGTGTAAGTTTTTCCAAACGCGTTCCGGGCTTGATCACATGATCACTAGCACAAACGTCCATCCCCATTGCCGACTTTGCATCCAGTTTCTATCGCAGGACTACAAATCCTCATCCACGCCTACATAACCCATGGATTCCAATTCAATCAATCTTGCTCTTTTGGACCCGCTTCCTCCCTGCCCTGGTCTTTCTCTTGCGAGCGCGCAGTGCCCCCGCCTCCGCCCTACAAGGAATCCCCTCCCTATGACGTCGTCGGCCACATTGATGACACTGTGGGGATGATCTTGGTGCGTCTTCCCTGCTCATCCGTTTCCTTCTTTTATACCAGTCCAGACCCAATTCAATGATATTGTGTCCGTCCAAGTCGAGTGCTGCTAGGAAATAGGTACGCACCTCGGCCTGTTTTTTTTTGCTGTCGCTGACCAGTTTTCCAGATCGCGAGCCCAATTTACTTACTATTAGCTTGTCCCAGACTATATATCTTTTCTTTCTTTTCGTCTACCGCCATGACCCGCCCTACTGGAATTTCCTATTCTCTAAGGTGCGCGAGGAGGATGTATACATCGTAAATGAGTCAATACCAGGTGCATTATGATCCAAGCCTGCAAGATCGCCAGTGCAAAGTGCATCACCACCGTCATCCCGCTCTTCCCGTATGCCCGCCAGCACAAGAGCGGTGCCCCGATTACCGCCAAGCTCGTGGCGAATATGCTCCAGCGTTCCGGGTGCGACCATGTCATCGTGCATCCCTTTGTATTCAAAGCATTTCAATGTGCTCAAGGTCGACTCGCCGGATAGACAATGGACCTGCATGCATCCCAGATCCAGGGTTTTTTTGACTTCCCTGTTGACAAGTGCATGTGCTTGATGCATTTTATCTTCGCTGCTCACAATTTCTGCAGTGTAAGCGCCCTCCTGGCTCGTTTGCAATCCTGACCCCTCCCAGCTCTATGCTGGGCCCTCTGTGATCCTGTACATTCGTACACACTTCAAGCTCGACAATCTCGTCATCGTGTCGCCCGATGCCGGTGGTGCGAAGCGGTATGTTCTGCTTAATTGCTCAAGCTCGACCGCTAATTTTACCCAATGCAGCGCAACCTCCATGGCAGACCGCCTCGGCGTCGACTTTGCGCTCTTCCCCAAGGAGCGGCTCCGCATGGTCCTCGTGAATAAATATTTGTACAACGGAATTCTCATCCAGCACACTTAGATGTCACGCCCAGCGCTCTCCGAGTGCGCCCTGAGCGGCTGCTGAGTGCGCCCTGAGTGGCCGCTGAGCGTGCCCTGAGTGTACGCTAGCATAGCGCGCGCTAGTTTTTCCTTAGGTAAAACACCAGAAAAAATGAAACATTGTTCTCGCATTTTAACCAGAGAAAAACAATGCCTTTTATCCCCGGAACTTCGGGGGCTAAAATGATTCATTTTTCCTGCGTTTTAGAGGGACAAAGACGTGTTATGTTACCGGGGGAAAAATTTTACTTTGGGAAAAATGGGTGCAGTTGTGGGCGCTAAAAGGCACTAAAACCGGCATAATTGTTCCGTGTGTAAAATCATTCCTTTATGCGGACGAAAAAACACGGAAAAAAGCTTTCTTTGTTCCCATGTTTTAGACGTAGCTAAAACACACTCAAAAACACACTCGTACGCAAGTACTTTTTTGAAGGCCTTTTAGTTGGGCTAATACAATCGGATCTCCGCAGTGAGACAAAGCCTGGGTCTTAAGTAGCATACCAGTGCAATGAATCCTGTGTTGGATCCATCGCCCTCGCACTAGCAAGTGGGAAAGACAAAGGAGACTGAGGAAGATTCATCCTGCAACGACAGCACCAGGGTCAACGGCGCAATCATATTAGGTAACTGTCTTGAACAAACATCTGATTTGTGAGGGATTATTGCTGTGCTCAAGGCACACATTGCATGAGGGCCTACTTGTACCACAGAACAAAGCAATGTGGAAAGCAAGGGAGCCGAAGTCGCCGAGGGCTGTGGAGGTTGGACTAAGAGGGCGGCAGGGTCTGCCGACCTCACTTCGACAGATGGCGGCTAACCTCGGCGCACGTGCGTCGGTAGACCCTGTCTCCGGGGGTAGCCAGACCTCGGCAGTAGGCGACCAATCGCGGCAGGCCGGGTCTACCTGACCCCTGAATGCAGTGATTGCCTCAAGGATTTCTGATGTTTTCCACTTTCATATGAGATGTCCTGAGTTGAATCACTCAATTATGCTCTACTGCCGAAGACTTCTGACTGAAGGTTTGTACCTCGATTTATTGCCCACCTATTGATCCTTGACTATACTGAGAGCTTGTTATGTGCTCGATTTCTAGTCAAGAACAGAGCAAGCTCGCGGCTGGCCAGTCGCGGCATTTTCTCCTGGCCCGGGGCTTTATAGTGTATAATGGGGGAGCCAGTGTCAGTTGCAAAGGTATGCCAGAACTGGTTTGTGGTCCGACTTCGCTGCATGTTCTGGGGGTTCGAAAATGCCTTGGATAACATCTGCAACAACACCGGGTTGAGGGGAGACCGGTGGTGCACCGGTGAAGTTCAACCAGAATAAATAAGTCAGAATCAGTTTCCGCAAGCGTATTGGAAGTCGATTTGAGCGGAGCTGTCGGAGCTTAAAAGGTTTCAGACAGACAGAGTAATCACATACCCTCTTTATAGAATTATCCTCTTCTGCAATCCGGCCCGGGGAGCTCCTTGCCGGGCCTTCGCTCGCACCTATCCACTTTCCTCGCTCAAACTTTTGCTGACGGCGATGCGAGGCCGGTGGATAAGTGCAAGCGAAGGCCCGGCAGGAGCTGCCGGATGGATAGATTGAAGGCGGAGTTTCAAGGCTTCAGACAGAGAAGGGGATGATTTTATAAAGAGGCTATACACGAGAATATTCTGGTCCCACAACGTTTTCAGCGACCCAAAATCTATCGTTTCAGATGTTCGTCCTGACAAGTTCTCTTTGTAGTTGAAACAAATACATTCCTGACTATTTTCCGCTAGAGATATTTGGGCGGCGGGAATCAACAAGAAACAGGAAACCTACACAGTGAGCCTTACTTCTACAAGAAGGGTCAGATGGTGGCAACGGTGGAAAGAAGCCAAATAATGACGCACACTACTCATGCCTCTGATGTTGTACGAGGGCTCAGGTATGTTGCCCTCCTCAAACCAAAGTCTCGAGTCCTTGCGTTTCCCAACAACCATGGGGGTCTGCCTGTCCGGACGCTGGATAACCTCGCCAAATAATCTCGTGTATGTCATAGCTGGGTCGTTCCCGCGCGGCGAAGTCAACGCAGAAATGAGCGCAGATGTGAACACGCCGACATTCGAGCTCCTCAGCTCCTTCGCTGTTTCGGCCGGTTTGCATGCAGCGAGCAGGACATGGGTGGATATGTCAGATTTCCAGTCCGGCGCCAAAGGTGACTGGCTCTCCGACATGCGGCGAGGGTCATCACGGGCGCCCAAAAACATGAGTCGCACGGCCAGCGTCTCGCGTCGATCGGGCCTGCCGTGGACGATGTCTGCAACGATGGCTTCCTGGGCTACATCCGAATCGTAGGGCACAACGGGGGGGGCCGCCCGGATGGCAGCGACAGTGCTAGTTCCGCTACCGATAGTCCCGCCAATTCCGCTACTGGAAGCGCCGCCAATTCCGCCACCGGAAGCGTCGCGAGTGGCGCCACCGGAAAAGCAGCAATCCAAGATGACGGTGAGATTAGGCCCTTTCTTCCTGCAGATCTCGGACAAAATGATATTGAGCTCCCGGTCGCTGATGTCGGGGACGAAGTCCGTCGAATGCTGGTCGCCTGGGGTGCGATCACACGGACACAGAGCCTCTGTGCGTAGACGTCCAAGCTCTCGCTCGTATGAACTTCCGTGGCCTGAAAAGTGGAAGAGGAGATTATCTCCTTTTTGAATGAGGGGATTGTCGCGCAAGTGTTCGTAGAGTGCACTGAGGATGCGGGCTCGCGTGGGAAGCTTATCGGTCTCGCTCTCACTTGAGAGAAGGAGAATGTGATCCTCCGGTACGCCCAAGCCCCCAGTTAGGTAGCCGACTATGAGGCGCGCATCATTCACGCATCCACGGAGATGGTGGGCTGGGGGGAGATGCTTGTAGTCGTTGATACCAACAACGACGGCCCAAAAATGTTTACCAAATGCGGATCGCTTCTGCTCATTCGGCATATAAGCACAAGGCCATCGAACAGTCACAGCAGAATCGCACCTCACTTATGGCTTGCTGATCTGAGTTCTCCTTATGAGGTCGCATGTCAAATGCAACTCCAAGTTGTTCGGCACTTGTGCAGAGGTCATCAAGGCGTCCAGCCTTATGATAGCGGAGACGCTCAAGCTGGTGAAGATATCCCAGAGCCTTTTGAGCAGGCGACCGTTCTCCCGGTTCGGTGAGAATCAGAACTGGGACGAATGGTGAGCATCTTCACAGGGTTACGGGATGAGAGCCACTCGCTTGGTGGGGCAATCTGTTCAAATTTCTCAACTCTTGCTGCATTGTTGGAAATCAGACCAGGACGCGTTGAGGGATAAAATAACGCACTTGCAAGTGTGCCCACGTCGCTAGCGGCAATCTGTTCTTGAATCGCCTTTCGTAGCTCATCCTCGTCAACCTCATCCTCGATGCCTCCACCATGACTGTCCACATAGTCTTTCCACAGGGCTCGCTCCAGTTCCTCCAAAGGTATCATATTGCTCTCAAAAGCCTCGATGTCGCCCCAGATAGATCTCAAATTCTTCCAGTTCTCGGGTGACATCAGTGGCTCGAGATTCCTCCAGCCATTCCAATAGTGCGGTATCTGTCCGAGGCACGTCAGCGAAAAAAGAAGAGCTTTCGGAGCCGTGGTGAAATAACGTGCCTGAGTCCCCAAAGCAGATCTCAGGTTTAAGTTATGGTCCTGCTCAGGTATGTTAGGACCATAGTCCGACACGTCATCATCGTCATCAACGAAAAATCTGGGGTCAAGATCAGTGAAGACATATTTAGAATCTGCCTTAAGGGGTACCGCCGAACGCACCGGCTGCGCGAATGGTCGTCCATTTCGCCGCTGGAAGCGAATGTAATTGTCTGGAGAGAGAAACCGGACGGTGCGTCAGAGTCGCACTGGCCCTTTATATCGGTAGCAGTGTGCTGGCAGAGAAGCTGTTTCCCGACGGTGTTTTGTCGGTGCAACCGGACCGAGGCCTGCATATCAGATGAAAAGAAGCTTCTCTGTCTATCCGAAACTGTGTCTCCGTATCGTTAACTTCATTGTCTATTTGCCCGAAACTGTATCTCTGTATGGTCATTTTGCGTATAAAGCACGGCAGACAAGAGCTTTTAGCGCCATCCTCCCCTCGCATCCAGAAAGCAATCGTTATTTTCAGCTCCGCTTAGGGATTAGCCTGGCGGCTATCCAAACTCCGCAGATCCAAGCCTGGGGCCAGTTTGTCCAAAAGCGGGCTCTAAAGGGCTTCGAACAGACGGCCGCACGCTATTCTATAAAGAGAGTGACTGTTGATTGAGATTCAGCTCAGTAATTGGTCGGACCTCCGTCTGATCCCCCGGCGACTCATCAGGAAAACCCCCCTTCGGTAATTTCCCACAAGTACCAGCAAATACCGGAAACTTGGCGGTAAGTTAGGTAAATTACGAACTTTACCTCATTATCGGTTTTACACAAGGTCCCTGTTTTCTCACCGTCAATTACTGGTAATTTGCCAGGATTACCACCAAATTACCAGTATGTTAACACTGGTTTCCAGCTATTGTCATATAAAATGCCAGCATTACACTGCACTCAGGGCTCGCAAATAGCAAAGGAAGTCGAGAAAGGTCATATTATTGGGTCTACTATCTCAGACAAAGTACAAACATCTAAACTACTCAAAACTCTGGGGCTACAAGTTAGGGCTAACCCACCCAACTACAATGCAGTTCCCGACCATGCGCCGCATCCTTGCGTTCTTTCTGAGAGGATTATTAGCATTGGCAGTGTGTACTCTGTAATGACAGGCACACCGAATGAAGACGAACCAAATGAGGTGACGCCCTGCAGGGACATTCACAATGGAATTGAGGACAGAAGCCATTCTGTATGTCATTGAGTAATGATGGACACACAAAATGAAGGGGGACCAAATCAAGCGACGCCACACAGGGACATCACGACGGAAGGAATGGAATTCAAGTCAGAGAACTCACAATACAAGTCCTCGAGATTAATGTCGTTGGTATGGTCAACGCCCCCACTATGTTCAGCGCAGGTATGAAGCTGTTTGTTTTGGTGGTGGAAGCAAAGCGCACAACGAAGCGAAAAGGAGAGGTCAGCCGGTGAGGTGAGGCGCAAGAAGGGGGAGTGCGCACCTGGAGGATGGGTACACCACACAGCAGAACTTGCTGTAGTGGAAGAATGCCTCGGCATGTAGCAGAGGGATTGAGACCTGAGGGAAGCACGGGATGAAAGGAAGGATCAGCATCGATACACAGGTGAATACTGAACTTACCGCTGTCTCAGGCAACAACGCTTGTCTGCCCTCCTACAAGTGGTGAGATGCAGATAACCAAATGCGACAGGAAACGTACTCTACATTAAAGGAAGACCACTGTGTGGATGCTGGAAGAGTAAGGGCGAGAGGGGGAATGCAATGTGAAGGGAAGACGGAGGGAGAAGAAGAGAAGTATTTGTTGCTGCGCCGCAATCAAAACGTACCATTTTTCACGCACACGTGCGACATCGATAAGTCGACAATTTGTTTGACGTGGGAGCGTCATGGAAACTGTCATGGACTTGGCAAAAACAAATGCCTTTCTTGCAAAGGCCACCTTGGCGTGTTCCATCGCATTTGGATTGGGAGACTTTTGGTAATCATCCACAAGACAACCACCAAGTAAACAGGAGTCTTTTGTGCCTCAATTGCAAGATTTTGTAATGATCAGCCAAGATTGGGTTAGGTCAGGCTTGAGGAACCAGTAAGCGAAAGGAAATATTGGAGATTATATAGCACAACAAATGAAAAATGGTGACTCACCGGTCATTTGCTGGGAATTCCGGTAATCGAGCAGCATTACCGTTAAATGGTATCAGAGGTTTGGTAATTATTGATTAAGCGCTGGTAATTGAGTGGCAGTACCGTTAATCACATCAGAGGTTTGGTAATCAGGGGAACTTACCGAAGGAGGTCTTCCCTGATGGCGATGTCATCGGTAATCCCGATTCCCGAAGATTGGAGGCTCGCATGTCACCACTGGGCCATAGGGGCAACTACTGTACAATTTCAATCAATTCGGGTGTCACGCATCACGCACCCCCTGTGCCGCGGCGAATTTGCGTCTCGGTCACGGGTCACGGCGCCTAGTGCCGAATGTAAAATTCATGTCACCCTGGCCAAATCTCTCTTGGAGCTCCAAAAAGGCGGCGGAATTTTGTAAGTGTCACCCCAAAGTTTATTGCGTGCCGAAGTGCCGAATCAGTATTTTTGACCACGGGTCACGACCCGTGCCGAATTGAATGAAATTCTACAGTAGACTCGCATCCAGCGTCTATTTTGCGTATCCGCTGCCCAGGTGTGCTAAGAGCACAAAGGGTCCTGAAGGTGAAATCTTGACTCCTTCAGACTCCGTCTCCTGGACATCAATGTTGCTAGTGGGGTGCCCGTGGGCAGCAGATGCAGCTGAGAGTGGTGTACCGACAGAAGGGGTTGGGCTAGGCTTGTTCTTGAGAATACATCCAAAAATACTAAGGCTCATGGTGGTGTGGGAGAAAAAGAAGAATGTAAATATCCGCACATAGAATCGGGTAGAAATGGGATCGCTACGCGCCGCACTGTCGGGACCGATACCGGTGTGGATGGGGGAAAATAAAGAAACAAAGAAACGAAAATACTGCGCGAGAATCAATAGATTTTTGTCAACTCTTTGACGTGGGTTGGGGCTCGGTTACGGTGTTTCTCCCTCTTTATAAAATCGCGAGTGTCTGAAGCTTCTAAACTCCGCTTTGGGACAATTCGTTCCCACACCTTTGGAAAATCACACAACCCCAGCTTATTTTTCCAGCAACTGCAGTGCAGTACAAAGCCACCTTGGAGTTGGAGTACTGCTGAAATATAGTCCTCTTCCATATCAAAATTCACGTAGTTGAGCTTTATACCTTTGGTCATTATTTCAAATGCCGTCGATCGTCCGGCACAACTTCCCGCACCGGACGATTCCCACCATCACTTCTATGTCAATTTAACATAGGTCATGGGTCATGCCACGGTCCTGCATTATTACCCGCTTTATAAAATTAGCGTGCTCTGTAAGTCCGCTCCCTGCACTTTCAATTTCAATCTCCGCTCGTTTGTCACTCTCTTGACAAATGCCATCTCTTTCGCAATGATCTTGAGTTTCCTTCAGCTACTCAACTGAAATACTGCTTTGATGTTTAAATTCCTCTGCCCTCCAAGAGGTTTGCTGTGCAAGCAATCATCGCAGCCGTTTGACTGCTGGCTGTGAATTATCAGCAGCAGTCAAACGGCTGTGAATTCTCGGCAACGCACAAAATCCACGAATGACGTACCCTGTCAGCTGAGTAGCCTATCTGCGCTCATCTGCCGAAATTATGGCATGTCCTCCATCCTGTTTCCCCGCATTTCTGGTGGTCTACTCTCACTCGGGGAAATCCGTGGAATCAGGGCGCCCGGAAACGTTTCCGAAACTAAAAGTTTCTGGAACGGGTCCGGGAATGTCGAAACGGAATCTGAAACTAAAAGTTGCGGAAATTGTTTCCTGTGGCCCGAAACTATTAGTTTCCGAATTAGTTTCTGTACAGCTGGAACTAATAATTCCGGGAACAGTTCCGGTGTGCCGAAAATTGTTCACGAAACTATTGGTTTCGGAAACAATTTCCGCTGCGCCGAAACGTTTAGTTCCGGGACTGCCGAAACCGTTCCTGATTCTTTGGGTTTCGGGTACAGTTTCGGCAGCACCGGAACCCAGAAGTGTCGGGAACAGTTTCGGTGGAGCCGGAACTGATCCTGAAATCTTATGTTTTGAGGGCGCCGAAGCTTAACTGCCGCTGGGCTGCCGTTGAGCGGCCGCCCATTCAGGAACCTGTGATCGTATATATCTCCATGGCGTGCTTGGCGTAACGGTAACACGTGTTGTGCCACTTGTCAGTTACGTAATGATTTGTATCACACAAGGTGAGGGTTCGAATCCCTCAGCGCGCATACGAGGGAGAGGGAGGGAATTTTTTTCAATTCTCTAGCTATTCCAAGATTAACATTGGGTTTGTGCACCCACCAGATTTGAATCCGTGTCTGGTATGTGCAAGAGCCCAATTCGTGATGGCAAGCCGCTGCTAAAGAATATGTACTACTCTTCCTCGAGCTCGAATATATACCCACCTGTTTCTCACTTTTCACCTGCCCCCTCCCATTCCGCACCGCGCAGTTCCCCTTCCCACCCCATTCCCATCCCTATTCCGACCGTTATTACCCTCGTTCCCGCCCTTGTCGTGGTACGGGGCTGAAGGGAAACTTGAGAGAGAGCTGCTGGTGTACCCATCCGCGTACAAGCCCTAGCTCACTGCCTTGAGCTTGTCGCTTCCAATGCCGATGCTCACGAACAGGAGCGCGTCGGGGTACTGCTCATGGTACGGGTACGGGTGCCCTTACGGCGGCTTTGGGCCCAGCGCAGACGAGAGCTCGGACAGGGTGTTGTAGGCATGCACAATGGTGGTGCTCAGGCGCGAGCGGGGTGATCACGAGGCGCGGCTGTTGGGCGCGGGCGAAGCATGGTGGCTGATGCCAGGGCTGGCGGTGGGCGTCTCGGAGATGGAGACGGAGGCGCCGCAGCGACGGGCATCGTGGCAGGAGCACTTGCGGACGATGTCGCTCTACATCAAGATGGGGCACATGGAGCTTGTAATATAGCCCGCATCGGCATGTAGCGTCACTGCCAAGGGTGCCGAAATGAAAAGGACAGAACGCACGCGCTGCAGACCGTGTTGCTCTCATCGTCCTTGTGCCAGAGCGGCGTCGCCATCGAGCCACATGCATTTACAGCTCTTTGCGGTACAACAGTTGCGGACGGTTTTTTCTTCCTTTTTGGGCATTTTGTAGTCCTCGCGACCAGGACACTTGTTTCGGCCTCAATTCTCATCTGTTTGCCTTTCCCATTGGTACATTCGAAGCGAGTTTGAAATGCGCACACAAGGGTCTCCTCGGATTTTCCGTTTTTCATGTAAATGTCCTTCTTGGGCCCTGAAATCAGAGAATTTTCTAATAGAACAGCTGTTCTGCCCTCAGTTCTTCGCCTTTTTCCTTGGGTAAAGGCTCTTTCAAAGCGCATTTAAAATTCGCACACGATGGTGTCCTCGGATTTCCTGTCTTCGATGTAAATATGCTTCTTGGGCCCTGAAATCAGATTTTCGTCGATTTTTCTGAGGATTTTCTAATAGAACAGCTGTTCTGCTCTCGGTTCTTCGCCTTTTTCCTTGATTAAAAGCTCGTTCAAAGCGCATTTAAAATGCGCACACGATGGCTTCCTCGAATTTCCCGTCTTGCATTAAAGTGTGCTGATTGAGCCATGAAATCAGATTTTTGGTAACCTTTCTGAGAATTTCTCAGTTCTTTACCTTTTTCCTTGGTTGAGGGCTCGTTGAAAGCGCATTTAAAATGCTCCCACAATGGTCTCCTCGGATTTCCCATCCCTCAATAAAGGCCGCTTCTTGAGCCATGACTTAAGATTTTTGGTGACTTCTCGGGAAATTTCTCACCAAAACAGCTATTTTGCCCTCGGTTCTTCGCCTGTTTCCGTGGGTAAAGGCTCGTTCAAAGCGCATTTAAAATGCACACAAAATGGTCTCCTCGGATTTCCCGTCTTGCATTGAAATCTGCTTCTTGAACCATGAAATCAGATTTTTGATCATCAAAAAGAGAGATTTTATAAAGTGTGTGATTACAGCTCTTTGCGGTACAACAGGCGCAGTCCGTTTTTTTTTTTTCCCAGCAGTTTTGACTAGAACACCTGCCACGGGCTCAGTTTTGCTCGGATTCCCTTGAAAATAGGCGCGTTCGAATCACATTGAAAATCCACAGGGGATGAGATGCCGGCTTTTTTTTGATGTGATTATGTAATAGAATTTCTTCAGAAAAATCATGCTTTGCACTAGGACAGCTGTAGCACAGCGAATAATGGTCCGATTGACCTAATTCCGGAGTGCGAGCGACCGGACAAAGGGGGACGAAGGGGAACAGAGTCCGGAGGGACGGGAGACGACGTTCCAAGTGGAGGCGCGGCCTGGGGCTCGGGCGGGGGTTCCAGACGGACGGACGGACGGACGGACGGGGGAGGCCGGACAGGGAAGGGGCTCTGGACGAAAGATCGGATGAGGCAGTGCGGCAGTGCGATGGGCCGGAGCCAGACGGACGGACGGATGGGGGGTTCCCCTGACAGACCCTATAAAATATTAGAGAAGGTTGGGGCATCATTGTATAAGTTAGATGTTCCTGGAGCAGACTACAAGCACCCGGTATTTGGCGAGTCTATCTTGACTCCCTATATCGAACCACCGTCCCATCGCAGGGAGGAACGTCCAGATCCTAAGATTGTGGATGGTCACAAGGAATACGAAGCGGAGGAGATCCTAAAACACAGAAAACGCAGCCGAGGCTATCAATACCTCGTAAAATGCAAAAATTACCCTTTGGGAGAACGCACGTGGGAACCAGCGAGACATTTTACCAACGCGAAACGGTTGTTGAATGAATATAACAAGAAACACCATATTGCTATCCGGTCTCTTCCAGTTCTTGAGGCGGGACACTGGGATAAAATTATCCACCAATACAAAACAAAGGAGGAGTCCAAACCCTACTCGACGAAGAAACTATTCATCCCCAAATCGAACTCATTCATCATGATTGACGAGGACACCGATCCTAGAGGGGGTAATGTCATGATTCGACCCTCTGTTTTATCATCCATCTAGGCACCCAGAGATAAGATCATAATCTTAAGCGCTCACATGTCACATGGATTTGTCGAGAAGTCATGAGACAGGGATGAGTCATTGACTAGAATAGAACGACAGGAGGGGAACAGCATGTATGACATCATGCCTCATGGAACACTTGCGCATCAGGAAGGCGTGCTGTTGCAGAACACTTTCCATGCTGTTATGGACTAGTTCACATACACATTATGCATGCATTTCATTTCATGTTGTGGTAGGGGGGTACACCCGGCCTGTAGGTTCGCTAAATGGGTCGGTGATCCGGTAGCTGTGGAGCGAATGCGAAGGATAAAATGAAGGAATAGGTCCCGATCCGTAGGGTTTGAAAAGAGTGTAAAAAAAGAGTAAGGAGGTGGAAAAATGCCGTGAATAAAAAATGAGCTCGTGAGAAGTGGTATTGGGGGTTTGGCCGGCGAGATAGCCCACTGGCAACATTACGGGAGTAAGGGGCGAGGAGCTCTGACACTGCCTCTGGGCGTTCACCCTGCACTGGTCGCGTAGATCGTGTATGAGTATGAAATTTGTGGTGGGTCCGTGTTTACAGTACAAACAAATTATGTAACATAAATTACCAAAAGTAGAATAGAAAATAGAATGTGGAAGGCTTTCCACATCTCGGCCATTCGACCCTACCACAATGTATATACTTAGCCATAGTTCACATGGTTTGTTGTACAGTATAAAGTAGAGTAGCATTTGTCTGTAGTAGTTAGCCTTTTATCACATCATTTTACGAGCTAATACCGCACCACCCAGTCCTTCAGTACTGCACTCCTGGACGCGAGGCTTGTCTGTGACACTTGGATCTCTACGCATCAGACCATGTATCCATAGTTCACACGGTTTGTTGTACAGTATAAAGTAGAGTAGCTTTTGTCTGTAGTAGTTAGCCTTTTATCACATCATTTCATGAGCTAATACCACACCACCCAGTCCTTGAGTACTGCACTCCTGGACGCGAGGCTTGTCTGTGACACTTGGATCTCTACGCATCAGACCATGTATCCACTGCACAGCTGTCTCAAGAGGTTCAAGGTTGAACGACTTTTGTTTAATTTCAAATGCTCAAAGGACATCTACAACCCACATATCTTCAAAGTTGTGTAATGAATACCTAACACCTGATGGTATGTGAGCAACCAAGGTCAAAGATTTACAGCTAAACTCACTACTATTCTTCTCCTTTAATTTCTACTGGAACTGGCAACATTGCAGGCCTATGTCTCAGAATGGTGATGATGTCATTGAAACAATGTTTTGTTGCAATTTCCAGAGCAGTGCCATATTCCCCCCCAGCTGTGTTGATATTGGCATTCTTTTGAAGAAGGATATAGACAATCCCTGTGTGGCCCATGTAAGCAGCAGCCTGTAATGAGCTCCCATATTCTCCCCCTGTTGCATCAATGTTGGCATTATTTTCAAGAAGGAGATGGACAATCTCTGTGTGACCCATGTATGCAGCAGCCTGCAATGAACCCCCATATTCTCCCCCTGCTGCATCAACATTGGCACCATTTTCAAGGAGGATGCGAACAATCTCTGTGTGGCCTTTGGCAGTGGCAGCTTGCAAAGAGCTCCCATATTCTCCCCCTGCTGCATCAATGTTGGCACCATTTTCAAGGAGGATACGAACAATTTCTTTGTGACCCCAGAGGGCAGCAGCCTGCAACAAGCTCCCATATTTTCCTCCTGTAGTATTGACATCTGCTCCCTTTTCAAGAAGGATACAGACAATCTCTTTGTGGCCTCCAGCAGTAGCAGCATGCAAAGAGCTCTCATATCTTCCCCCAGCTGCATTGACATTGGCATTCTTCTGAAGAAGGATATGGACAATCCCTGTGTGGCCCATGTAGGCAGCAGCCTGTAATGAGCTCCCATATTCTCCCCCTGTTGCATCAATGTTGGCATTCTTTCCGAGAAGGAGATGGACAATTTCTGTGTGGCCCATGTATGCAGCAGCCTGCAATGAGCTCCCATATTCTCCCCCTACTGCATCAACATTGGCACCGTTTTCAAGAAGGATATGAACAATCTCTGTGTGACCCCAGAGGGTAGCAGCCTGCAACAAGCTGCCGTATCTTCCTCCTGCTGCATTGATATCAGCACCATTTTCAAGGAGTAAACACAAAATCTCTGTGTGGGCCTTGTAGGCAGCAGCCTGCAAAGAGCTCCCATATTCTCCCCCTGCTGCATTCACATCAGCACCATTTTCAAGAAGAATACAGACAATCTCTGTGTGACCCATGTAGGTGGCAGTCTGTAATGGGCTCCCATATTCTCCCCCTACTGCGTTGACATTGGCACCATTTTCAAGGAGGATACGGATAATCTCTGCATGGCCATAGTATGATGCTACAATAATCTCTGGGTTTTCTGAATGCTGCAGCAAAAGTGGCCCCTCCAGCAGAAACTTAGTAGTTTCAACGAGGTTTGCAGCTGCGGCAATCCAGATTGCAGAGGGTCTTGATGGCCAATCTGAATAATTCCATGGTGGGGAGTTCCATTTTGGCTTCCCAGAAAAATGTTTCCAAGTCATTGTTTTCTTCCATTGAAAAGCCTGACCCAGAAACCTGAGAAGAATTTTTCTGAGTTGAACTTCAGGCTGTCCTGCAGCATGCACAAGGCAATGTTGAGAATACTCAAGAACAGGGGGTAGAGTGGCCCCCCAGTTGTTCCAAGATGAATCTGGAAATCCATCAAAGGCAAGGACTGTGAGCAGAGTGTGTGTTATCTCTGTGTGTGCACCTGGGAATATTTGAGCCTGAACTTTGTTCAGATATTCCTGTGTGGTGTAGTGTACAAGTCGCACCACAGAAGATTTTTTATCCATGATGACAAGCCCAGCACAGAGGGAGAGAATAATTTGGATGTCCAGAACATTCTCTTGGTCAAGCTGCCAGTCCCCAGGTTCAATGGCCAGAGCTGTTGTTATCTCCAAGACATTCAATGGTCGCTTTGCATTAGCAACCCAAATGAGGGTAGAGTGAGCTGTCTTTCTGTCTTCCTCAGTCTGAGCTTCTATTCGCTTCATTGCCATATCATAGCTATCATCAATGCCTTTTGGTAGTTCCTGCAGAGCATCTCGAACAGCCTTTATAGTATTCTTGGTCATGAGAGACTCGAGGTGAAGCTTGGCCAGAAGGAACCTGGTCAAATTTATGTGGGTTATCTTCTCACAACAAATCATTAATACTTACATGCCATTCACAGTTTGAGTGTTGATTTTTGAATGAATCTCTTCTTGTAACCTAGATTGTTTCTTCACATGCATACGCAGCCTTGGTGATGAGTCAATTTGTGTGTCAACATATTTTCGAAGATCGTCTTCCATTGCATGGATATCCAGTGTTTCAAGATTGGAGAAGGACCAGGGCTCTGGAGAAATGTTGGGTCGTGAAGTGATCATCAAGTTTACATGGCTACCCATTGCTATGAGTTGTTGGAGTAGAATTTCTCGTTGAAACTCTGGATATTCATCCATAGCATCAACAATAATAAAGACCTGTGAAAACTCCTTGAGGCTAGAGCTGAGCACATTGACAACTTCTTCCAGTGATGGTACAGTGCCCTTCTCCCGGTGCTGCTTGTATAAGTTTTCTGCAATGGAGCTAATATCCCTGTCAAGCATAAGCTGTCTCCAGAGACCTGCCAGAAGTCTGGACGGTAGTTGCTCCTCAGCCTCCTTGTGGTTCAAATAAATGCAAGCTACACCAATATCCTTGTTGTTTTTGAATGCAGCATGGAGATGATCCACAACCTTGGATCTAGAATTTTCATAATTAGCAGCAGCCATTCAATGTGGACAATGGTCGCACGCAAGGATGGTTTTCCCTGCACCTGCTGTAAATTTCATCTTGGTTAGTATGGGAGGATATTAAGGCATGAATCACATACGGATTCCACGGCACCAAAGAGTGCTTCCCAAACCAGATTCCCATTTTTTAAAGACCGGATCTGCAAGCAGCCATCCACCAGTTCCCTTCTCCCGCAGCTGTGAGATATCTGCATGCCGGAGAAAGAAGTTGATTGGTGAAAGCCAGTCAATGATTTTTTTGCGTTCTTCTTCCTTGTTGCCATAATTGAAATTCACAGTAGGACCTTGCCCAACACCTCCTTGACCGCCTTGTCCAGTGCCCACTCCACCAGTGCCTCCTGTGCCTCCTAGGTCAAATGAACACTGATATTGGTATCCCAGTCAATTTATCTCGCACCATAGACGTTGATTGTGTGGGGTTCGCCAGGTTGATGAGGCATGTCCGTTCTGAGTAAGTGTGGATCTTATGTGGAGAGGAACAGCACTATTATCAGCCAGGTTGAAGTTCACATCAGAGACAGAACTGACCAAAGAGGAACTATTGCTGCAGTAGACTGGGGGTTATAGCTCGAAGAATGTATGGGGGCAAAGCCAAGAGGAGGTGTGGGAGGAACACGCACAGGCCACGTTGCGCCTTTAATTAAGCGGAAGGCTGTGGTGGGAGATCCGGAGTGGTCGGCATTGTTCGCGTGCTGTAATTACGCGAACGTCGCACTTGGATTGATGTGGCGCTTCGGCGATGACAGTCAGTTGACCTGAGGGGGGCTCCCGAACGAACTGGTACTGCACGAAATGCAGATCAGTCGGTTTTCAGCATCGACGATGAGCTAGCGGTAGTAGCCACGGTGCCCGGAGTGAGGACTTGAGAGTGTTGCGTTGTCGCCGCACGGGTGCGTGGGTGTCAAACTTGGAGTGAGAGTGGCGCTTCGGCATGACAGCGAGCTTCTCATTTCACACTACTGACAGTGAAGATTCAAGAATGGAAAGCTAGAAAAGAAAAATCGGGGAATGCTGGGAATAAAGTGGAGTACTCTTGTTGGATATGGAGTTCAACCTCAGAGGCGAGGGACGCCAACAACTCTCTTTTCAACTGGCTCGGCGGCCGTATCGTTAATAACGCCGTCTTAATCTCCGACATTGATCGGACTCCAAGATTAACGTCTCGGTCCGATCTAACAGCAGATGCGCTCACACGTTCTCGCTCCCTCAGCTTTTTCATCCGCCTCTGGCACACTCCTCACACACCGCAACGCCGACGGGCGGCGCCCCCCTGCCTTCGCAGCGCAAAACCCCTTCTCCCCACCCGCCCACCTCAGGGACCGCCTTTTCCGTTACGTCATGACCATTTAGGTAGGTTCTTTTGCAAGACAGGAACGTACCTAAGAGGTCCTGACCCAGTGGCGGTAGGCAGCGCTCATGGCTTCTATTATGTAAGTTCCTTCCGTGTCCCTCGCGGACGTCGCCTACGCTCACCTGCCGCCGCTGTCGGCATTTTCCGGGATATTCCCACCACCTTCAGCTTGCTAATTCGGCCTCCGCCAATCCTCCGCCCACCTTCGGCATCCCTGGCCTCTCAAAGCTTGAGAAAATTGTCTTCTTCTTGGAATTCAATCATTCCTCACTTGAATATACAGCCTCCATGACCTGCTTCAGCCTTCTTTCTGCCACATCTCGGGAGATTCTTGGCTGCCTCACCCCTCCGCCTCACCAGTGGGTACTGCTTACTGCACCAGCCTATCTTTAACTAGTTTTACTTCGAATTTGACCCTCCTTCTCTTCCGCCGTCTCTGATTCCCAATGTTGCCGCCTCCGATTCCCATACTTTGCCACTGTTGGTGCCCGGACTTGGCCACAACAATTTTTCTTTCTCAAACTCGAAGTACATGTATGACATAAAATTCAAGTCAATCCCTCAGGAGTTTTAGACGCCTTCGCCTTCGCCTCCGCCTCCGCCTCTATTGTCACCAGTTTAACCCGGGTCTGTACTACAGAGTACGCACTCTGAGATTCATGTTTGCGCTCATCTCCCGCAGAAAACTTCAACTGAACCTTCAAAACTGATCACATCCACTGTGCCACATCTACCTCTATTGCACAATGTCAATGAATCCTCTTCTACCACCTACCAATCCTTCTCATGTTTCTTCTCTGACTATGCTTGGCTGTGCTACATGCACCGTGCACAGCAAATAATTCAAGAGGCTGGGTTCTTGACACCTCTACTCCTGCCTCTTGTGCTTCTTGTGCCCAATTTCTGCTACCATCTTAATATGCAATTTTTGACTCTGGTATTGTGAGCACCAGCTCTTAGCATCCATGTATTGCAACCAAAAAACTTCCTGTTTTCAATTGAATACAGCTATCTGTTTCTATAGCTAATGAATGCCTCCCTCGGGTTTTTAGCACTGTTGTTTCTTTGAGACACTCCATATGTTCTAAGAACAAGCTCGGAGCTTCTTGTTTCATTGTTTCATACCGTGATGTGCAGAGGTGAAAGCCTAAAGGAGGCCGACTGGCAACGGAGGCGGTGGTTTTTCTCTTCAAAAAACTTTGGCAATGCTGTTGGGATGTCTGCACAGGTCCAATCTATCATTGTTGGCCTCCAAAGTATTCTCCACTCTGCAGTTATAATATTTCCCGAAATCACAACTGGCGGTTGGCTGGCGGCAGGACCCGGGCCGGAGGCTGATCGTCCAATCAGGAGACAAATAAAGATCTACCTATTTTGAATCTGTTATAACTTCGTCGATATTGGACCGAATCTCTTCGTAAATAGCTAGAAATGAAGGCATTTACTGCCCGGTTCAGAATTGTTTGGAATACCGGTCATTATACAAAGGTAAAGTTGGCGTGCAAGAAGATTGACCGAATTCAACCAAGTTCCATACTAGGATCTGAGCCAGATCCCAGAATTTCGAAAATTTGACCTTGCTAAAATTTATTTTTGTAAAAAACCCTTCATTCACTTTCTGAATGGCCTCCAAATGGATTCTAATAGTATTCCATGAGTGGTTGGCATATATTCGGACCGGGGGAACATGCACATGTGGGGGAAAACATCGAAATTGGACATTGTCATAAAGTAAACTGTAGAGTTCCTTCCACTTTGGTCTAATCATGGTATGTCAGTCACTAAAGAATCATTGAATCGGTTTTCAATAATTCCTGCTGTTACAAAGTTGGCATAATGCATAACAGAGGCCAAAAGAGGCGAAGGAGCGCCAACCCCCCTGCGCCAACTTCTGCTTCTGCCGCCCCCTTCCCCTGGCCCGGCGCTGGGGATGGGCCTGCGGACACCCTTCCGCCCCGTGCCTGTACCCGCATCTGTGCACGGACCCGCACCTGGAATCACTACCCTCCCCATCTCCTTCAGCCAGCCCGGCGCAGAACTTAGCCCACTTATGTGCATGCAGACCTTGCAGTGGTGGCGCGCGGGCATGGCGCTACGCAGCCTCATGGGTTCGCAGTGCTGGCGTCATTGGCATCGGCAGCGGCGGAAGAGGAGCCAAGGTCGACGCACCCGATGTGGATGCGGACACAGAAGGCGCAGGAGTAGGTATCTAGATAAATAAACAGCAGTTAGCATCGGTACACTGGGACGAGAACAAAAGACAAAAGACGAAGCGCACTGCCGGAAACGCCCCCTCCATCGCCATCCGCTGCGTCGTCAGGCGGGCCATGCGTGGCGTCCGCGGACGCAAACCGAAATAAAAGCCCACCAGCAACTGAATTTTGAACAGTGCATGCAAGACTCAGAAAGGAGGAGGCCGTAGGGCCAAGAGATCAGAGACAGTTGGGCAAATTAAGCCCAAGCCAGAGCAAGAGTAGCTGTTGTACAGTGGGAAAAGAACGTAGCCAAGCTTCAGGGCGGTGGATGTACTGCAAGGAGGCAAGCAAAAATGGGGGTGGCAAAAAGGAGGCTGGATTCGGAAAATAAAAGTAGCAGTGCCGTTGCAGCAGCAAGCAAGCGCGTGCGGCATGCGCGTGCGGCATGCGCGACGGCAGGGAACGAAATGATGTACTCAAGCTCGGTGGGGTGGATGTGCTGAAGGGAGGCAAGCAAAAATGGGGGCGGGGCAAAAAGGAGGCCGGATTCAAATCCCAAATAACAATAGCAGTGTTGCTGCGGCAGCGGCAGGCGAGCATGCGCGACAGACACAGAGGACATCACACAGCCGAGCTTCAAAGTGGCGGACACGCTGAAGGGAGGCAGGGCAAAAATGGGAGCAGGGCAAAACGGAGGCCAGCTGATATGCTGCAAACGAGGCTCAGTGCCCCAAATAGGATTGACAAGAGAGGCATTTGACTCCGCTTACCACCGAGACGATGAGGCTGCTCACATGTCGCGTGCGGAGCATCGACGTTGTACCAGTTGTCTACTTACCATAGTTGGCGTAGGAAGCGAAGGAGGTGGCGCTACAGTTAGGGTACGCGGGATGCGCACGGTTCGATTCGGGATCAGAAGGTTGCCGGTTCGATCCCCCTGATGAGATATTTATTTTTGTGTACTCAACCCTGGTCCAAAGAAGCTTGAAACAGGTGTAAAATACTCAGTAAATCTACACCATACGTGGTCTGTTGCCCAAATCTCTACCCGGTCGGGCTCCTTCCTTCTATATGTTGGTACTCTATTCAGTATCACTGCAATCTATACTCCTTCAAGTTCCATTAGCTCTGCTGGATATTCACTTACTCCCATCTTATGTCAGTATGGCCCGCTTGCGCTGGGTTCGATTCTGCTTGGCAGTATTTTTATTTTCCCTGACAATTAAGTTTTTTTCAAACGCTTCTTTTGCCACTTTTCACTTCATCAAAGGTCTTAAAGTAAGATACTTATCCATATTTTGCAAAAATCTCGCCCAAAAACTGTCTCTGGGGCCCTACATAATGTGCCCTGGTTAGCTTTACGATCATTTTTTGATCGTAAAGCTAACCAGGGCACATTATGGGTGGCTATGTCTGTCAATCAAAAGGTACAGGCACATGTTCCACTGACATAATGATGTGCCCTTTGCGATTATAGACAGTGGAGCTTCACACAACTATTTTCTCTGCCAGATAATGGCACAAAATTAAGGTTGAATTAAAATGAAAATGGAGTAAATTTAACTACTGAAAATACTGGGGTATAGGGACTAAGTGGAAACTGTGGAACGGGTTGGGGAAGAAACATCTTTTGGAGTATCTTCATTAGGTTGTATGTTGCTGCTCAAAAGGACAGACTCATGCAGACCAAGAGATCTGCAGATGTCGCCACAATGGTGGTCCTGAATGAATGACTGGATGCCCTCTACACCAAAGTCACCAATGCCAGAGTCTCTGAGACAATGTCAGTTATGGGACCAACACTCCAGACTAAAGCGCACCCAGCAGGAGTGTGAGTCATAGGGTCAAAGAGAATCATGAGATCGCGACCACCTCTGTGTGCAGGAGTGCCTGTGGTAATTTATCAGTTTCAAGAAACTGCAGCGGTTGTAAAAGTTACCTTGGATATCAGCAAGAACAATACTTTTTTGGCTGTTGCCATAAGTGAAATGCGCAAAAGCATGGATGGTCTTGGCACAGAGGTCTTGTCGCTGAGTTTGGTGGTTGAGAGTGAATGTGAAGTGCTCTACAGTTGTAGCATGCTTCGTCTCGACCAACCACGTTATACCCTCGTGCATGTCATCTACCTTGGCAGCACCTGATGCCTTTGTAGGGGTGACTTGGATTTCCTGGCCTAGCCACGCATCTGCAAACTCAATCGCTGGAAAGATGAACATCAGATGGTAGAGACAATGATCAACGACAACCATACCAGTATAGACATCAACACCTTGAGACCTTGCAGCCATGAAGAATTGCTTGAGAAAATAAGCCCCAACCATTAGGCGGCGCAACTCCAGATATATTTGTGTTCTGTTCTCTAGCACGGTTATCGGAGGGCCCATATCATCTGAATCCGAAATACAGTAAAACCGTTTTGCAACTAGGGCTTGGCCCTCCGTAGATTTGAACTGAAACGTGAATCATCAATGCTACTCCAACAGATGATCAACACTTACATCATATGCATACTTCATTGCACCTTTCCCAAAGTGAGAGTCTTGAATATTGCCTGAGATTTCATCGAGACTCTCTTCAAAATCAGGCACACCAGTTGTGTGGTCCACGATGCAAACAATCTTTTTCAGGGTCACAGGTGATACCTTGTGCACTACAATTGCGCTTGAACTGGTAGGTACAAACATGGACTTCATGGGGCCAGAAGTAGCTGTGTTGTGTCATGGAGTAATTGACGCTGAGAAAGATGGAAGTGAATAACTTACAGCGTTTGTTAGCACCATAGTCCCTGTTGGCGCCTTCTGAGGTGCTGCTGAGAGTTCGTGTTCGCTTTCTTCCAGCGCACAAGCGGGAGCCCATGTCATCATCGGAGTCATCGGCACTACCCCTTCCAAAGTTTTGTCGCAAGGTGAACTATGGAATGTTAACTGAGAGTTTGAATGGCAGAGAAGGAACCTTACCGCAGTCGAATCAATGTATAATTCCAAAAAAACAGTTGGGGTCTTGCCCTGCTTTGCCATTGTTTTCCACTGGGTCGGAACCATGGTCAAATAAATGGGGGCGCGACTTGGTGTACTATAGAATGCATAGAACTGCCCAAGAGTCATGTTTGCAGTATTGGGCTCCAGGAGAATTCCGCCGTTCCAGCGAAAGGTGACCTCCTCCCTGGCTCAACTCAATTAGCAAGAGGAAGAAACAAGCAAGAAAGTGTACCCACGGCAAGAGTAGTGCAGAATGAGAGCGTGTCCACTCCAGGTTCAAAGTTTCTACTAGATGGGACTTGATGTCTGGGGCATAATTGTGAATGGTTTTCTGTCACAAAATCAAAAGATCGCACCAGGGAGTGCAACAGACACTGCCCATTTTTTGGTGCTGCTTCCTAGGTCGGCATTGATGACCTTAGGTGCCTTGCTTTCACGTACCTGGGAGTGGTAAATTATAATATAGAACACAGCTGTCAAAGAAACCAAACTTACTGCCCAGACTACCATCACTTTGTCCTCACCAGGTGGTCCACCACCGTGCTCATGATGGAGTAATGTGCTTGTTGTCAGAGATGTGCCAGGGGTCGGCTTTTGTGCCATGAATCTACCACGGGCAAAGCGGTTCGAGGTAGCAGCTGCACGTTCCAAATAACTTTCAGGAATATTGGTACGATGGAAAACTGCACATCATTAGGTCTATTAAAGCCGCACCAAAGAATACTGGCTCACTGGTGGGCGGATTTGTTCCTTCGGTTGCTGCTGTGCATGCCTCTGAGCCACAGGTTTGGCTTTCACCTTGCTCAGGGGTAGGCATATTGTTGCGTCGAGTAACCCCACAACTAGAACATTGTGGCCATTGCTACAGGATTTTTTATCAGGTTTTTTGGGTTGAAATGCTAGCTGAGGGACAGACAGAGATTTCGGTGTATTCAGGCGTATTGAGCCCATGCTCAGACAGCTTCTTGCACTTGAGGCAGTGTTCACTACCTTGACGTAGGGGAAAAGTGCAGCCACATCCGTCACAAAGTACAGTCATAGATTGAGACAGAGAGAGTGTGTGTGTGAGAGATTGAAGGAGGCAGAAAAGAGTGTGAACGAACAGAGAAGCAGAGGGATAAATGCTGATGTGCTGCACCAAAAGTTAGGCCATTTATAGGGCTAGCTGGTGCACGGACCAGCTTGGCGCTGGTCGAGTTTGGTTCCAATCCCCATATATAAGGAGGCAAGTAGAGCAGCAGAAGCCAAGATCAATTCCTATGCCTAATCCAACCGGGAAAAACGGGTTCAAGACACAAGTTGGTGCGTTACTTGCTGCTTTGAGCCACTGGCACAGGCTCAGTATGTTATTCAGTACCCTCCGATGACGTCCTTCGTGAAAAATTGACAACATACACTGCCAGAAAATACTCTCGAGATGATAAGATACGATGCCTTCGAGATGAATTGGGTTACCCTATCAAGTTTGTTGTCCCCCAAAGTCTTTGTTGGGCTGCTGATACTTTCCCCAGAAAACGTACCCTGGACAAGCTGCAGACTCGGTTGAAGATTCCTACCGTCCGCAAGCCACCTCCAGTTGAAGTCTCTCGACAAGCTGTGATAGATGAGGTGGCGAAAGATCCCCTCCAGCTGAATGGCCCAGTATTTGTGCAAACCCAGTTGTGCCTCCGTGGTTTACCACTTGGTCGGTCAGTATTGCAGTCCTTATTGGTGTCGGGTAAAGCTGATGTATTTGAAGGGACCTGGTCCGTAAGATAATGCATGATCATTTTGATGCTGGCTTTACACTTCGCTTTCCTGGTCACAAGAAAGAGCGCATACCACGTGTGGGCTTATCTGCACTTGGACCATTTCACGAGGTATCTGCAGATGGCCATGAGAAGCTCTCCGCCCAAGCATTGCAAATGGGAGAATTAAGCTTACCAATCTATGCATACAAGGACAAGTGGACCGACTTCCTACTAATGCTACGTTTGATTCCAAATTCCCGGACAGCCGCAGCAATTGGGCACCTCTTCCTTGATTTTGTTGATGAAATTGGATGTGCGTACTTCATCCTTATTATTTACTGTTCAACTATGGTGCTGATAAATGTGAAGGTATTCCGCTTCAAGTCACAACTGATAAGGGCTCTGAGATCGGGTGGCAATATGCCTTTCAATGTGCACTGCGGTCAGTTTACAGACAGATTTGTCTTGTCTGTTCCACTGACCACAACCCTTGCAGCGAGGCATTGGCACCGGGTATTGATCCGCTGGTCTACGCTGTTTATATGGTCCTCAAGAGTGTTCACAACACGGTTATTGAAGGGTTCTGGCGTTGGCTCCGAGGCAAGATGGGCTTGAACTTGAAGGAGTTCATTACCCGTGGCAAACGGGATCGTGTGTTTGATTCAAATGTGGCATTCCATGTGTGAGTGAATTAATATAATCATCATTATCGTTGGTCCATCTGATGAACAATCCAGGCCCCTGTTTTACTGGATTTTCGTACCAATCATTCAGGAGCAGTTGGATGAGTTCCGGGCCTGGTGGAACAACCATAGGGTGCGTCTCCAACGCGACAAGAATATGCCATCTGGGCACATCCCAGTCCTTGCTTTTGAGCATCCTGAGCATCTTGGTGGAATTGATTGTCGCATTTGTGTTCCGAAAGAGGCTGTCATTGAGCTTCGCAAACTTTTGACCGAGGAGGTTAGGTCTAGGGAAAGCCATCTGAGTTGGCCTGGGGTGACACTGGAGTTTGAAGCCATGGCTCAAGCTGTCTGGGAAGACATTGGGAGCCCAGCAATGTCAATGGACTCAGCCTGGGACATATTTGCCCAGATGTCTGATGTGATAGAAAATCATGACTAGTTATGTATGGTTGCAATTGACTGAATGGAGCTGAGGTTGACAGCCTAGGCCAAGTGCCAGTTTCCACTTAGTCCGCATGCCCAGCATTTTCAGTAGTTGAATTTAGTGTGGTCTCCTTTTAATTCACCCTTAATTTGTGCCATTATCTGGCACAGAAAGTAGTTGTGTGAAGCTCCACTGTCTATAATCGCAAAGGGCACATCATTATGTCAGTGGAACATGTGCCTGTACCTTTTGATTGACAGACATAGCCACCCATAATGTGCCCTGGTTAGCTTTACGATCAAAAAATGATCGTAAAGCTAACCAGGGCACATTATGTAGGGCCCCAGAGACAGTTTTTGGGCGAGATTTTTGCAAAATATGGATAAGTATCTTACTTTAAGACCTTTGATGAAGTGAAAAGTGGCAAAAGAAGCGTTTGAAAAAAACTTAATTGTCAGGGAAAATAAAAATACCGCCAAGCAGAATCGAACCCAGCGCAAGCGGGCCATACTGACATAAGATGGGAGTAAGTGAATATCCAGCAGAGCTAATGGAACTTGAAGGAGTATAGATTGCAGTGATACTGAATAGAGTACCAACATACAGAAGGAAGGAGCCCGACCGGGTAGAGATTTGGGCAACAGACCACGTATGGTGTAGATTTACTGAGTATTTTACACCTGTTTCAAGCTTCTTTGGACCAGGGTTGAGTACACAAAAATAAATATCTCATCAGGGGGATCGAACCGGCAACCTTCTGATCCCGAATCGAACCGTGCGCATCCCGCGTACCCTATACAGTACCAAAAGGGGAACTTGCGTAATAAGGTTGCGTAAAGGAAGCGCTGGACAGCGCCTACCGCCACTGGGGAGGGACCTCTTAGGTACGTTCCTGCATTGCAAAAGAACCCACCTAAATGGTCCCGACGTAATGAAAAAGTCGGTCCCTGAGGTGCACCCGCCTCCATACACTCGTTCTTGACACCTCGCACGGGCACGGACATAATGCCAACATAGAGAGTGGGGACCTTCCCGAATCTCTCCCCGGGGAGTAGGCTTGTGACCAGCCTGCCTACGGGGTACCAACCTGATGTGGCGGGCACGGTTGCCGTAGCACTGTGCCCGCCACATCAGACAATCAATGTCTATGGTGCGAGATAAATTGATTGGGATACCAATATCAGTGTTCATTTGACCTAGGAGGCACAGGAGGCACTGGTGGAGTGGGCACTGGACAAGGCGGTCAAGGAGGTGTTGGGCAGGGTCCTACTGTGAACTTTAATTACGGCGACAAGGAAGAAGAACGCAAAAAAATCATTGACTGGCTTTCACCAATCAATTTCTTTCTACGACATGCAGATATCTCACAGCTGCGGGAGAAGGGAACTGGTGGATGGCTGCTTGAAGATCCTGTCTTTACAAAGTGGGAATCTGGTTCCGGAAGCACCCTTTGGTGCCGTGGAATCCGTATGTGATTCATGCCTTATTATGCTCCCAGGCTAACCAGGATGAAATTTACAGCGGGTGCAGGAAAAACCATCCTTGCGTGTGTTCATTTTATACATTGCATTGTTACTATTGATGATAAAAATCCTAGATCAATGGTTGTAGATCATCTCATTGCTGCATTCAGAAACAACAAGGATATTGGTGTAGCTTGCATTTATCTGAACCACAAAGAAGCCAATGAGCAAACACCATCAAAGCTTCTGGCAGCTCTCTGGAGACAGCTTGTCCATGGCAGGGATGTTGGCTCCATTGCAAAGGAGTTGTATCAACAGCACCGAGAAAAGGGCACTGTGCCATCACTGGAAAAACTTCTTGACCTGCTTAGCTCTTGCCTCAAAGAGTTTTCAAAGGTTTTCATTATCATTGATGCAATGGATGAATATCCTGATTTTCAGCGGGGAGTTCTACTCCGAAATCTGGCAGCAATTAGTGGCAATGTGAACTTGATGATCACTTCAAGGCCACATATTTCTCTGGAGCCCTTCTCCCTTTCAGAACTAAAAACTCTAGACATTCAGGCAACACCTGATGATCTCCGAGAATATATCAATGCACAGATCCAGTCTTCACGCCTGTCTCACCATGTCCAGAGCTTACCCAAGCTACAAGAGGAAATCCATGCAAAAATCATTGGTGCTGTGAATGGGATGTAAGTGGTGTTAAATCATTGTCAGAAAGTAACTGAAAAGAAGTTTAACCAGGTTCCTGCTCGCCAAACTTCATGTTGAGTCTCTCAAGACGAAGAACACAATCAAGGCTGTTCGCAAAGCTCTGACAGAGCTACCAAGGAACCTTTATGAAGGCTATGATATTGCGATGCAGCGAATTGAAGCCCAGAATGAGGAAGACAGAAAGACAGCTCACTCTACCCTCATTTGGGTTGCTAATGCAAAGAGGCCACTGTCAGTTGAAGAACTGCGAGTTGCTCTTGCTGTTGAACCAGGGACACAACAACTTGACAAGGAAAATCTTTTGAAGATTGAGATTATTCTTGGTGTCTGTGCTGGGCTTGTCATCATGGATAAAAAGCTTAAGGTGGTACGACTTGTCCACTACACCACACAGGAGTATCTGGACAAAAATCAGGCTGAGAAATTCCCAGGTGCACAAACAGAGATAACACACACTCTGCTCACAGTCCTTGCCTTTGATGGATTTCCAGATTCATCTTGGAACAACTGGGGGGCCACTCTACCCCCTGTTCTTGAGTATTCTCAACATTGCCTTGTGCATGCTGCAGGACAGCCTGAAGTTCAACTCAGAAAAATTCTTCTCAGGTTTCTGGGTCAGGCTTTTCAATGGAAGAAAACAATGACTTGGAAACATTTTTCTGGGAAGCCAAAATGGAACTCCCCACCATGGAATTATTCAGATTGGCTGTCAGGGGAACCACCCGGCCGGCCGTCCGGCAATCCGGCACTCCGGCTCCCCATCCCTCCGTCCCTCCGGCTCCGGCCCATTGTCCGGCCCATCGTACTGCCCCACGCCCTTGCTCGATCCTCCGCCCGAGGCCTCCCCCCTGTCCGTCCTCCCCTCCGGCCACCCGTCCGCCCGGAACCTCGTCCCCAGTCCCTCCGGACTCCGTTCCGCCCCTTCCCCCATCGTCCGGCCGCTCGCACTGGAACGTGCTGTGCGATCAAGCTCGGGATCACTGCCGGTCACTCCGGACACGTGCTACTGGCTAGTACCTGTACCTACAAAAACTTCGCCTAGCGTGGGAATCCTCATCCTTTCTTCTCTTCGGATTCTCCCGCTAGGTGCGTATTCTAGAACCCTGTATTTAGTACCGTGAATTGAGTTACTTCGGATTCTCCCGCTAGTCTTCGCGCCCCGCGCCGAGCTGAGGTTGCCCTTACATTGGCCATCAAGACCCTCTGCAATCTGGATTGCCGCAGCTGCAAACCTCGTTGAAACTACTAAGTTTCTGCTGGAGGGGCCACTTTTGCTGCAGCATTCAGAAAACCCAGAGATTATTGTAGCATCATACTATGGCCATGCAGAGATTATCCGTATCCTCCTTGAAAATGGTGCCAATGTCAACGCAGTAGGGGGAGAATATGGGAGCCCATTACAGACTGCCACCTACATGGGTCACACAGAGATTGTCTGTATTCTTCTTGAAAATGGTGCTGATGTGAATGCAGCAGGGGGAGAATATGGGAGCTCTTTGCAGGCTGCTGCCTACAAGGCCCACACAGAGATTTTGTGTTTACTCCTTGAAAATGGTGCTGATATCAATGCAGCAGGAGGAAGATACGGCAGCTTGTTGCAGGCTGCTACCCTCTGGGGTCACACAGAGATTGTTCATATCCTTCTTGAAAACGGTGCCAATGTTGATGCAGTAGGGGGAGAATATGGGAGCTCATTGCAGGCTGCTGCATACATGGGCCACACAGAAATTGTCCATCTCCTTCTCGGAAAGAATGCCAACATTGATGCAACAGGGGGAGAATATGGGAGCTCATTACAGGCTGCTGCCTACATGGGCCACACAGGGATTGTCCATATCCTTCTTCAGAAGAATGCCAATGTCAATGCAGCTGGGGGAAGATATGAGAGCTCTTTGCATGCTGCTACTGCTGGAGGCCACAAAGAGATTGTCTGTATCCTTCTTGAAAAGGGAGCAGATGTCAATACTACAGGAGGAAAATGTGGGAGCTTGTTGCAGGCTGCTGCCCTCTGGGGTCACAAAGAAATTGTTCGTATCCTCCTTGAAAATGGTGCCAACATTGATGCAGCAGGGGGAGAATATGGGAGCTCTTTGCAAGCTGCCACTGCCAAAGGCCACACAGAGATTGTTCGCATCCTCCTTGAAAATGGTGCCAATGTTGATGCAGCAGGGGGAGAATATGGGGGTTCATTGCAGGCTGCTGCATACATGGGTCACACAGAGATTGTCCATCTCCTTCTTGAAAATAATGCCAACATTGATGCAACAGGGGGAGAATATGGGAGCTCATTACAGGCTGCTGCTTACATGGGCCACACAGGGATTGTCTATATCCTTCTTCAAAAGAATGCCAATATCAACACAGCTGGGGGGGAATATGGCACTGCTCTGGAAATTGCAACAAAACATTGTTTCAATGACATCATCACCATTCTGAGACATAGGCCTGCAATGTTGCCAGTTCCAGTAGAAATTAAAGGAGAAGAATAGTAGTGAGTTTAGCTGTAAATCTTTGACCTTGGTTGCTCACATACCATCAGGTGTTAGGTATTCATTACACAACTTTGAAGATATGTGGGTTGTAGATATCCTTTGAGCATTTGAAATTAAACAAAAGTCGTTTAACCTTGAACCTCTTGAGACAGCTGTGCAGTGGATACATGGTCTGATGCGTAGAGATGCAAGGAACTAACTGCATGAAGGGGATTTGAGTGCCACCTAGAGTGTAGCACGAGTGTCAAATATCACGAATATTTGTGCCTGTCCATTCGCGAATTGCGAATATTCGTATTCGTGAATTGATGTGGCTGTGCTATTCACGCGAATGCGAATATCAGTTTCTGGGAAAGTGGATATTCGTGAATATTTGCAGCTGTAATACACAGCTCAAATTTCAATCAAGCATAGTAAATTTGAGTCTGTTTAACACATCTCCTCTCTGGAACCATAACACTGTTCATTTACACCAACTAGATCTGTAATTCATATGTAAACCAACCACTTTAGAGACATCTTTGCTTTGGCAACTGCTTGACAGGTTGAACACAGCAAGTGTGATGGTCAATCAAATGGTTGAACCTGCAAGACAAGGGCTTGTGTGAGTCTTCAACAATGTTTAAACTCACAAAATAACATAAAAGTGTCCTCAGCAACTCATTGGTGGCTACTAAACCCCGAATTCTCAATGTATTCACTGTATATTCGCGAATATTGCTGACTAAGCAACGAATATTCACCATCAATATTTGTACGAACGTGAATATCAATTTCTAGGTTTCGGGGAATATTCATATTCGCGAATATATATTTGTGCTACTCTCTAGTGCCACCTGACCTTTTTGTCTCATGGAGGGATTAGTAGCAAGTGCACTTTGGTGTGGTAGGGCTTGAGGCAAGATGGGAATCCTATATTACAGCTACCTGCAAAACCCTAGAGTGCTTGCAACAAAAGTTCCCAAACACCACCCACATCATTTTTCTTTTTCAGTGGCAAGCACAGTGCCACAAGAACATGGTCACGTAGTAACCAGGGAGGCAGTTGCATCTATAATGGCAATATATAGGCCAGAATATTGGGCTTGGTTGATGAATCAATGATGACTGAGCCCTGAGCAGAACAGACATACTTGTAGATATATATGGTGTGGTGCCTTTGTGAACCTCCTCGACCCTCCCACCTATGGCTTACAACTATAACAACAATCCGAACAATGAACACTACATGAATGCATGGTTTCTCCTGTGCATGGGGCTGATACCTCCCCTGACAAACCAAGAGCTTGCTGTCACCCATATGCAGCACTCACTCAACCACAGTATATTCAATGGACAAGATGGGAACACCTATCCTGTGCTACCACACAATGGTCACCAATACAACAATTATTGCTTGCCACAGCACAATGGGCAGGACTTTCGAGCCCTGGCCGCTCTTGATGCAATTGGCCCTGCAAACTCAACAAGTGCTTGCTGCAACTATCAGGGGAACCTCTCCTCCGGCTCGTCCAAATCGTCCGGATTGTCCGACCCTTCGTCCAGATTGCCCGGCTTTCTGTCTGACCTCTCCCTCCGCTTCGCTTGCACCCGGAACCTCACCCTCTGTCCCTCCGGCCTCCGTTCCATCTCCTTCTGGTTGCTTGGACTGGTGTGTGTTATGCGACCAAGCCCAGGATCACTGCCGATCCCTTTTTACACGTGCTACTGGCTAGTACCTATTTTTTTATAAACCTTCACCTAGCATGGGAATCCTCATCCTTTCTTCTCTTCAGATTCCCCTGCTAGGTGCGTAGTACTTGCTCTGTATTTAGTACAGCCTATTAAACACCTTCGGATTCCCCCGCTAGTTTCCGCGCTCCTGCGCTGAGCTAAGGTTGCCCTCACAGCAGAAGAAAGGATCCAAGGGATCAACCAGTCAAGATTGGGAAGTTTGGTGTAGACTCAGACTCAGACTGCTACACCAGTGCTCCAGCCTCTCCCACTTCCAATCTCGACCCCTCCTCCCCCATTCCGATGGATGCTCCATCGCCCGGTAACGCGGCCGTGCAGTCTGGACTCCCGGATACGGCTTCTGACCCGGAGGCCCAGCTGACCGCCATCGAAGGCTCCGTCGCTAACATCGAGGTTATGCTCCTCCGCTTGCTGCATAGCAGTCAAAACCCACCCGCAGCTGCCCCTGTCCCTGCTGTTCCGGCTCCGGCAGCGGGTCCAGATTTCACCACCCTCACTCCTGCAGCAAAATTGGTCCTCCGACCGACCCTGCCGGCCATCTTTGATGGTGACCGGACTCAAGGGTGGATGTTCCTCCATTCCGTCCTTAGGTATCTCCGACTCATTCTGGGGGCCTTCATGACAAATGGAAAAGTCGTAGAGGAAAAAATTGTGTGCTACGCCATGTCCTTCATGGCGCGGGACATGGCCGGATGATGGGCGGAACAACAGTCCGCAATCATCCCGTTCCCATTTCCGTCCTGGGCAGAGCTCGAGGCTGAGTTCTGGCTCCGGTTTGTCGAGGAAAACAAGTAGGACCAAGCCCTCCTCTGCTTGGAGTCTCATGGCTACTACCAGGGCTCCCGTGATGTCTACCGGTACACAGACAACTTCAAGGAACTTGCTGCGATGGCCGGATAATGGCCGGATACACCGACCCGCTTGTCTGTGTCACTAAGTACCGTGCGGGGCGCAATCCATGGATTAACACCACCATCACGACATCCGGGACCGCTCCAGCACTCGTTGACTATTCCGGATGGTGTCTCCACGCCTTCTGCCAGTATGATGCCCTCGCCCGCGTATGAGTCGGAGCACCCCCAGCTCGTACCCCTGCTCCGGCTTCGGCCGTGTGCCCCTGCATGGGTACATTCCTTCTGGGTCCAGCCTTCGTGCCCACTCCCAGAGCTCTGCCCGCACCTGTGCCTGCTATCCCACCCGGCATCCCAATTGATGTTGACCGGACCCGAGCATGTCCGGCGCCCCACACCTGTTTCCGTTGTGGAGCAGCCGGACACCTCACCTGGGACTGTTCAGCCACCCCGGATGTTTGGCATGCGACATCCTGGACGAGGTCGTCCGTCAACTCGGAGACGACCTCCTCGGAGAGCTCTTCGCGTGCCTCTCCACCACCTCCGGGCTTCCGATCGAGCCGGAAACTGGAGATGCGGAGCTGGAGAGTTTTCCGGACACGACCGAGTGAGCAGTGTGCCCTCAGTTGTGTCTCTCAATCATTACTCTTGTCTGTATGAAGAGATAGTCAATATATCTGATTCAGCAGTTGAAGCGAAAGGCGCACCCCCTGTTCCGGTCTCTGTCCCCGAGCTGGAAACCCCTGTCTCCATGCGGGAAACGAAGGCAGAACCCTTCCCTTCTATTCCCCGCATTCGCCGGCTGAAGTGGGAGCGTAAACTGCCCCAGCGGTGCATTGTTGATTCCGTTGAGGGTTGGAACTCCCTACACATTCCGCTGGAGATGCAGTCTGTCGAGACTGCTGCGAAGATGTCTATGAAGGGTCTGGTCAACTGCGGAGCGAATCTCTCGGAATCTCCCTGTCCACCGGCTCTCACAACCAATTCCGGTCCTCAATGTCAGCGGCATGCCGAACGTGTCCGGTGGCATCTCTGGTGTAGTCGATATGGTGGTCGACTGCAAGGAGCATTCTGAGCGCATCCAGCTAGCTGTGACACGGCTTGGGAAGCAGCATGTCATCCTCGGCTACTCCTGGCTCCAGAAGCACAACCCGGAGATTGACTGGGAGACTAAGGAGGTATGGATGACCTGTTGCCCGACGAGCTGCAGCACCTGCCGAGACGAGCTCCGTGCTGCACGCTGAGGTGCGAGGATTTCCACTGCGATCCTCCAGCAGCTCCGGGAAGGTCCGATTCTGTCCATCTGTGCCATCAACTCGGAGGCTTGGCACGGAGACGATGGGTACGACCCGGAAGATGATAGAGATGATCTTCCAGATCTCACTCCGGATCCAGATGAAGATGATGAGCTCAAGGATGGTGACCGGATCCTCTACATGGCATTCGCTCCAGCTGAGGAAATCCGCGCCGGGAGCACCATCTCCCAACGGCTTGCAGAGGCCTTCGCCTGGAACTCAGCCCCGCCTGGAACTCAGCCCCGCCTGGAACTTCAGTCCCAGCATGGGTTGTGGACTTCTCTGATGTCTTCGACAAGGAGTCGTTTGATGCGTTGCTGGAGCGTCGGGCTTGGGACCATGCCATCGAGCTTATTCCGGATGTGAAACTGGCCAACTGCAAGGTGTACCCGATCTCAAGGAGCTCGACACCTTCATTGAGGACAGGCTAAACACTGGCTGGATCCGTCCGTCCAAGTCTCCGATGGCATCCCCAGTCTTCTTCATTAAAAAAAAGGATGGGAGTCTCCAGTTCATCCAGGACTACCAGGCCCTCAACGTGATGACTGTGAAAACCGGTACCCGCTCCCCTTAATCAATGACCTCATTAACCGTTTGAAAGGAGCCCAGTTCTTCACGGAACTCGACGTCAGGTGGGGGTCCAACAACATCCGAATCCAGGCAGGCAACAAATGGAAGGCTGGGTTCCGTACCGACCGGGGCTCTTTGAGCCACTGGTGATGTATTTCGGCCTTACCAACTCCCCCACTATGTTCCAGACGATGATGAACGACATCTTCCAGGACCTTATCCTGTCCGGAGACATCATGGTATACCTCAATGACATCCCCATTGCCCATTCCGACCTTACTCGCCACCAGGAGATCGTCCGAGAGGTTCTCCAACGACTCCAGGCGCACTGGCTTTACCTCCGGCCGGAAAAACGTGAGTTCGAGAGGTCGTTGATTGAGTATCTAGGCATCATCATCTCGTACAACCATGTTGAGATGGACCTGGTCAAGGTTGCTGGAGTGGCTGCTTGGCCCACACCGGAAAACAAGAAGGACGTGCAGCAGTTCCTTGGCTTCACAAACTTCTACTGGAGATTCATCCGGGCCTTCTCAGACATCGCCCGGCCTCTCTTCGATCTCACAAAGAAGGGTGTAATCTGGACCTGGACTGCTACTGCGGCCGCCGTGTTCCAAGCCCTCAAGGACGCGGTGACCGCTGAGCCTGTCTTAGTCCTTCCGGACAAGTCATGTCCGTACTGGGTCGAGGCAGACAGCTCCGGATATGCTACCGGAGCCGTCCTGTCTCAACCAGATGCACAAGGAAAGTGGCACCCAGTCGCATTCTACTCCAAGAGTCTGAACGATGTCCAACGTAACTACGAGATCCACGACAAGGAGATGCTTGCTATTATCCGGGTCCTCGAAGAGTAGTGGCACTTCCTCGAGGGTACGCAGCATCCGGTCGAGATCTGGACGGATCACAAAAACTTGGAGTACTTCCGGAAGGCACAGAACTTGAACCGGAGACAAGTGTGGTGGTCCCTGTACCTGTCCTGGTTTGACTTTGCGCTGCACTACCAACCCGGCCACCTTATGGGTCGTCCGGACACGTTGTCCCACCACCCCGGTCACGGGGTAGGCTCGGACAACACGGACATCACCCTCCTCCACCCGGACTTGTTCCATGTCCGCGTGCTGGAAGGCGTGGTGGTTGTCGGACCCGAGATCCCTCTTCTCCACAACGTCCGGGAGGCCTTCGTTGGTGAGCCGGACCTTGAGGACCCTGTCATGCTCATTGCACGGGAACTCTTCAAGGACTGGAATGTCCGCTCCCCCTGGTTGTCCGAGTGGTGGGTCTCAGACGGACTCCTCTACTTCCGCGGTAAGATTATCACTTTCGTCTACGCGTCCAAGCAAGAACGTTTTCTCGTGCTCATCCTCGCATCCTCCCGACATTTTTTCGCATCCGACATGACGCAAAACTCTCGTGCAGGGCTGCTGATGCCCCTACCCGACAATTTCGACTGCGACGTTCACATGGCGCATCCAGCAGATATTGGGCCTCCTGCAGCCCTCTCCCCCACTGACTTGAATGCGTGGAACCGGACCGTAGAAACCAATAACGCCACCAGCATACAGCAGACGCTGGCTTTCAAAACGGCCCGAGCCACCGTCGCCGGTATTGGTGCTCTCGACGTGGGCGCACCCCTCCAGCCGCTTTACACGTACTCGGACGCGCTAAAGAAGATGTTTTTGCATTCGAAGGAGTTCGTCGACGCCACCGGCCCCTTGCCCTCGTCGCTAGTCCAATGGCTAGTCATGGAACGCATCAAGGCTGCAGAAGATGAGATTGCGGAGAAACCGAAGCGCAACCAAGAAAAGTCAAAGGCCGTGGGCCCAGCTCTCGGTACGCTCATCATGTCGAAGCCTGTGTCTTTTTCTTCTGTCATGGACAACGAGGTTGAGATCCCCAAACTTTTTCTCGACTCACTGGCGCAGAAGATCTACCCGCCATTGCAATGGTGGAGGTCTTCTATCTTGCGGATGGCGAATGAGACCCCGCACTCGGTGCCGAAGGTGTCCTTACGCATCGGCCAGGGCACGTCAGTAGCAAAACTTGACGTCTCCAAGTGCGACGAGATGACGGTGTTGCACAGTGGTATCGAGGACTGGATGAGTTTAACTCCCAGTACCTGGTTGCAGTGTTCGCTGAACCTGCTCGCCGCCATGAAGCAGTTGAGTGTAGAACACGACGCTACAAATCCCAGCACTCTCCATACACGGAGTTGGCACAGCACATTCAGTTCTTTAACAAGAACAGGTGGTTCGACACCCATTTCCACCACTGGTACCCCCAGGAGTACGAGATGTGTAAGGGAGTGCTAGTAAACGCCATCTTCGATCAGGAAATTTGGGTGCACGAGCTGTCTGCCATGATGAAGGCGCACGAGGCCGCAGAGGCGCGCGAAATGCGCAGGCTCTCGGGCCACGTTGGTTTCCGAGCGTCCCCGAGTCCATTCACTCCTGCTGCTTCCCCAGGTCCCCAGCAGCAGCCCCTGCCGAACAAGAAATGTGGCGCTAACGACGACGGTAACGGTGGCGCTAAACGGCAACGCAAGGACAAGGCCGGTGCCTTTCGGAACAAAGGCCCGGCCCGTGAGCATGACAACACATGCATCACCTGCACGCTCCCGCATCCCGCCGGCCAACACCCGCCTACCTCGCACTCCTTTCGGGACGGGGCACCTCATCACGCCCGCGTTGACAGCAAAGAGGTCCGCCCCGTCAACGGAGCCGCCGACGCCTTGCTCTGCATCAAATATAACGTCGGTCTCAACTGTGACGGAAAGCACGCCGCCTCCCACGTTCATAGCTGCTCGCTCTGCGGCGGCCCCCACCCCGCCCTCTCCCACAACGACGCATGCGGACGCCTCCAAGGAGGAAACCTCATTCCTTGAGGAGGACGAGGCAGAACAACTCGACGCGGACGTATTTCTTGAATCTAGAGAATCGGGGTTTCGCAAAGACCCCCTGCACATGCCGAACGCTAAACTTTTGTATCCAGACCTGCTGCATTTCGTACACGATTGACCCGCGCTAGGGAACGAAGAACTGGACTTACTTCTTGACCGTGTCATCCAACCGTACGACACCGACGCCTTCGACCGTCTCCTCGCCCAGCACAACTTGACCAAGAACTATCCACAGCTCACGCATCATCTACGACACGGTTTCCCTTTGGGGCGTCTGCCCACGCTCACGGAAACAACTATAATCCCGAACCATTGATCCGCACTAGAAGACAGCAACATTATCCAGGAATACCTCAACACGGAGGTCGCCAAGGGACGCATGTCGGGCCCGTACACGCAAGAGGAGATGGAACGGATCTGTCGAGGTCCATTCTACTCCTCACCGCTCATCGTCGCCACGCAGGACCAGGGGCCCGGCCTCAAGCCCAAGAAACGCGTGTGCCGTCATCTATCAAAGGGCGATTCCTCGAGCGGTACACCCTCGGTCAACGATCACATTGACAAAGAAGATTTCCCCACCCGATTTGACATGCCGTCCAAAATGGCCGAATTGGTGAGTTTCGGTTCACCACTCTTTTCTTTTCCTTTCTTTTGGGCTACACTGTCATGTGGATACAATAAAACCTAGGGTGCGTTCTCAGAAATGTTCACCATTTCTGAGCCGCCCAGGCAGTATCAAATTCGAGGTCGAACTCATCACGAGTCCTCGTTTGTTGCTCACCACCGAGGCCGTCACGCCCGGTGTCTAATGCTCGGCGCTCGAAGCTAGCGTTAGCGTTATTGGGTCCATATGACCCTCGCATTGAATCTTCCGGGGCTCGTGTGCCCAGAAGTCAGCACCCGGTGCTGTGTCTCGTCTTGAAGCCTCATCGAGGTATCTGATACCCGAGGAATATCGCACAACGTAGGACCCATGGCCTCGTCCATCCATTCGTCTGAGTAATGCACGAGCATTCTGACTCAAAACCCGTAGGTTGCCACTGCACCCGCCGGCACGCAAGCCTGTGCATTTGACATCAAGTCATTTCATCGCACGTGTCCCATCCTACCCGTGCACAAACCTTGGCTCGTCTGTTCTTTCAATAGCCTCTTCTACCTGGATCACTGCCACCCGTTCGGGGCAAGACCAGCTAGCAGCAATGCAGGCCAGATTGCGAATGCCACCGTCGATATTTGGCAAGTCGCCACGGTCCACGAAGATGATTGCGACATCACCCGTTTTCCCCGCGCGCCTGGGGTACCACCATACGTCTACCGATTCGACCGCACATCCATCCTTGACCCGATACAAGACCTTAACATACCGTGGCACCCCATGAAGACGGGCGACGCCTTCCGAGACTCCACCGTCTTCCTGGGCCTCAAATGGGATTTCCCCACGTGCCGCGTATCCCTCCCAACGGAGAAGCACCTCAAATATTTGTCGCGCGTCCAGAACATGCTGCACGGCATCCGCACCTCAAAAAAATTCGCTTTACTTGAGCTGCAGGAGATACATGGCTCTCTCTGTTACATCATCTTTGTTTACCAGGACGGATCATTCCACCTCGCATTATTCTCAAACGGCATGAGCTCATTCGCAGCCAAGAAATTCGCGATACGTTGGCTTAGCAATTCGGTCAAGAAAGCGCTCATATGGTGGGAACGCAAGCTCCTCGATCCCTCCCTCTTCAGACAACTGTCCCCTCTCCCACTGGCACGCGACATCGGCATATTCGTCGACGCGAGCACCTCGTGGGGCATCGCGGTCGTCATCGGCAAGCAATGGCACACTTTGCAACTCAAACCGAACTGGAAACAGCCAGGCACGGACATCTGCTGGCTTGAATCCGTCGCCATTGAGCTCTGCGCGCTTTTTCGATCAGACAACAAGGGTGCCATCGGCGCACACAAAAAGGGGCAATCACCTAATGTAGGGATCAACCTTTGCGCACAGCGCACGTACGCGGTGCTAACAGGAATCAATGTTACCCCTAACATCGTGTACGTTGCCTCCGCCGACAACATCGCAGACGCACCTTCTCACGGTCTCTCTTACTCCTTACTCCCACGCAACCGCCTCTGGCGAGACTTCGAGCTACTGCGCGAGCTTGAAGCAATATTCAGGAAGACATGAGCTGTCTGGATGACGTCGTCGGCACTCTGGGCTTTCCGAGCTCTTTGTCCCGTGCTCGCCGGCTACCTACTGTTCCCCGTTTGTTCGCCGAGAACATCGCCATTGCTACCGCGGCTCTTGGCTCAAATACACCGTATATAGTGCCCGTCGCGCCGAATCGATACTCGCTGACGAGGTTCACGTAGACCTTCATTACCGCAGATGCGCTGGCCTGTTCTGATACCCGCTAAAGACAAATTTCTTGATCTCAGAGGGACTTTTGCTGCCGTTACGTTCCCAGTACCGCTACCATCGACCCTGTATGTCGTGTAGTACTGTAATATCGCCGCTGTGTATTAACCACAATAGCCACGTTCCTCTCGCACGCTCGCCTGATCCGCACACGGATTCGATTCCGCGGACATATTTCCCGGGCCTACAGCGCGAACCGCCGAACACCTTTATCTTCACTACACCTGTTTTTGGCGCACCAAATCTTCTGAATGCTGCCCCGCGACTTGCACCACCGTCTAATTGAGCGCATTCCACCTCGCCGCCCGCATGCAGACAGCACGATAATGAGTCTGCCTTACGACCCGTTTCTTTTGCAGACAGGCACGTCTCATCTCTCTCGCGGGTAGGGGACGCGGATGCAGACATGCAGAACATACGGAAAGCCGCCGCCTTGTCGCTTTATCAGAAGAAGCCTCGTAAACCCACTGCCAAAAACACTATCGCACCTAGCGTCTTCCGTCCACATGTCCCAGCAGATCAGCGGATCAGCGGTTCTTACTATGGACCGCACCGCATTCGCTCGAAATGCACAAGGAATTCGAGGATGTGGGCCTATCTCTTGACACGCAAAGGTGAGCTTTCGAATGGCTTTCGCAAGCCCACATCGCCGACACCAGAGGCTCTTATGGCGCAGGACTCTTACGTTTCCACCAATGGTGCGACGCGAACAGCATCGGGGAGAGCGTGCGTCTCCCGGCATCCCGTGCGCTGCGCTGCTCACCAGTTTCGTATCAGATGCTATAGGCACATGCACAGGAGAATGCATATGCAACTGGCTAAACGGCCTGCACCTTTGGCACACGTACAATGGTCTCGAATGGCACGGCGACGAAGCACTCCTCCCGGCTCTCAAAAAAGCGGCAGACAAGGCAGGCACGAAATTCAAGCGACCCGAGAGGGGACCAATTACCAAAAAACACTTGCGTGCTGTACGTGCTGTTATCGACGTATACTCGCCTTTCGGTTCAGCGGTCTGGGCTAACGCTCTTGCCGACTTCCACGGCTGTCGTCGCCCAGGCGAAACCCTCATTATCTGCGCAAACAAGTTCTCGAAAGAACATGACACGACGCGAGACACACGTATTGCGCACTCAAAGGCAAATGGCAGAGAGGTGATTGGTATTCACCTGGTCTGGACCAAAACTACGGGCACGCGCGGAGGCGAACTGATACTCACCGAGATCTTGGGGGAGGATGCTGCTCTATGTCCTCGCTGGGCTTGGTTAAATCACATTCGCATCAACCACTCGCCCGCCCCAAACACGCCACTCTTTGCATTCCGGACAGAGTCAGGCTGGAAACCGCTAACGAAAGATCTATTCTTGCGCACGACAGATGCGATCTACAAGGCCAACAAACTGGACACTGTCTTTGGACACAGCTATCGTATTGGTGGCACGCTCGCCCATCTCCTCGCAGGTGTTGCGCCAGAGGTGATCATGAAACTAGGAGGGTGGTCCTCACTCTGTTTCTTGATCTATTGGCGCCGTTTACAGCTAATACTACCTCTCGCTATCACACGCGTGTGGGACGCACGCATTCGGAGTTCGCCGACAATCACAACCTCGTGGCTGATGTAGACTCTCTATCGATTGACGACTGAATTAACCACATTGCAACGTACGCTTTTCCGTTAATACACTCTTCTCGACCATACTTCGCTCGTCGCTGCGCTTCATTGGGGTCCTCGGGGCTCCTTCACTCACCCTCGCATGAGCCTTGCTCTTAGAGCTTTCGCTCCTCGGGGTTGCTTTGGGTTTGTTTCGCACCCTTTCCCTTTGCATCCCTTGTGTACGGGTTTGGTTGTTCCACGCTCCGTTTCGGCCCGTCTTGCTTTTCCGGCGGCTGCTCCTGTTGCACCCCGAAGCTCGCCAAAAGGCGGCCCAGCCAAACCCCCCCCACACACACACAAAAGATATCTGCGTAAATTTCTGGGACACATTCCCACAAAATTTCCATCGTCTCGTCTCATCTCATCCCGTCTTTCCCTCTCCTTCCTGTCTCGGAATCCGCATGAGAGATCAACGTCTACCTTGCTGTGAGCCAAGCAAAGGCGAGCCTGCGAGCCTGCTAGGTGGTAGGCAAGCTAGATTAGATTAGATAGGATTCTTCCCACGTCTCGTGACATGATCATTGATCATCGTACCATTTTCACTTTCGTCTATGCATCCAAGCAAGAATGTTTTCTCGTGCTCATCCTCGCATCCTCCCGACATTTTTCATGACAAAGGGGCTCGTCCCAGTCATCCTGTTTGTAGTTCATGAAGATCCGGACAAACTGCTTGAGCTCCTGATTGACGTGCTTGGTCTGGCCGTTGGTCTGCGGGTGGTAAGCGGTGGATGTTGCGGGCTTTATCCCGATGAGGCGCCACAGTTCCGTGGTAAATTCCGCCACGAACTGCGGTCCCCGGTTGGAGATTTATTTCCGGGGGGTTCCGTGGTGCCTCCAGATGTTTTGCTAATAGAGCCAAGTGGCTCCGACTGCACCAAGGCCAGTGTGGCACTCATTGAAGTGGGCCCACTTACCTAGGACATCGACCACAACCATGACTGCGTCAAACCCATGGGCGTCCGGGAGCTCGATGATGAAGTCCACCGAGACGGTATCCCAGTGCTCATCTGGAATTTCCGTCGGGTGGAGCTCTCCGTGGGGCAGCGTCCAGAGCGCCATAGCCCGATTGCACAGATCACAGGTGCAGACGTACTGGCCAACATGCCGGGACAGCTAGGGCCACCAGTAATTCCAGGAGATGAGCTCTAAGGTCTTAAAGCGGCCAGCATGTCCGGCAACCCAAGTGTCGTGGCGCTGCGCCATGATCCAGCACCGGAGATCCTTATTCCGTGGTACGCTAATCAAGCCCAGGCAGTCAGAATAACAAGTTAAATCAGGGCCGTGGCCCAGGCCCGTAATGCGTTATATCCGGGCGGTTCACATACAGCCACAGCACAGCCTCACAGGTGTTCCGACAAGCCATTGGAGCTTCAATGTCATCAAAAATGCTTCTGAGCTCGCGCCACTGGGGCCTGAGCATCAAAAGGATCAGGAATCCTGATAGGGGCTCTGACCCAAAGGAGGCAGGCACATCGAAATAGTCGTACATGACCTCAGGGGCCTATCCCAATTAGGCCGGTCCCTAGTCTGACACATTCACATCAAAACGAGCTAGATTCGGAACATAGGGGCTGCGCCCCAACATAGACAGATGCATCAAAACGAGCCAGATTCAGAACATAGTGGCTGCGCCCCAATGTAGACAGGCACATCAAAATGAGCTAGAATCGGAATATAGGGCTGCGACCCAATGTACACAGGAGCATCAAAATTGCATCCCAAATGCGATAAATACTCAAAAAATGCGGGGCTACAAGCAAGAAATACCAAAAAAAAATTCGGGGCAATATCCTATTTACATGCAAAAAAGCAGCACTTTTCCCGCTGCCCAGCCTTTGATACCATCGAAAAGCGCCGATAACGCCGACAGTGCCGACGCCGATACCTTGTAGCGCCGCCACAATGGTTTTCACACCGCCTATTCTACACCTTCCATAGCATCTACCCTGCACCAGGCGTCAGCGGCACTCTGCTCCAGCATTGCGAGGATGCACGTACCTCAGCAATCGCCCCATCACCCACGTTATGTCATCCAGGGCAGTGACCCAATCCTTTGTTGCGCCCTTCGCGTCCATCCACCACTTCAGTCCGATAAGCACACTCAGGAACCCGTTCGGCCCAGGCTTTCGCAGCACCTCAACGGAAGCTTCGGGATCCCTGATTAACCCGTCACTGACCTCATCACCCGCCGTGCGCCACTCGGGATTTAACGTTTCCCACTATTTGCGCCATTCTTCCACGAATTTGTCGACATTCTTCAGCTTCGGCGTCGTCGCATGCGCACACTTGATCCAGGTGTGGATCTCCTCCGGGCGCTTGGTTGTCCCCAGGCCTTTGGTCTGCGCTGCATTCCAATCATCATCTCATGGGTCAAAGGTGGGGAAGTACCGGAGAAATGAATCGCGTTGATTGTTCCAGATCCCACCAGAGCTGTACGCTCTTCTTCCACAAGGGATTCAGAGTCGAGGAATCCTCACTCCCCCCCAGCAACGTTGCACGCGCCATCTTTGCCCATTTCGGCACAGTCGCCTCAACTGCGTCGTCTCCCTCGTCTCTAACCTTGGGCGTGTCCGGCACCACAGGAGAGGACCTGGCACCCCGCGTGCGGGTCTGCGGCAGTTCGGTTCGCTGCTCATCATCATCGTCATCCGAATTTTCCTCCTCGCTGTTGTCGCTGGACTCCTTGTCTTCACGGCTCGTGCGTCCTCTGTGGCCGCTTCCTGGCTTTTGCTCCCGATGGTGCATGCCCTCGCTTGCGCCTGGCGCTGGCCTTCGTCGTCGGTGTCGGTCCGGGTGGTGCGCCCCCCCCCCCCGCCGCTTTGATGCGCACCAGCTCAGCGGTTCTTTTGGCCGTGTTGTTTGCTCATCTGAGCGTCAGCTTGTCCATGCGCTCACGCTCGGTAATCCTTTTTTCTTTCCCGCTGGGATCCAGAGACGCGACTTCCGCGCAGAGGTCTGGCTCTGCGATGGCTAGTGCATGCAAGCGATCCTCGAGCATCTCCTCGAGCGTACATGGATGTGCGTGCACGGTCGCTGCATCTGAAAGCGCATCTTGGACGCTGCCCATCGGCGCGGGCGGAGCAACAGGAGTTCTGGGCGGTTCATCCTGTGGCGCAGACTCAACGGGATGGAACTCGGGTCCCAGCGGCGCCACTGACGTTGCGAGATCGGCTATACGGCTTGTGACGTCAGATCCAGGCTCAACGAGACGGGTGTCCAGCAGCGCGACGGGCTCCGCTGGCTCGAGATCTAGGCTTCCTCAGTTCTCGTTTTGGGGTGCATGCTAAGGGGGGACGCTTACCCGCCGCAATTAGATACCGCATGAATTGATTCAGGACATGGTCCTTGTATCCAGCTTCGTCCCACTCCGTGAAGTCCTGACCCCTGTCCTCGTCATCGCCCACTTTCGTTTTGCCGGCATGCAAACTGTGTAATTCGAATCTGCCTTCATCAACATGGCCGGCGATCAGAGTGATGTGAAAGCCTGTATACGACCGGAGCCCCTGCAGCAGTGGCGCCACGACGGAAGTGAATCTCGTTCAGGCGCTGGTATTCAATGGTCAGTATCAATTCCACCGACCCTGCGGAAAGACTCACTCAGCCTGACCTTCAGCATCCATCACAGGGAAGCCCTTGTCAGCTTCCTCCCACCGTTCCAAGTCTTCGGCATGCGACTCCTTGGCCTCCTCCCGGATACGCGCCTTCACCTCTGCGGGCTCCTTCCCAAATAACTCAAGAGCCACGTCGCAGCGGCAGGCTAGTAGCTGCTCCTTCAGTACGCCACCGCTTCGCCCCTCAAACACCTTGGTGACCTTGTCTTTGAAGTCTGGATGCTGCATGTAAAATTGGGCATCCGGCGTGCGATTCGGAGCTTTCCCCTCGGGTCGTCGCAACTGCGCGAGGAATGGCGTGTACACGTTTGATGTCGCGCCCATGGCGGTGCGCCGATGATTAAACCAAGTTTTAACTTTCTAATAAAACGGTCCTTTTGTTAGCATTTCACCGACGTTCTCTTGGGCGACCTACCTGTTTCATTGCAGCTTGGGTGTCCGCCTTTGCTTTCTCTTGCTCTGAGGTCAAGTCCTCATCTGCGGGGTATTTGTCCGTGGGGGAGGGGTCCTCCTTCAAAGAGAGACTCCAGTGGAATTTCATCCAGTAATCCTTGAACAACCCCTGATAGAATTTTCTCGTCTTCTTGGCCTTCGACGCCGCCAGGTATGGCTCCAACTGAGACAGTAGGAATTCTTCGCGCACGCCATGAAAATCTCCCTTGTTGCCCGGTTTTTTCTTCACTTTCGACGGTTCGTGTTTTGCCATTGGAAACAAAGGATGCAAGGAAGCGTACACAAGTGACAACCCAACGTTTGCCGTGTCGCAACGCGTTACATACGCCTACGTGTCCAACCAAGACGCGTCCAACCAAGACTTCTGTCTTTACCCGCACAATTATACGCCACTTCGCCCACTTCCGAGACGCTCTCGGTTTGTCCCATGGTATCTGAGGAGGGGGCGGAGATTCTTGTGAGACAATTCAAGCGATTCGAAATCACGACGAACCTCACAAACTCGAAATTACAGACGTGGAAATTTTGATTGCACGGCGACTTCCCCTACTCAAGAAATTACATGTACAGACGTCGTCGACGCGGCCCCCCCTCCCCACCATTCTTATGAAGGAGGCGGCTAGTTCGCCCACGCATTCAGGCGCGCTTGATCGGTGGTCCCGAGGATATGGATCTCGTGGAGATCCTTTTTGGTCGCGGCGGCGAACACGAGTTCCCTGCGCAATACAATACGTTAACGCGAACACGACAGAACTGTGAACGAGAGCGCACCTCGATCTATAAAATCCCGGAACACCTTTGATAACCCACTGCTCGGCCGGGGCACGTTCGTGGAGGGCGGGGTTGAGATGGACGCGAGTATTCATCGTGATGGGAGGACGGACGTTGGGACAAACCGGGCCATGCCAGCGGAGGCAGGCGGTCGCCCATTCCTCCTGCGCTTCGGCCCACGTGTGCACCGCAATCGCCTTCCCATTCCGATAGCCCTTGACCTGTTCATCAGCGCGCTGACTATGTACATCTCAGGTCAGTGGTGGACGATGGCATGCCAGAACAACAAAAGCCAACTGACCTAGTGTTGTAGGTGCCTTGAATACGTGCGGGGCACGCGACATAGAACTTGCAACTGGCATTCTCGCTGTGCTCGACTCGGCTGATCCCGACGTCCGGGTGGTAAGGCATGGCGCAGGTGGGGCGCTGGGGCAACTGCGAGTCCAAGGGGGCGATGTCGGTACAAAGAACTTCTGCCGTCCCGATATTCGACGGGCAGGCGAAGAACCTCCCCTCGCCGAAGATCATTGAGGTTGAAGTCATCACGTGCGTTGCTGTCGCCTCGGTCGGGGTCGGAGTGGGCAGCGTCGACGGAGGAGAGACTGTGGCCTGCATCGCGGTCGGCATGACCAGCGGATGGGATGCGCTGGGGACAAAATACTGGGTAGCTGGGGTGCTGGAGGGAACTAGTTGGATGAAGTTCGTCATTGCAGAGGGAAGAATGCACTGGTGCGTCCACACTTGGCCGGCTAATTAATATTAACTCATCGCGTTAAGTTCGCCGTCCCTGCCTCACGTTCCCTAGCAGCGGCAACTGCCGTGGTTATGGAATTATTATTCTCATGTTCGTCGCACGTTTAGACGTTTAGACGTTTAGGTTTTTCATTCCGCGGTGGCGTCCCTTCCGCCAACTCTTCACCCAATCCCGGACGCGCCTGGATTGCACTGGGCTCCGCCACCCCACGTTCTGAGACTGGATGGCGGCTCCATTCCATGTTTGGACGGGCCACACTTCGAATGTGCGATATTGCTACGATAGCGCTCTCATTTAGGTTGTGGCATCGTGCATCTATGCAACATTCGGTTCCCAAGCAAGGTTACTGGTGCACAACTCTATTCAATCCAAAGTGCAAGGTCGCCGCGTTCTTGGACATACAATATTGCGGTGCGCCACCTTTAATTCATTGGTTACACTTCAGCTGTGGCATCGCGGCATTCTAGGATATGCAACAATTCCTGGTTCTCTCACTGGCCAGTGTGCCACTCTATTCAACGTTCTTGGACATAGGAGATTGCGACGTGCCCTGGCTGGGTGAAACCACGCGGAAACGGGGTTGATCTCGTATAATAAGTCGCATACTCACCGACTTTTCTCCCATTCCTCACACCACTCCTCAACCCAACCCGAACCCGTCATCCCCATGGCCCAAACCCGAAGGATCAGCAAATCCGCGGCCACAGCATCTGCGCCTCCCTCTGCGCCTCCCTTTCGCTTCAGAGGCAAGCGCCTCAAATTTCTGGAAGGCTACAACGACGCGTTCGACACAGTCTGCGACGAGGGCCGTTGGCGCAGCTTTTGGCGCGAAGTCACGCAGGCTTATTGGCTTGTCTTCCCTTGGCACCTCTCCATGGATCTCGACCCTCACTGCAGCATGGATCTTCCAAACCGTGCGGCGAGGCCCAGTTCAACGAAATGATCACGATCAGAATCGCGACTGAGATGGTGAGGATTTTTTGTTGACCGGTGGACTTTGGGTTGCTGATTAGATCGTTCCTCCGCTCAGCGCATCAAAAGATATTTTTTCCACCAGCGCCATGTCTGCCGCCGCCGCGCTACCCTCCTCGCTAATGCGATCGCCTCTGGCGCTGCTGGTCCTGCTGCTGTTGCCAGTGCCGCTGAGGCCGTGACCGTCCCTGACACCGCCGCTCCCGCGACCGCTGGCGCTGCTGGTCCTGCTGCCATTGCCGGTGCCGCTGAGGCCGCGACCGCCTCTGACACCGCCGCTCCCACAACCGCCCCTGACGCCGCCACCGCTCCCGCGAATGTCTAAGGTGAGCCCCATGACCTCTCTGCTCGGGACCGATCTCATTCTCGAGCTGCAGCGCCGCTTTTTAGTTCCCACGTCCAGCGCCTCACAAATCGGTGTTACATAGCTTACTCACCCACAAAATGTAGTTATATTTGTCTTGTTACGAGTCCGCTATGTTGAATTAAACAAAACTCTTCTTGGATTAAACTTGTGCCCCCACATCTCAATTTTCCGTTGAATATAAATTCTCGGTATTTATAACTCGAACCGCAGGATAATTATGTACTTGTGTTTTGCATCGTAGGCGAGGGGACAGCATGGCGAAACATGAACTCAAAGTCTTCGTCATCCAAACAGGCGCTGAGGGTCAATCGATCATAAGCTGCGAAGTCTTCAGCGTTCTCCCAGTCAAAGTCAAAAGTCAAGGTGTAGTTATTGAGTTCACCTAAGCACCTGCAGCAAGCGGTCAAGCCCAGGAGATTGACCACGACATGAGTACATGAGGACGAACCGGTGGACCTCCGCGGATGTTGGCGCCAAAACAGCTGGTTTGCTGTACTTAAGCACAAAAAGAGTGTCTTCTTGGTCGAAATCGCCCCGAGTGAAACGGAAACGATTCCATGCCGCCATGTATTCCGGGTCCTCTTCAGACCCAGACAGCGTCCCGAAATGACGCTGAACGTGATTTTTGTAGCGTAGAAACAATTCACTATCGCCGGCATTACTCCAAACGCCTTGGGATCAAGGAGTTTGCAAGCTTACGTGCTTCTCAGTCATTCCGACGAGATTTGACGTCGGAGCGCATTGCCTGCCTCTTGTTTTTTGCTGTGCCTCAGAGCTTGCATCCACTGCCCAGCCTTCGCGCGCTCCTCGTCTTGATGGCGCCCTCGATAACGCGCCTGGGCTGCAGCGCGCGAGCTGGCGGGCCCCGGCGTATTAAGATGGAACGTGGTGAACAGCGGGGATCCAGAGGCAGGGGCCAGCGGCCATTGACTGCTGGTGCTCCATTGACTGGCATCCATCGGACGCTCGCATTTAAACCACCTACTAATCCCGTTTATCTCCTCTTGTTAGAGGGGAAGATATGGTGTGTGTACGCCCTCTAGTTAGAGGAGATAATCCAAATCCTCCCATGCTGCAGAATACGCTACGAAATGCTGGAAACATGCTGCAGATCATGCTGCAGTGGACTTGTAACACTTCAGGTATGTCCTTAAGTAAGCTACGCATCACCACCATCAGTGGCAGGCATCTCTTCCCAAAAAGGAAATTACCCAAGAAAAAAAATCAATAATTACTGTATTTCTCAACTCAAATGAGTCGCACTGACCCAAAAAGGAAATTCCTGATATAATATAGCCAAAAAATCGAAAATTGATAGAAAAAATCAGTCCAAACTAAGATCACAGCCTCTACCTTCTGCACCGTCTACTACCAGCACAGACATCTGATACATCAGCTCAGAGGGGTCTATATAGGGGCTACTCCCAGCTAACTTGGATAACTTTTGATAATTATGATACTGATACCATCAGTTTATCTTTCCCAAAAAGGGCAGACTATCCTTATCTTTGACTGTAAGGTATCATGTCCCATGGGGTTAGACACTACGACCTCTCCAATCACCCAAATCAGTTTAAATGAATATTTTATTGCTATTTATCGCCGCGTTCGGGAATGTTTTTGCATTTTGCGCCTCAACCAGACTGCTGATCACAAAACAGATTGGACAGCCAGATAGAGCTTTTTTGGGTCTACAACTTTGATTTTGCTGACACATTTCCTTTTTAGCCACTACGCTTTTCGCCCAAAAAGGAAATACTTTGGTTTTGCCATTGCTTCGGTGCAGATTGGCCGTTTTCCTTGGTTTAACTTTGAAGTTGTCATGTTTTGTGGATATGGATGTAGCCTGAGTCACATTGAGAAGTAGGGAAACAGAGTAACATGGATATCATATCCAAACCTCGAAACATATTTCGCGTTTTGCACCACAACCAGGGCACAAATCGCGAAACGGATTGGACAGCCGGAGACCGCCGAAGCGGCTCTACAACTTTGGTTTCAACTCTATTTTTGGATTTTTTGGCGTCTCAGAGTCTTCAGGCTGACACATTTCCTTTTTTGGCCACTACGCTTTTCACCCAAAAAGGAAATTTTGCGTTTTTCCCCTTATTTGGGCGCATATTGGCCGTTCTCCTTCATCTAACTTTGCAGTTATCATAATTTATGGATGTGGATGAGGTTCACACCACATTTTGAGGCAGGGAAACAGGGTAACATCCACATAATGTCTGAAGTTCCAAAATTCGATCCCTGCCCTTCCTACCTCACACAGAACCATGGTCAGCTGTCAGAAGTCTCAGCACAGTATCCTGTCATTATTGGGCAGTGCTTCCACCTTGCCTTGCCCTACTCTGGGCATCATATAGATGAACTTTGAGCCCATAGATTATTCACTGATTTATTGTTTTCCCTGCCTTTCCTTTGTGTGGTGTACCTTTCCAATTGTCCCACATGACCTATGGGATGTATGAACCTTTTTTTAAGACTTCCATTTATCTTTAGTCCACTACATATGGAATTTGGTGATGGTCAAGCTTCAATCAGATATTCCGGTTATTCAGACTGGCTTGTGGTATTGGAACTAGATATAAACCCTCCCTATAGTTGCCCAAGATATACCACATTAGGGAAGCAAAAGACTAAAGCAAAACATTGACTTGAAGTTGAGATATGTGAGGTGACAGTTTTTGATCATTTGTCAAATAGTGCCTTGAGCACTGCATATAATGCAAAGAAAAGCTTATAAACTGCATTTCTCACTGTGAAAGAACAATATTCACCTTTATTTGAAGGAATTTGGTCAGGTTTCCAGCAAATGGGGGTTAAGGGCATAAGTGGGTTACTGCAAATTATTGCCTTTACACTGCGCACTGTCCAAAACACAATCTGCTCAAATGTTGAGTAAAATGATTGAAACAAAGCTTGGGATTGGTGTTTTACCTTGTAGCTTCCCACTTCTGACATTCATTTGGCACCAGGTGTCCTCCTTGGCCCCCAATTGGTAATTTGATGGAGAACTGAGATTTCACAATTCTCATGGTTCTGGCCATATATTGAGGTAAATTTGGGCCTCTGGTGGTTGGGGCATATCTTTGTAATTGTCCTATGTTGTTGGATTGGGGGTCAGCCCAATGGGGTACAGAGGATGGTGTGAACATTTATGTGCTACATATTTTCCTTCAATCCCAATGTGGTTGATAGTGGCATGGCTACAAAGTCAGTTGGAAGTGTCTATGTACACTCTAGAAGCATTAGGACCCTGGATTTGGCCAGTCCAATACCTGGTACTCACAAAGTGAGGCAAATATCGAATTTTACCACCTGGTCAATAAATTGTGTAAATGTATGTCAAACACTCAGGAAACTGCCCCAAACCACTAGAGGAACCAAGGAATATTGAAAGAGAGTAGCTTGGCTTGGCTCCAGTCATTCTGGGTGAAGTGGTAATGTCAAGAGTACAATTTAAGAAGTTCAGACATTATGTGGATGTTACCCTGTTTCCCTGCCTCAAAATGTGGTGTGAACCTCATCCACATCCATAAAGTATGAGAACTGCAAAGTTAGATGAAGGAGAACGGCCAATATGCGCCCAAATAAGGGGAAAAACGCAAAATTTCCTTTTTGGGTGAAAAGCGTAGTGGCCAAAAAAGGAAATGTGTCAGCCTGAAGACTCTGAGACGCCAAAAAATCCAAAAATAGAGTTGAAACCAAAGTTGTAGAGCCGCTTCGGCGGTCTCCGGCTGTCCAATCCGTTTCGCGATTTGTGCCCTGGTTGTGGTGCAAAACGCGAAATATGTTTCGAGGTTTGGATATGATATCCATGTTACTCTGTTTCCCTACTTCTCAATGTGACTCAGGCTACATCCATATCCACAAAACATGACAACTTCAAAGTTAAACCAAGGAAAACGGCCAATCTGCACCGAAGCAATGGCAAAACCAAAGTATTTCCTTTTTGGGCGAAAAGCGTAGTGGCTAAAAAAGGAAATGTGTCAGCAAAATCAAAGTTGTAGACCCAAAAAAGCTCTATCTGGCTGTCCAATCTGTTTTGTGATCAGCAGTCTGGTTGAGGCGCAAAATGCAAAAACATTCCCGAACGCGGCGATAAATAGCAATAAAATATTCATTTAAACTGATTTGGGTGATTGGAGAGGTCGTAGTGTCTAACCCCATGGGACATGATACCTTACAGTCAAAGATAAGGATAGTCTGCCCTTTTTGGGAAAGATAAACTGATGGTATCAGTATCATAATTATCAAAAGTTATCCAAGTTAGCTGGGAGTAGCCCCTATATAGACCCCTCTGAGCTGATGTATCAGATGTCTGTGCTGGTAGTAGACGGTGCAGAAGGTAGAGGCTGTGATCTTAGTTTGGACTGATTTTTTCTATCAATTTTCGATTTTTTGGCTATATTATATCAGGAATTTCCTTTTTGGGTCAGTGCGACTCATTTGAGTTGAGAAATACAGTAATTATTGATTTTTTTTCTTGGGTAATTTCCTTTTTGGGAAGAGATGCCTGCCACTGATGGTGGTGATGCGTAGCTTACTTAAGGACATACCTGAAGTGCTACAAGTCCACTGCAGCATGATCTGCAGCATGTTTCCAGCATTTTCGTAGCGTATTCTGCAGCATGGGAGGATTTGGATTATCTCCTCTAACTAGAGGGCGTACACACACCATATCTTCCCCTCTAACAAGAGGAGATAAACGGGATTAGTAGGTGATTTAAACGTGAAGGAGGAAGGGTCCATTTACGTCGAGACTGCAGAATAGCCCTGTTTTAAGTAGTTAGCCCATCATTACGTCGCAGCTGCCGCTCTTTTTGGCTCAGGCCACCATGTCGCAAAAGCCAGAAATCATTCACTCCGCCTCCTACTGGAAGGATTATCATCGTCAGCGTGCGAAATGGTGCACCCAACAGGAACAACGTGCTGCGCGAGCGATGGCTCCTGGGGATACGCTTCAGGTCTCCAGTGCCGTGCCTTCCCAGCCTCCAATCATAACATTCATGCCCAATCGGCCGGCGCCCGTGTACAGTCTGCTGCAGAACGATGGCACGCTCGCCATGTCCTATGATTCCACCTGCATTCATTCGAGCCCTCCCCCCTCGAACCTCGACATGAAGAGGCTGGGAGTCCCCGCGAAATGTGTCCCTCTGCCGTACCCCAGCAGTCTCGCAGAGTCTCGGCGCCATGCAGCTGCCAAAGCACAGAAGTCTGGCCCTTCGGAAGATGACAAATTACTGGCCCGACTTACTGGGCGGATGGAGCCACCAGGACGGCCTAAAGGGGGGCGCGCGGAAGAGAGCGTGTGGTCGGTGAAATTTGGTCCGCGTTCCACAGTCACTGACAGCCCACCTCACAGCAAATTTCCATCTAAAAAGAGACAGCGGTGCGTCTGAGTCGGTTGCACAGATTGTTTGTTTTGTATCGTGTTTGTATTAGCGTTTGTTTGTTGGGAAAGGTTTTGGCACAGATGAATTTGATATCGTGTTAGAAGTCATTTTTGACTAGTACGGAGTGTTGAGGTCTGGAGCAAAAGAAGCACTACAGCCACAGGGCAAGCGGAGCGTGACCCATGTCTCAATTTGGGCATGTTTGTGGTATCGTTCAATGAATAGACCCTCCGTGGCATGTATGGCGTGAAGAGTCCTGCCTGAGACTCTTCTTATCATGTCAGATCATACTATTACTCAAATGATGCGATTTGGGGGAGCCAGAGGGAGAACTAAATTGCGGTCTCAATTGGCTCCTCATCCGAGGTCGTTTCCCCCTGCGTTGCGATGGACTTTCCGAGCTCAGTCCAGCCTTAAGTTTGAAACATTAAAAACACGCCTTATTTGGGTCAGAACTGAAGAAATATGATGAAACGCACGAGTTCGAGTCCCGGGCTGCCTGCCCATTCCAGCCTCAACGAGATCGCTGCCCCTGAAAACCTCCCCGTCCCCGCTCTGGTGCACCGTGTCTCTGACGATGGTCGGCGCGTATATACCGAAGAACTGCAAGTTGAGCCTCCCTTGCCTGTGAAACACATGCACCTTGAAGGACCGCAACCCCCCAAATCCTTTGGCGTACCATTGAAAAATCTGGAGGCCTTCAATTTCAACAGTTTCGGCATGAATTCTGAGCGCTATGAGCTAGGGCTGGAGCTCGATGACGCGGGTCCCGCGCCATCTGTGGGAGCCAAGGACAAGGGGAGCAAAGTAAAACCTTCAGTACGTCTTTCGGAAAGAGTGAGACGTGCTCAGTAGTGCTCTGACACAGTCCTTGCCCAAAGGATCCATCTTTATCTCAATGGCGCGCGAAACGTGACACCTATCTCTCTGTGTTACTTCGCCGTGATGGAACTGGCGAGGGCGGCCGGTCCGAGCCCGTCCTCTGCCCCGCTTGCCGCACACGGGTCGCCGAGTTTCGGTGCCGAGATTGTTTTGGAGACGTTATGTATTGCAACGGCTGTATCGTCTCAGCTCACTTAGAGAACCCTTTGCATCAAATTGAGGTAAGTCTCCTCTCCTACTCTGTCTTCTGGGCAAAAATTAACCGTATGGGCAAGAAATGGCACCATAGCTACTTTGTCAGGACATCGTTAGCGCAGCTCGGGCTCCGCGTTCAACTCGGCCACCGACCTCATCAGCGCTGCTCGGCTCCGGAGCCAGCCCACATCAGTTTCATAACCTTGCACACAAACGGAATACACGAGGTCCGGGTCGATTTCTGCGGCTGCGAGCGGGCAGAAGAGGCGGGAGGACCCGAGATCCAGCTGCTCCGTGCTGGGTGGTTTCCTGCAACTCACGAGCGTCCCCAAACGTGTGCGACGATCACTGTCCTCGAAAAATTCCATCAAGACACACTGCAGTCGAAAGTGACCATGTACGACTTCTACGGCGTGCTCGAGAAGCTTACGGACAACACCGGTATCAAACCTCCAGACCGTTACCACAAATGGATCCGTATGTGTTGTGAGTTTCGACATCTGATGCTCCTCAAGCGCGGCAGGTGCGCGACGGCTTACACGGGATCTGGGGTGGAAGGGACGCAGCAAGGGGAACTGGCGATCGAATGTCCAGCGTGCCCGTGTCCCGACGTGAACTTGCCCGCCGGGTGGGAGAACGCGTGGCCGGGGGAGCGGTGAGGGCCGAGCACGAAAACGTCTCTTTCGGTGACTAATTGGCGCCCGATTTTAGTTTCCTTTACACACTATTTTTGGCGCTAGATGCCTGCTTCCGCCTCAAACGACGGCTCGTCTCAAGTGAGCTCAAAGATCCTGATCTCGGGCCTGGCTGGGCTTAGATGGTAGAGACGGGCCCGTACCGAGATTACCTGCGAGGAGTTAAGAAGCAGAGCGAGGTGAGTGTCTTCGTAATGGCGACTCCGCCTATGTCCTGACTCCAATGACAACAGATGAATACCTGCAGCGGGCTGGCCGCTTTGGATTATGCAAACACCAAGTTCTCACGGGGCTATAGCACGACTGGCGTCGGCATGGCCGTTTGCACGCGGCACGAGTTTGTGCAACTGAATGGGGTCGGCGATTTGCAAAAGGGGGAGCAGTAAGTGCCTATCCTGCCGGAATGACCTGCAACTAATGTCGCAACAGATTCTCGAACATGGATTACATCTTTGCGTGCGTCATGAGGCGCAAGCACCCCAAGCTGCTGAAATTGGTGACCTACGACATTATGTGCATCTGGAAGAAATTCCTGGCCAGCCGACTTAAGAACTTGCCTGCGAACGTCTGGCTGGTCCTCATCTTCGCCATCCTGCGCTTTGGCATCCCCAAAATGCACATCCATTCGCATACCCTGATCTGCCAGCTCCTTTATTCCTTGAACCTTATCCTTGGGAGTGCTCAGTGCGACGCAGAGGGCATCGAGCGCGTTTGGGCGTGGATCGGAGCTGTTGCGGCAAGCACGCGCGACATGGGGCCTGGGTCATGCCACGACGTTTTGGATTGCCAGTGGGGGTACTGGAATTGGCAGAAGCTTGTTGGGATTGGTAGGTCCCGTCTAAGCATCGGATGCTCTGGGTTACGTGCTGATTATCAATTTTTAGTCGATTTATTGAAAAATCGTCTGGACCGAGCGGAACCGGAGCTCAAGGAGCAAACTGAGGCTTTCAAAGAGTTCTCCTCTCAACATGCGGATCGTGTTCCGGTCTGGCGGCAACAGGTGCTGGATTATGAGGCGGAGGTCGAGGCACAGGCTAAAAAGGACAACGTGGAAGGTGGAAACAAAGAGACGCTGAAGGCCAAAAACCCGTATGAGATTAAAATCGAGGGTGCGCGTCTTTTTCATTCGAAGACGGCTGCCGACTAACATGATACCAGGTTTGAGCGAGGCTCAGGTGCGGCTTCAATTCACGAAAGAAGAGGCTGCGGACGCCGCTCGCGGCATGCCCTCCATGCACGACGTCAGTGCAAGCTCCTTCATTGCAGCGGCTTTGGATCTGGAGGAAGAGCAGTAGGTGTTCTCTCCTTGTTTCTTGCTTCGAACTCATCCATGTTTATCAGACGACGATTACGATTGCAGGCCGAGCTTAAGAAGGCAGGAACGACCGGGATGGAAATTGACCTTACCTCGATGCGAACAAAGCTGAATCACGGGATTGCTTGCTTCTGCAAAATCCAGGGTGCCTATATGCCACCCGCCATTCAAGCCCTCGGTGAATTAGCCTTGCCTGCCATGACACTGGCAGAGGACGTCCCACTCCTGCTGCCTTCCTCCCTGACTGAAGCGCAGCGCGCGCGATGTGCTGAGGGCCTCGAGCACATTGAGGCTCTGATGCGGGATGCGCAATGCCGGACGAGTCTTAGCCGCCTGCGCTGCCAGCTCCATGTCAAATCTGGGCTGTTTGTATACAAGAAGAATTGTATGGCACCAGGGCGCCAATACGCGCGTGCACACGATTGTCACTCGGAACGAAGGCAAGATTCGCTTACACTCCGAAAAATACCAGGTCATGTGGGACGCTTTGCAGCGGCTGAATGGTGACGATGAGGAGTTGATCGGCTGGAAAGTCGTGAGGAGAGAAGATATTCGCTGTGTGGAGGATGAAGAGGATCTCCGCAAGAAGGAGAAGGACCAGGTGGCGCGCGAGGCTCAGCGACGCAAGAACTTGGAACTGCGCGCGCATGGGTTGCTGCCAGCTGAAGAAGACGAAAGTATGGAAGTCAACGACAAGCCTGGGATTCGCGGACCAGAGAACCAACGGCAGTTGTCGTGGATTTGGGTCGTGGCAGGCACGGATGGGACGGACACTGGGCTCGAGAATGGTATGTGCTTGGTCCTGCACCGGTGGAAGAAGCGCCGAGCTGACGTTGATGTAGCTCTCCACGTCAAGTGGTCGAAGGCTTTCGCACGGGTGGGGTGTTGGGATGAAGAGGCCCGCTTACTGCGCGAGGAATTCCGTCGGGTCTGCTTCTCTTTCGAGCACGAAGAGAGACAATGGCGAGCACGCGCTGCCACGGTCCCGGTCGGCGTGCTCCCTCTCCCTGATGCAGAGGTCGCTGTTGCGTATGCTTTACAGCACACGGATATGTACGTCGATCTGAGGGAACGGGGTATAAAGAGGTGGAGTGAGCAGAAGCTGGCGAGAGGGAAAAAGCGAGCACCCCACGTCCCGGGGGTGGTGGGTGCGATGGAGGCCGAGGCGAGGGCTGAGGAAGCGGAGATGGCAGGAAGTGCCTTGGGGAGCTTGAGGGATTGGGGAGAGGCTGACAACGAAGACGAGGAGGACCGAGGGGCCTGTGGTGACGTGGAAAGTGACAAGGAATTTATCCTGGGGGGTGAGGGTTTTGACGACTAACGCGTTTGTACAATGGACATTTGCTTGAGAAAACAGAACCCTTATTTTTTCGGTGATTTGGTCATATGCAAGTTAAGTATGTTACATTAAGTGTGGTATGAAATATAGGCTGGCTCGAATGTGCAAAGGTGCGAGTGGTACATACATACGGTGAATTGTGAATCAAAGGTGAGGGAGATGGGAAGACGGAAGACCCACCAGAGTCCACCAGTGGAAACACACACCGACGTACTTGAGCCCGCAAAAGCTGATGACACGGAAATTAAAACGGGTCGTGGGGGCCGAAGACAAGGACACGTAAAGCATGACGAAGATAAGGGCGGGGGCGTTGAGGCCAAGCCATTCATGCGGGAAAAAAGGGTGCTTGACTGGGAGCAGCAAGGGAGCGGCCGGCCAGTGGGGTAGAAAGATTTGGACGAGGCCCGCGCCACGGGAACCTGGGAAAGATATGCAAGAAATCCATAATAAACAAGACATTAGACGTGGAGCGAGTAGAAGCTTACGTCCAGAAGTAAAGGAAGATGTTGATGGAGGGCGCGGAGAAGAGTGCAGAGCGGGAACAGTGAGAGATCAATCGAGCTCAGCTGAGCGACGGGGGAACGGGTGACCAAGGCAGTGGACTCGAATGAGATCGACGAGGCGAGCACGGCGACAGCATGAAAAAAGGACAGTACACTGAAAATCAAAGGCGGCGTGTGAGGCGAACAGATGCTTACCTCAAGCGGATGTCATATCCCTGCCCAGAATATCACACACGGCAGGCTGGGTGCGCCAAGGCGCGGCGGGACAGGGAGGGAGCGACAAACGCGGTACGCGGTACGAGGTCGCCGAGGGTTGACAGCATGTGCCATGAGAGCAGTCAGGAACCCAGTCCGGAAAACCAAGGCGCGAGAGCCAAATAGAAGCTTACGTCTTAGAAGCACAGAAGCAAAATGAAAAGGCGCCTGAATGCCGGGGCATGCGATGGGCAGCGGGGGGAGGCCGAGCAAAGCGTGTGGTAAAAGACTGGGAGGTGGGCCAAGGTGGACGGCGCGCAAGATGAGAGTAGGCTGAGCAACCAAATGGTGAGAATCCAAGGCGGTTGAGAGCCGAAGAGAGAAGCTTACGTCTTCGAAGAACAGAAGCAAAAGATGAGCTGACGAAAAAGCGCGGTGAACGCAATGGACGGCGAGCGCTGGCCTATGAGTGCGCGTGGTTAAAAACTGGGAGGTGGGCAAAGGTGGACGGAGCGCAAAATGAGAGCAGGCTGAGAAAACAAATGGTGAGAATCCAAACCCGCTCAAGAGCTGAAAAGGGAACGTTACGTCTTCAAAGAACAGAAGCAAAAGATGAGCCGACAAACGATAAAAAGCGCGGTGAACGCGATGGACGGGGAGCGCTGGCCTACGAGCACGCGTGGTTAAAAACTGGGAGGTGGGCAAAGGTGGACGGAGCGCAAATTGAGAGCAGGCTGAGAAAACAAATGGTGAGAATCCAAACCCGCTCAAGAGCCGAAAAGGGAACGTTACGTCTTCGAAGAACAGAAGCAAAAGATGAGCCGACAAAAAAGCGCGGTGAACGATAGACAACGAGCGTTGGGCAGCAAGCGGCGGCCTATCAGCGCGCGTGCAAAGGCATTGAGGAGGAGTCTCATTACCAGGAGCACCAGACTGAGAGAATCGTAACAATCGCAGGAATCCAAGGCGCTCGAGAGCCGAATAGAAGCTTACATCTTCGAAGCACAGAAGCAAAATGCAAACGGGGGTACCTGAATGCCGGTGCACGCAATGGGCGACGAGCAGAGGTCAAGCAAGGCACGTGCAAAAGGACTGGAAGTGGGCAAAGGTAGACGGTGCGCAAAATGAGAGGGGGCTGAGAAACCGGATGCTGAAAATGCAGGGCGCTCGAGCTGAGGAGAAGCTGACGTCTTCTAAGAAGAGAAGCGAAGAATGAGCCAACGAAAAAGCGGGGGGCCCTAATGGCGGTGCATGCGATGGGCAGCCTACGAGCGCACGTGTAAGAGGAGGGGAGGCACTAGGAGCAGGGGTATCCGCACGTGAAGCGGAGGGCGGGCCGAAGGGGGGGGGTGTGAGGCGGGCCCGACGGGTGTGAGGTGGGTTTGATCAGCACGAGAGGGGCGGGATACAGGCACCACGACGTCATTGAGTAGGTAAGTGGGGAGAGCAGCAAGGATACGGGCACCACGTGGGGAGGGCAGCAAGCCAAGGGCGGGATGCGGGAACGACAACATCATATAGGAGGTAAGTGCGCAGGGCGGGATACCGGCGCGAGGCGGGGCGGGAGAGAACATACAAAAAACGGCTCCTTACGTGTACGGCCGGTCCCAAAACAGGAATCAGTGCCCAAAACGGTCCCGAAACATCATTCGCATCAACAGTCTCGCCGCTGGGCGTCGGCAGCGAGGGAAATTGATGGATTCACAGTTGGCCGAGAGTTCCGGGGGGGCCGCAATGGCCTGGTAGAACCAAAAAAAGGTCTCCCACTTGTAACGCATTACACTGGTGGGCACTACAGGTATTTTAACTAGTTATTCTAGGCTCAATTGCTGGATAATCTTACCGCGGAAGTAGAGGAGTCCGTCTGAGACCCGCCACTCGGACAACCAGGGGGAGCGGACATTCCAGTCCTTGAAGAGTTCCCGTGCAATGAGCATGACAGGGTCCTCAAGGTCCGGCTCACCAACGAAGGCCTCCCGGACGTTGTGGAGAAGAGGGATCTCGGGTCCGACAACCACCACGCCTTCCAGCACGCGGACATGGAACAAGTCCGGGTGGAGGAGGGTGATGTCCGTGTTGTCCGAGCCTACCCCGTGACCGGGGTGGTGGGACAACGTGTCCGGACGACCCATAAGGTGGCCGGGTTGGTAGTGCAGCGCAAAGTCAAACCAGGACAGGTACAGGGACCACCACACTTGTCTCCGGTTCAAGTTCTGTGCCTTCCGGAAGTACTCCAAGTTTTTGTGATCCGTCCAGATCTCGACCGGATGCTGCGTACCCTCGAGGAAGTGCCACTACTCTTCGAGGACCCGGATAATAGCAAGCATCTCCTTGTCGTGGATCTCGTAGTTACGTTGGACATCGTTCAGACTCTTGGAGTAGAATGCGACTGGGTGCCACTTTCCTTGTGCATCTGGTTGAGACAGGACGGCTCCGGTAGCATATCCGGAGCTGTCTGCCTCGACCCAGTACGGACATGACTTGTCCGGAAGGACTAAGACAGGCTCAGCGGTCACCGCGTCCTTGAGGGCTTGGAACACGGCGGCCGCAGTAGCAGTCCAGGTCCAGATTACACCCTTCTTTGTGAGATCGAAGAGAGGCCGGGCGATGTCTGAGAAGGCCCGGATGAATCTCCAGTAGAAGTTTGTGAAGCCAAGGAACTGCTGCACGTCCTTCTTGTTTTCCGGTGTGGGCCAAGCAGCCACTCCAGCAACCTTGACCAGGTCCATCTCAACATGGTTGTACGAGATGATGATGCCTAGATACTCAATCAACGACCTCTCGAACTCACGTTTTTCCGGCCGGAGGTAAAGCCAGTGCGCCTGGAGTCGTTGGAGAACCTCTCGGACGATCTCCTGGTGGCGAGTAAGGTCGGAATGGGCAATGGGGATGTCATTGAGGTATACCATGATGTCTCCGGACAGGATAAGGTCCTGGAAGATGTCGTTCATCATCGTCTGGAACATAGTGGGGGAGTTGGTAAGGCCGAAATACATCACCAGTGGCTCAAAGAGCCCCGGTCGGTACGGAACCCAGCCTTCCATTTGTTGCCTGCCTGGATTCGGATGTTGTTGGACCCCCACCTGACGTCGAGTTCCGTGAAGAACTGGGCTCCTTTCAAACGGTTAATGAGGTCATTGATTAAGGGGAGCGGGTACCAGTTTTCACGGTCATCACGTTGAGGGCCTGGTAGTCCTGGATGAACTGGAGACTCCCATCCTTTTTTTTAATGAAGAAGACTGGGGATGCCATCGGAGACTTGGACGGACGGATCCAGCCAGTGTTTAGCCTGTCCTCAATGAAGGTGTCGAGCTCCTTGAGATCGGGTACACCTTGCAGTTGGCCAGTTTCACATCCGGAATAAGCTCGATGGCATGGTCCCAAGCCCGACGCTCCGGCAACGCATCAAACGACTCCTTGTCGAAGACATCAGAGAAGTCCACAACCCATGCTGGGACTGAAGTTCCGGGCGGGGCTGAGTTCCAGGCGAAGGCCTCTGCAAGCCGTTGGGAGATGGTGCTCCCGGCGCAGATTTCCTCAGCTGGAGCGAATGCCGTGTAGAGGATCCGGTCACCATCCTTGAGCTCATCATCTTCATCTGGATCCGGAGTGAGATCTGGAAGATCATCTCCATCATCTTCCGGGTCGTACCCATCGTCTCTGTGCCAAGCCTCCGAGTTGATGGCACTTGTTATGCAAGAGCAGGGACTTCTGGCCGCTAGAGAATCGAGGGGTTCAATAGGAAAACTAATGACCGCCAGACGACTTTTGAGGGAAACAGAATTTCAACAACGGCTGACACCGAGCCAACGGGTAGCGATTGCAGAGCAGACCATCAACAGACAGGCCTTACTTGGTACAACGGTGGAGAGGGTCTGGGGCTCTCGGGGGAGATGAGCCAGCAGGGCTCGCAGCGGGGAGGGTGGAAGCGGAGGAAAAGACCCAATGTATGACTAAGCTATGACATCTGCACCTATCAACTCTAACTACCCCCATATATCTTGCCAGGCGCGCCACAACCGCCAACCACACCACAACGGGAACACGGCTGGCGGCGGCTCGACAACGCGGGGACAGTTACACAGATGGCGGCGGCTCTGGCTAGGAGCGGGGGCACTTCTACTGCAGGTGGCGGTGCTACACCAAAGGCGGGTCTCGTACGGATGGTGGCGGCTACTACTCGCAGGGACAGTTACATGGAAGTCAGCGGCCTCTGACTATGGGGGCAATTACAGGAATGGGGGGGACTCCTGGTTAGGGAGTGCGGGCACTTATATCGAGAGTGGCGGCAGTACAGTGATGGGGGCAGTTACACCGAAGGTGGCGGCGAGCAGCAACGGGGGCTCTTACACGGGCCAATAGCACTATCAGCTATATTGTCGAAGGCAACACACAGACCACAGGCAGCGGAACTACAGCAATGGGGGCACTTCTATGAACGGCGGGGACCACTCCTGAACCACAAGAGATGATGCGGGCACTTATATCAATGGCGGCGGAAGCTGCAGGACGGGGGCAGTTACGTGGCGGCTACCTCGTTTGAGCGGGGGCACTTATGTCTCGTGCTTCCGAGGACTGTTCAAGACTTTGCTTCGTCCGGTCCTCTTCTGAATATCAAAAATATGTCTTTTATCTCAAGAGTCCACTATATTCACCCCGATTTCCGGGCAGATAGTATACTGGCTAATACATGCTCAAGCGCGGTCTTTTATACAAACAGGAGGTCACTAAAGGAGATGAAAGGAACTGAAGAGGATCAAACCGTGTCGCACTGCCAACAGGTGGATGGCCAATCGTACTGCAGGGATATCCAAACCGTGAGTAATCTGTCCTCCCGCTGGAGCTACTCCACATGAATCCAGAGCCTAACGTCTATGGCGTGCTCATCTTCTGATGGTTGTGACGGATGCAGTCCGCTTCTTCTAACTCCCACTGACTCACGAGGTTGACTCGGTCTGCCGCCGGTCGTCTTTCAGTCTTCTAGTCGCAGTGGGACCTACGGGCGTAGGACTCTATCTTCCGGGAGGTGTGGTCCGGGACGAATGAGTGGTTCCCAACCTCTTCGTGTTGCTTTCCAACCGCTGAGCTGCAGCTGCTAGTCCGCCATCAAATAATGTGATGTTCAGATGCTAGCTTCGTGTTTATCATGTGCAGTTTGCACTCCGGCCGCTGCTGGCTGGTGCGCCCGCTGGTCGTCGTAATGCTTCGTAGTGTCATAAGGTTATGGCCGCCAGTGAAGGGACACCTTCAGCTGGCTTCTAAGGGGTGGGTAGTAGTAACGAGAAAGACTTGTACGGTCCTTCGGCTAGACTCCATATCTTTCTGTCATCGTGATATCATCATCATTTCCAACTGTTTGGTTCTCCCGCTGGTGAATGCAGTCGAGTATCGATGATTGGTAGTCCCCCGTTGGTCACCTCCGACGCATAGGGGCACAGCAGAACTGCATCCCATAGCCCAGCGTAGTGAGCTCCCGCCAGAATACAGTACCCGTAAGAGCCTTTGTTAAGTCGTCAACCCTTGTAGTTGTTTAGCCGCCGGCTTTCGGTCATCAACAGCGTAGCCTACCACCTCCAGGGAGAGGTGTACGCTCTCAAATCTAATGCCTCTCCTTTCCCATACTGATAGACGTGGAAATGAATAAAAACTGGTGTTTTCATGCTTATCCCGTTACACGCCCTATCATCTCCCCCTTTCTGAAATATCAACTCTCCCGAGTTGAGAGGCAGTTCGTCTCCTATTTCAGAACTGTTCTCGAGGAGCGGGGTGGTGAACGTCGAGCGCCCGCCACTTGATTTACGCATGAGAGGCCGGTGAGGCCCAGCCTTCCCACGGTTGCATCGTATAGTTCTCACGATCCAGCTGGAATTTTCTTTGCAGCCTTAACGCGAAGGACCACTGTGCCGATTTCTTGATCGCTGCCAGTCGTCCTCCCGCCAGTCGACTTATCCAACTCGGTGAAACACCCAATCAAGGGGTCCCTTCCGCAGCTGTCTTCTAAAATTTCCATAGTTGGAAATTGATGGCCCTCCTTTCTAAATGTACAACCGCACTAATCCCGCCGCCAACCAATCCATGTTTCCCGGATTGGTTCCACTATTTTGGGACGATCAGTGGGAGAATCTCAATTTAATTAGCAGCCCGGGGCCGCTTCTCAAAAACATATAAGAAGGGCAGCCCGAGTCATGGCTCGGCTAATCTCTTCCTTTCTCCCCCCACTTCTCATACCGTAGTGTAGGCCCACAGGGCTTCAATCTCTTTTCATTATTTCTTATCCTAAGTTTCCCCGAGCCATCCCCGTAAGACGACTCAGTCAACTGTAGGCTTCTTATCACATGAGCCGTTACTAATCGAGAGGGTGGTTAGAACACCGTTCTTTTTATGTCCGCTCCCTCCCACAACCGCCATCCAAAGGACGAGGAGCCTATTGACTTTTGGAAGCACATCTGGGAGCTGACCCCGAACCAGTTCAAGAACGCCCGTCTTTTGGCGAGCATTCAGGTGCACAATCTCCCGCCCAAACAGACTTCCAATGCTTTGTCGTCAATGGTCCCCTGTCTCGTAAGTGATGATCGGGCCTTCTTTCTTTCTATTTTTGTGTCTCCCCGGCGGTCGACTTTTTAGAACAGCTGTCAGCTAACCATCGTCGTACAGGCGCGCAGTGTGAAACTCGGCCTCCCGCACGTTCACAGAAGCTACTACCCGATGTTCCTCAAAAGCCTTCACGCGGGCCTCCGCGTCGCGGTCCAGTTCTGCGCAGCAGACTCGCCAGAGCTGTCCAAAGTCCACTGGCTGGAGGATACTTTTCCGCGGGGCAAGGTACATCCCCGCCCGCAAGTCGCCTCCGTGCCGTCCGTTGACTTTTCATCTCAGTACCCGTCGGGAGTCCTCGACAACGAGATCGAGAGCTTTGAAATCCTGCCCGTTGATCAGTCATTGGTTCTGCCGTCGAGCTATGTGGTACGTCTTCAACTTCGGTTTCATAAATTGGTAGGGGTTTCTTAAGTAACCGCTTGTGTCGGCAGTTTTCCAAACCCCGCGCTAGCGTTGTCCCGCCAAGCGCTCCCTCAGCCACGGTGTGTAGCCGGTGGCTTCAGCATTTCTAGTTTCAAGTATCTGTCTGGTTGCTAACCCCAGCCGTCACTTAGCTTGCCCCGCCTTCGTCCGTGTCCCGTCCTTCCGTCAAGAAGGACAAGAAGAAGGCCAAGGAGGACAAGTGCCGCGACTCGGAGCGCAAGCCACGCAGCGGCGACGACGACAGCGATGGGCTGGATTTAGTGACCCCAGCAGCCGACGTGGCCCGTGAAGCGGCCAAGGTTAAGACAGTGCAGGTACGGATGATTTGGTCCCAATGCCCCTGTCTCTCCTTTTTCTGACTTCATTCTCGTTCCACAGGTGCCGCTTTCCGACTTCCCGGCGGGTTCTGCTGTCCACCGCCAGAAAGCTACCGGCGGTAGACCTCAGTCGCTGCCAACACCCAAGATGATGATGACGACCAAGGTATGTTGGCCCGCCAATGCGGTTCCTCTCAAGTAAACACCTCTCATAGTTGAACACTGGCGGCCAGTCCCACAAGCGTCCCGCCGATGACCATGCGCCAGCGGAAGCTCCTACGAAGAAGAAGAGCCGCCAGGCGGCTCCCAAGACCCCAGCAACCATTGAAGATGTGAGTTTCTTCAGGGCAACCTCTGATTCCCAACTCTTATGCCCCACCGTACAGTCGGATGGTGACATAGTTGAAGGTGCGATTTTTATTTCCCATGCCCCCGCCACTTCCCCTTTCACTGGAGAACTGACAGTTCTTCTTTTCTTTTCAGAGGTACCTCCTCCCAAGCCCTCGGGGAAGGACAAGAAGAAGGCCTCGGCGTGCCCCACCACCGGCAAGAAGCTGCCCACCGCGGCTACAAAGAAGAACAACGACCCCTCCTCGAAGACCGCGAAGCCATGGCAGAGAATCCTCCGGCAGGGCGGGATGAGGCAGTTCCCGTTGTTCGAACGATAAGTCCAATTCCAACGGTTAATGTCGCTCCCTCCGTACTAATCCATCCGCGTCTCCTTACGCTTCCTTAGGTCTGGCGGAACACCTCCAACTCCAGTCCAAGCCTCAACACGCCGACAGTTGGGCACTCGACAACCCGATCTTCCCGAAGGCCAAGATGGCCGACGTTATTGCAGCGCTTCCCAAGTACAACAAGGAGCGCCTCCCTCTTGACAAGAAGGGTGTCTACTTCACTTTGTTGTTCGGGACTTGATGGATTTGTTGGCGGTTACCCCAGCTGTGGTACGCCTTTTATTCCTTATCTTTTTCTTGCTTCAGCCGCTAGTTTCGTAGCTAACTTCTTCTAGGATGGACCCCGCTGCACCTCCTGCCTCAGCTGTGGCAGCTTCTGCGACTCGGTCGGCTTCCCACTGCAGTGCGAGCAATGCCGCGCCCGCCATGGCGCCCACAGTTGCAACCTCGCTTTCAGCGACGAGCTCAACAACGACCTCGCGACGGACCTCAAGTTGTGAGTCGAGATGTCCAGCGGGAGTACGTCTTTATTTTGTAAATTTCCAACCAACGGCCACCGCTCACGCCCTTTTTCCAGATTGGAGGGACCAGATGCGGGAGCTCGAAGCTTCGAGCCTCCAGGTGGAGATGGCAGACCGCGCAAGACAACTCGCGCTCAATAACCACCACTTCAACATCTTGCAGCTTCTTCACGCGATCGTCTGTGCCCGCCGTTCCATCACCTGCCAGGAGTTCGTGTCTCATTTCGCTGGTGACACGCCCGAGATGCAGGACTTCAACGGGGAGTACTTCCTCCGGCTGGCCATGCTGCAAGGGGTCCGGGCCGACGTCGAGGTCACCCGCGAATGGTCGTGGCACTTCTATCGGCCGATGGATCTCGCGAAGCCCATCCCCGCGTTTGGTTCCGCTTACGACTTCTACAATGCCCTTGAGGACACGACGAACCCCCAGCGGCCGCTTGCATTCTACATGGTCCCAGCCAACCCGGAGGCCGATATTCCACCGGTGTGGGTCCCTCTCGAGGTACGTCTTGAGTTTTCTTTCACTTCTTATTTCTGTTTTCTAATCTCTGATCGGAACTTCAACTTAGGTTGACGATTTCGAAGTCACCATCAGCGGTGGCACCAAGATTTCGTGTGGCACCAACGGCAAGAGGGTCCGGGACCGCTTCTACCAAAAGATGTTCACTGCACTTGGCGTCAAAATTCCCGAGCACCTCCTGCTCATGGACAACGAGGCTTCCGGCCGGATCCCTTCTCTCGAGGAACTCGGCCATCTGGGCAGCTTGTACTCGTTCGACGTGCCGCCCATCGGGAGTTACACCGGGAAGATCGCGAAGACTCCACCCGCTGGTCCATCTTCTTCGAAAACGGCGACCTCTTCGAGGGTCTGACTCGCTCCTTCTCCGCTCCCCGAGAGTCCACCCGCTCCTCTCGAATCCGACGAACCCAAGGGCGGTAGCGGCTCGGAGGAAGGTTCAGACACTCCTGCTCGAAAGAGCCGCCGGTTGAAGCCTCCAATGGAGGAGTTCTCCGATGTTGGATCCCAGCCCGCTGATCAGCAAGACGACGGCCAGGACTTCGACATGGCGGACGCTGACGGAGAGGGGGACGAAGACGACCTCGACTTGTCGACGATGCTTGGAGGGACGGGCGGTCTGGTGTTCGACGACGTCTCCCCGCTCGATGCTGCACTCTCTGGGAAGAAGTCGGCCGCATGAAGGGGGAGGAAGTGTTATCGCGCCGCCTGCCAGGGGCCATCAAAAAATTTCTTTTTCATACGTATCAGAAGCAGCGCTCATCGTGTCTTGCAGCGGGGAAGGACCCGCAGGACACGCAATTTTTAGAAGGACTCATAAAAGAAAAAGTAGCAATTTCGTATAGTGCCCGTACTTAGACTTAATTCGTAGTCTTTAGTAGCATGTAGATAATCGCAAATGGCAAAGCTGCCAATTCGTTCATCCAGCGGGAACTTGAGTCGCACTTCTTCAAGCCCGTCCTAGAACGGCTGTTCTTCCAGCGGTCGGATCAAAATCCGACATCTAATCTCCAACCGTGTGATAAAGTCATTTGAGGGACTCGGTGATCAACGGCCGTTACTGGCCCCAAACCAAATGCGGTTAACCAAGCCCCTTAAAAGTTCGTCTGGCGGGGCGTAGATCCCCTTCATGGATGACTTCTCGGACGCAGGTCACCTTCAGCCTGGTGCGTGGCGGATTAATCTCAATCTTTATCCTGCCTCGAGCCGGACTTTAATCTCTCATTTGTACATGGTGGTGAGTTCAGCCCAACAGAGTCACTTTCACTGACAGCTAATCTTCTGCTCACTTCACCGCCAGCCCGATCTTGTCTGCTCCCGCTGCGCTGAAGAGCGATGCCCTTGCGAATTCTGCGGTGGGGTGCTCATTGCGAATTCTGCCGTAGCAACGGCTACACAACGTGCACCTTCCTTCGACAAGACTGGTGGTGGTTTGCTCTTCCGCCAGAAGACGGAGTGGATGCTTACGAAGTTATCTATCGTGCGCTACACTTCTTTTCCGGGTCTTCTCATGGGGGCTAACAGCCGCTACTCAGCTCTGGAGTTTTCTGAGCTCTGGCACTACCTCGCCACGCACGATGTTCAGCCATGGATGTTCGAGGACAGTGGTTCCGATGGTGGCCCCGCTGGGTTTCTGCATGCCCAGACGCAGTATCTCTGCCAGATCTACGACTTCAGCCTTCTCCACCATCTCGCTGAAGCTTATCAGATCGAGCGGCGGTTCTTCATGTATAACATTGCCTGCCAGGTAGCCTTGGATATCGAGCTTAGGTAGCCCAATGTCGACGACTTTTCCCCGTCCGTGGAGCAGGCCGCTGCTCAAGACAATATTGTCCGGCGGTCGTGGCCCTTCCCTATCGTTAGGACGTGGTTTGATCGGTAGTAGCACATGTTCATCAATATTTTATGAATTTCAATTCCTCCCGCCTGTAATATCTGGCGGGAGCTTCTATATCGGGACTTGTGTCGGATTGGATCATGAATCCTCAAGCGAAGACCATAAATTGGGCTGCCCTCGAGTTCTTTCCAACCGGACATGAGTAGCGTTCATCCACCCACCAGGGAGGTCCAAATCGACTTCACCGACTTTCCAACCGCGTCCCAGGATTTGGTCAGGAGATTGTACACCACTGTGAGTTTCCTCTGGCAGCTACACATTTCCCTTACGAGCCACTCGACAGCCCAACATCGTTTGTCACAACTGCGTCAAGCGAGGTTACGCTTGCCGGTTTACCCGTTGGTCTAAACGCTGCGATCACTGCCGGGAGGACGGAGGTATCCCTTGCCTTTTTCAAGACTTGCGATGGTGGAAACACGAAAACCCCTACTCCTTGTTCGTAAGCTTCCCGTACGATCATCGTGAGTCTCGACATCATCTTTCAATTCTGTCATACTGACACTCAGCCGCCACCAGCCTGGGAGTTCGAGGAACTTTGGTACCAGCTGTCTCGCCGCGACCTTCGTCCTGACCATTTCTCCACTGTCAGCAGGCATCCTTCTGGGGATGATTCAGCAGGAGACCGAGTTCCTCCGGAACATCGGTGACCACCGAATTTTGACCGCCTTGGCTCGGACATATATTCTTCAGGGACGTCGTTTCATGCAGAAAACCACGATACTCTTTAGAGACTCTGTCCGGGTTCCGTCGGGAATCCACCCGCCGGACCCTATCGAGGACCCTGAAACAGTGTGTATCCATGCACGAGAGTAGTATTACAGATCTTCTTGTTCTTGTGATATTTAGAACAGTTCGATCACCCTTTGAAATTCCCTTTTTCGCTCGATCAGAATTATTTCGGCAACAAAAGCTGAAGTAGTGGGAGGTTTCACCGGTGGCCAGTCAAATTTTAACTAGCGGTCGCTGGTGCGCCCTCCACGAAGATCTTCAGGTGACGCGAGAACCCCTATCGGTGGTACTGCTCTTCTTTCATCCTGTAGCGGGTGCTTACTGCGCACGCTTCTGTTATCTGAAACTATCGTCAGGCTTCCCCTGTCCAGTTCCATCTTTCGCAACTGACTCCGGGGTCCCATCGATCGTCTTTTCTCAAACTTCCACATGGACTTCTTCTTACTGGTGGGCAGACGACTTTTTCAAAGATCTGACACCCCGTTCTTAAGGTGTAACCATGAAGGGTCCTTCCCTGCGCTACCCACTAAGGTCTCCTCCCGCTATGCCGGTCGTAATGTTCACTCCCGACCCAGGCACTCGTGTGGATGGGCCATTCACCATGATTCGAGGGCACTACGTGAGATTCTCCTAGCGGGAGCTACCCGTCTCAAAGACTTTTTCCACTCATCTATCGTGTTTTTCTTCAGCCCGCATCGGCCTGTGCCTTCTGTCTGGCTGTCGGGCGGCCGTGCGCCTTCATTCAATGGGCTCAGGGATGTCTCCGCTGCATGCTGCTCAAATTACAGGATTGCTGTTACCGCGATCCCACTCAATGGCTCACTCAGTGGGACCGCCGCCGCACACTTCTGGGTCAACTCCGTCCACGTACGTCAGGCTGTCCTCTAGCGGGAGATCCCTTTGCTAAATCCCAGCTGTTTCTACCAGCCGTTAATCCAGCTCAGCTAATGCAGCTCGATGCATATGCTGCCGCTGTTCCCGATGTCTTCCAGCGGATCCTTACGTTCAACATTGACCTCGAGGAGGACGATACCATCCGTCTGTTGCTCCGGATGCACGACGATATATGTGTGATCTTTTCGCTGCTTCAAGACTGCCTTCATCACAACCGGCCACAATGTCTCGTCGGACTCATTCGCGAGCGGCTGGACATTGTAACCTTCGACCAGAAGAGGTCTCTCCCCGACACTATGCTTATTTAGAAGTAGATATCAAACTTCTTTGTAGCGCCAGCGGGACTGTCAATCCGATATTTCTAAGCGTCATGTAGCGCCTTCTTTTTAGAGAGTAGTCATGGCCTCGTTGTCTAGTGGTTAAGACGCCCTCTATTCCCTTAATAGGGAGACCTTGGTTCGAATCCAGGCGAGGTCCTTCTACCTCTTGGCATGCGGTATGACTTATCATGCCGTTTGCCAAGGGGTGGAATTCCCTTTTTAGGCATAGATGGTTCGAGGTTACGTCACATCCTTTTCTGGACAGATCCCAGATCTGGGATCATCCCTCCCCCTTTCTGAAATTTCAACTGTCCCCAGTTGACCGCATGCATCGGCTGCCAGAAAAAATATTCCGGGTCTAGGGTTCCATGGAAGCAACACGTTCGTGTGATATCGTTCCATGGAGGTAAAAATTCTTTTGTGTTGGAGCAGCGGGACATCCGTTCCTCTGGGTCCTACTCCCAGCGGGTTTATCAAGCAGGTGCCAGGTTATAAAAGAGCAGCGGGGGCACTCGATTCCCTTGCCTTTACTCCACGCTCTTTTGATACCTATCCCTAATGTCGAAAGCCGATTTCGACTCTGTCAAGGCTGACTTCCTTAAGGAACTTGATACCGCCCAGACTCTGGCCAAGTTTCAAGCACCTACGGAGGCCCGCCAGAAGCAGATGGCCGATATCGGTAACTGCGCCGTTCGTATCTTCCTTCTTTATTTCCTCAGCCGCTGGTCAGACACTTTCCCAGAGTCGCCTCTCCAACCTTCACTCTTTCATTCTCGAGGATGGTCAGGAGATCCTCTGGGAGGGCATCTTCACTGCGCGGGGGCTCTATCACTCGTCGTTTAATCCTGACAACGTGAAGAGCTTCTCTTATCCCACCAGGTACAACATGGTCGTTCGTTACGCCCGGCTCATCCACGAGGATCGCGCGAAGAAGGCCCCTCCCCCTCCGCCTGTTACCACTGTTAAGGGGTCTGCTTCCAAGGTGAGGCTCATTCTCCCGCTGCTCAATCCTTCGTTTTAATTGTCGTTTGGCGGCCGGTAGAAGACTCGCTCCAGTAGCAAGAAGATCTCCGGGACCGTCGAGGAGTCCGATGATGAAGTCAATGTCATCGTTGGTGCCTCCGCCGGCCAGTCTCAACCTGCCGTTTCTGACGAGGTATTTCTCTTCTCATTACAGCTCGCTTCAGCGTGCACAACCGTATCTGACCAATTTCTTTTGCAATTCCGCAAGATGGTTGTTGATGATGATGCTAAGGCTGCTCCTGGAAAGGCTTCCAAGGACGGCTGACGCGCTGTGAGTTGCCCTAATCTCCTATATTTTCTTCTCGTCTGACTAGCCGCCAGACGCTTCCTTCCTTCACCAAGAAGACCAAGGGTAACAAGCGCGCCCGGGTGGACAGCAATCCTCAGTTCCATGAAGATTCCTTCCTTACTTCCGGTTCGTCCCCCGCTGTTACTTGGAATCTCCTTCGCATCTAATGACTGTCTTTCAGCTACCACTGAATTTTATAACTCGGCGAATGTCCAGGCGGTCACCGACAAGGCCTCCAGCATAGTGGAAATGTCTTCCGACTTCGAGGAGAACCCACTAGCCATGCGCAAGCGCATGTACTTCATCATGGTGGAGATGGCCGTTATTCACGAGCAGCTCCGTAGCCACTTGGTCCGGCGGTCGCAGCTTATTGGCGAGGGTGAAACTCTGCGTGAGCGGTTGACCACATTCCCCATCAGTGTCGCTACTGGTGTCGACTCCATGGTGCCTTTGGGTGCCCGCTAGGTGTCTCCCCCTTTCCGAATCTTCTTGACCCGACACTTAGTTTCATATAGTATCGCGCCCTTCTGGACTAGTAGCTACTTGATATCTGTAGCCGCTAGTATCCCAGTCGCTGTATCCCTTGTTCTTCCGCTAGATATCACAGCGAGGAGCGAATACAATCCTACTGGTTTTGCTTCTTCTGACAGGCAGAGGCTCTAGTGCAGGGCAGGCGAACCTCGTCCTCACTTTCTGAGCTCTCATCGCTATCGGGTTCCGACTCATCAGACTCCGGAGGTGGCTCTCGGTAGTCATTAGAGTTGAGCCGGACATTTTCAAATTGGAAATCACGCCCCTGATAGAGATCCTCTCCTTCATCATTAATCATCTCGTTCAGTGTTTCGGCCGACAGATCAATTAAATCGTGTATGTTCTCGGGGAGTGTCACCGATTTTCTCTGCTCGAATGGCACCACCCGGAACTGGGCGATCTTTGACTGAAACACTGAGCCATCCATTTCCGCAACGATGTAGCTCCCGCCCTTAGTCCTTCTTATGACTATTACTGGGCCGAAGTATCGGGTAAGCATCTTTGTATTTAGAGACTTCTCGATAATTGTGTTCCGCACCAGGACTAGATCTCCCGGCTGGAAGTCATAGTCCTTTATGGTGTGTGCGTGGACTTCTTCTTATCGCTTCATGGCGGCCCTTTTCTCATCGGTTACCCGCTCTCTCATGCGCTCAACATGTGTGAAGTGTTTTGCTAGGGACTGCGCCCGGTACCCGATTAATTCCGCTCGCGTCAAGGGCCTCCCCGGAAGTTCAACAAGCCAAGTCGCTTCTTGAATATCCAGCGGGAGGACCGGATGCGCTCCTGTCACCATGAAGAACGGAGAATAACCTGTTCCCTGCCGGACAGTGGAACAATCCGCCCATAACATTTGTGGAAAGAACCAGAACCATCTGTTGGGGTTCCCGCCAGTTGCTTTATGCAGGATCTGCCTCATCGGGAAGTGCCCATTGTCTATCTTGCCGTTTGCTTGAGAGTTGTACGGGGAGACTCTAATGCCTCTTACCCCATACTTCGCCTCCAAGTATGCGACCACTGCTAGAAATGCTGGTGCGTTGTCCGTTAAAAATTCTACATGGCAGCCGTGCCAGCAGATAATCTCTTCTAGAATGAACATTGCCAACATGCGGGCGTTCTCATTCTTTATTGGCCGCCCTTCGAGCCAACTCGATAGGGCGCATCTAGCATCGACAATTTTGTTGAAGCCGTTGGACATCGTCCCAGCGGTCATAACATCTATGTGCCATACTTGAAACAGTGACGGCATATAGGTTACTACCAGCGGGATACATAGCAAGGTTTTCTGCTGCAACTGACAGACTTCACAGGTCTTGACGTACCAGTGAACGTCGCGTTCGAACTCCGGCCACCAGAACCTTAGCGCTAGTAGGGACCTCGTCGCGTACGCTCCCCGGTGACACAGACTGTAATGGGCCGCCCGCATTATATACATGCGATGCTCCTTATCCACGACCAACTGGTGAGCAGACCCCTCCACTACTTTTCTGTAGCAGCGGCCCTTCCCGTCGGGAAAGAAATGACCAGCGAACCTCATAAAATTCAGGTATTGCTTATCATCCATTCCAGCGGGGCGGACACTCGGGTTCTTCCACCATTCACGCAGTACTAGAAGCCGCTCGTCGGCATTCTTTCCAGCGTTCGTCCGACGCTCCTCAGGATATGGCTCCCGCTTCTCGGGGTCATACTTCAATTCTGAAGCGGGAAGTAGCAGCTCACCATCTGGTCTCGGACCAGGTTTCGCTTTCTTCTTCTTCTTCTTTGTCTGAGCTAAGACCTCCAATACCTCTGGCGGCTGGTAGGTCCCTTCACTTCGTATTTTACTCAAGAATCCGGAGAGAACTTCTGTGAAGTCTTCAGGACCTTCTGCTTCCAAGCCCGACAACCCGCTGTAGTAATAACCGCCGTGTGTGTCTATACCATGCTTGAAATCCTCAAACTCCCTGATTGGCGGCCATGCTGCACTATCGGCGTGGAATTTGGGAGGCTCATTATTGTCGAAATCCTCTTCAGGGTCCGGGTACACAGGGTCTCCAGGTTGGATCTCCCGGCGAGAGAGTCCATCAGGCCCGAAGGTCTTTCCCGGTACGTGTTTCAGAGTGAAGTGGAACATGAGAATCTCCCCTATCCAGCGGTTGATAGTGGCGTTAGGCCCCATCCCCGGGTGGTCGAGCATCCCTTTCAAGTACTGCGCGTCAGTCTCGACAACCAGGTTGCGGCAGCCAAGCAGCCAATACTGCATGGCGTCCAGTGCCCTCTTTAATCCAAAGAGTTCACGCTTCGGTTGTGAGTAACTCGCCTCCCGTTCGTTCAACGGTAAGGAGTGGAACTTCGCATAATATTTCTTTTTCGGATCGACGGGGTCACACTGGTATATGTGCAACCCAGCAGCGATGTAGGATGTATCAACCGCCAGTACCACCGGTGTCGGCCATTCGGGATTGACTGGCTTCAGTGCCGGGCAGCTGCGCAGTGCATCCTTTAACGCTTGCATCGACGCTTCTTGTTTCGGACCCCACTCCCATTCAACCTCCTTCCTGGTGAGTTTCTGGATGGGCTCAGCCTTGACCGAGAAGTCTTGTATAAACATTCTCATGACCCCGACGGTACCTAGGAAGGCACGTACGCCGGGTACATCTTTCAGCGGGCCCCATCTTTCTATCACACCAATCCGGTCATCGTCCGGCTTCATGCCTTCGTAAGAGCACACATGCCCGACCACTTTAAAAGTGTCTCTGCAAATCTGCAACTTCTTCCCGGAGACAGTTCCGCCGGCGTAAGCCAAATGGGTGAGGATCCCATTACAATCCACCAAATGTCCCCAAACAAATCTTCTAATCTGTGGGTTTTCTGGTATAGTCTTGTACAAGCTGTCTGGCTGTTCATAATGTGTCGGCGGACCTCTGACCGGTGCATCATCGATATACAGGCGGGTGAAGTCCGGTATCTCGTCCTGGAGGATGTATGCGACATCATCGTGAAATATGGGAACCGAGTTTGTCCAACCCTGCGGTAGACGTACTAACCGCAGAGCTCCGAATGGCGTCTGGAAAGTCGTATAGTCCCGCAAGTCTGGGTGTATCAACCGGTGGTTGTACCCAGAATATAGGTCGAACATAGATCCACAAGACCGCCCGGTGAAATGCTCAGCCAAGTCTGAGGCTCCCGGAGGAACCCCTGAGTGGGCTATGGTTACAGCGTTCAGCAGCTCTAGTGAGTGGACCAATTGAATCGACTTTTTGTCACTCTTCAGGACTCCGAAGTACTTTGTGCGGTACGACCCGTGAGACGGTTCGTATATGTCTGCCGCTATACTTGCTCGGGGAACCTTACAGACTTCATCTAGTTGCCCCGGGGAATGGGTATGTTTCTTTCTACCCAAACCTTGTGTCCCAGCTGCACTGGAAACTTTATTGGCAGGAAGAACTCCTCTTTGAAGCTCCCCCTTTCCTCATCAGTCCAAGCAACGGTTTTCTCATGGATGGACAACATATGGTGAACCACTTTAGTCTGTTAGGAACTCATCGTCATGAAGTTTGTCCACCTTCTCCTTCCTTTCTTGTGTGTACTGTCCAATGGGTACGAACTCAGGCGGGTGAGGTCTAGCGGCATGAGGTTCTGAAGTGGGTCCCCATTTATTTCGCTCAATTCTAAACTCTTCCGGGAGAGGTTCGAACACTGGCCGCACTTTTAATGCGACAGGTTTGTACTTCTTCCCGGCAAAGACTTCTCTCATGCCCGAAACTTCTTCACCGGCGTATCCATCGTCTAGCGGGGAGTCCACCTGGGTCAAGTTTTGTTCAAAACCCGGTTCTACCCAGTCCGCGTAGTCGCAACACGAACGTTGTTCACCAGCGGTATGTTTCGAGCGTTCTTGTGCCAACGAGCCGTCTACGTATGCACTGGTTAGAAACGCGGTGTGGTCGACGGGTTCCTGGTCAGTTTCGTTGACCAGGTGTGCCACAAAAGTTTCTTTATCGCCCCCGCTACCGTTCTTCTGTTCCTGATATTCCTGCAGGAGCTGAACAGCGGGGGCATCCTTTGTCATGTACGGCACAGCAGCGTCAAGGTAGGCCATTTTCGACTCTTCTAGAGTGAAGCCTTCCTCGCCGCTGAACTGTACCGCGCAGATTCTAGGATTCAAGTCTTCATCTAGTTCTATTTGGACGGCGAGCTCTCCTTGATACTCTATCAATTCATCGAATTCTGAAAATTTTGCCCGGCGGGAGGTGCAGGAGGAATGTCGGTGGAGGTGTCCCGGAGCTTCCTTAGCTGCCTTACATGGCCGCGCGGGAAGGTCGGTACAGTGGTCCTCTTCTTGGTCAACGGGTCGGTGAGGGTTATGAGCTGTCCCCCGTCAGTGTCATTTATGACATAACTGGCGGTCAGTATCTCAAATGGCCGCCCGAGTAACACCTTGTACGCTGGTGCGCGGATGACGTGAACTTGTAAGTACACAGTCATATCCCCGAGGGTAAAGGGTACATTTCTGGCCAATCCAACAGACTTCTCGGGCTGCCCGTTGGCACTCTGCATGAAAATGCAGGTGTTGGGATCCCAAGAGATACCTAGAGCAATTGCCTCTGGCAAGCCCATGGACACTATCTGAGATCCCCCGTCTAGAATGCTCTGTTCTTCAGCCGTCCCGTTAATGAGCGGGAAGATCACCTGCGGAGCAGCGGCTTCACTTGCCCTACTGAGATCAGTGGCGGCGACAAAGACTTGTTTTGGGGCGTGCCCCTCTGGTATGGATTGCCAGTACTGAACGATAGCGTCCGTCATGACAGACAGCCGATCCCATCGGGAGCGCACCTTCATCTCGGTCGAGGATTGTTATTCCGGGTGAAAACGGTAAGTCCGTGAGATACACTGAATTACAATCCGCTTCCTGGTACTGCCCGGGAGGTGGTCCCTTGGGTACGAAAGTGGCTGCTGCAGCGGCTGCACTTTCTGTGTTTGCCACTACTTGTTCTAAGGCGTCACGGATCTTGGGTGAGATCTGTTTCTTTGTTAGAACTTTCTTGGCTTGCCTTAAGAGGTGGGGGCTCAAGCTAAACAACTTGCCACTAGGTATGCCGACTTCATGATTACTGAATAAATCAGCGATCAAGTCTTCAGCGCTATCGGCCTCGTCATCTTCGACGGGAGCCCTCATCTCATAATTCTTCTGCGGCGCTACTGGCGGCGGGACCGGGCGTGAAGGCACAGGTCTCGGCGTTGTAGGCCTTTTGCCAAACTGTACTGGCGGGACGGCCTGATAAGGTAGTTCCGGGGATACAGGTCTGGATATCTCCCCTGCTTCAGAAGAGGCTTCTGAAGCAGCGTCTTCATTTCTACGCCAGCTCCTCTTTGGAAACTGGCTTCTCTCGATAACAACCTCAGGTTGTCTTCTGGCGGGCGCACAGTCTTCTTTTGAACGGTCCTCCGGGAGCTTTGCCGTAGTAAGGGGATTTTTACCCTTGGCTCCCTTCACTGGACCTTCTAGAAACCCTCATCCGACTTGGAAGGCATCCCCGTTCGGGAGGGCTGCGATCTAGTCTGGGCGAGTTGGTCCGCCAGTCGAACGACCGTTTCAGCTATCATCACCGAGAATGGGCCATGGTCCGGTACAGCGGCTACAGGTGCAGCGGGCGCAGAGAAACCGGCAGATTGTTGGAATTGTGCTGGGGGTGGTTGAACACCCCCATGCTGGAGCAGTTGCGACTCGCATTGGGCAAGTTGCCGCATCAGTTGAGCTTGTTCTACCTTGAGCGTCCGGATCTCGTCCTCCTTGTAGTCAACAGTGTCGTCTAAGTCAAAGAGTTCATGGCCGCCAGTAGATTGTTGCTCGAGGGCTAGCCGGTCGTCAGGGGAGATTGGGTACATCCCGGGGAATTGCTGACTGAACACCACTTGGGTGTTCGACTGCGCCGCCCGTTTGGACTTGCCTTCCTCTACCACCTGGCGGCGAGACTTGTTCCCTATTTGGTAGACGGGCGAACCATCCGCATGGTATTCCCGCACTCCGACGATTTTAAGAGTCCCAGATTCTATGTGAGCCCGGCGGTGTGGACAGTTGCTCGACCAGTGGCCGGTGTCGTCGCAGTGGTGACAGAGGTCGTTTTGCATCAATGGCCGGGAGAACCTTACCTGGCGGTTGGCGGGCAAAGACTGACTGTCGGCGGCGCTCGGTATTTTGCCTGGTAGAGATTTGTAGAATGCCTCCAGTTCAGCAAGTTTCTTAGAATTCTCTTCTTCCATCTTCGAGAAGTGCTGAGTGGTCCGGGCGTCCAGCTGGTCCATCATGTTGACTACAGTCGACTTAATGGCTTCCAGCATAGTCGCCGGGTCAACTTCTTTCTTCAACGGGTGGGTAGCCATGGACCGGGGCGGCAGGGAGTCACTCCTGGCCGCGGCTGTCATACGCTTTGAACATCGGTTTGACTCGTTTCCGAAGAATTCCGAGTTCACGTTACAGCGGGTGGCTATCCATTTGGCCTCGTCCATAACTTCCTTTAGTGTCCATGTCCATATGGTGGCCTCTATCTGGGCACCAACAGGAAGCTGTGGCAGGTCACTCTCCAAGTTGTCTAAGATCCGTTCCCGGAACTTGTTGTCCAACTTATCGAGAAACATAGGGACGGCCTCCCGGTCGGTAAGCTGTCCAGAGGCTAGTAGTTTAGCAGCCTCCAGATGCATCTCCCGGGTGAGCTTCATCAGTTCGTCTTGGTCTTCCGACCCTATGTCTTCATCATCAAATGTCTTCAAGACTTTTCTGAGTTTCTTTACAGTTCCCCGTTCAGTATCTATAGCCGACGGGTAGTTGTTCAAAATCTGTCAGGGGAACCGCCCGTCCGTCCGTCCGCCCGGCTCCGGCACATCGCACTGCCCCACGGCCTCGTCCGATCCTTCGTCCAACGCCTACTCCGCGTCCGGCCTCGCCCGTCCGTCCTGCGTCACCCGAACGTCCGCCCTCGCCCGGACCGCCGTCCTCCGTCCCTCTGGACTCCATTCCCCCTCATCCCCCTTCGTCCGGCCGCTCGCACTGGAATGTACTATGCGATCAAGCTCGGGATCACTGCCGATCACTTCGGACACGTGCTACTGGCTAGTACCTATAAAAACCTCGCCTAGCGTGGGAATCCTCATCCTTTCTTCTCTTCGGATTCTCCCGCTAGGTGCGTATTCTAGAACTCTGTATTTAGTACCATGAATTGAGTTTACTTCGGATTCTCCCGCTAGTTCCCGTGCTCACGCGCCGAGCTGAGGTTGCCCTTACAGCAGAAGAAAGGATCTAAGGGATCAACTGGTCAAGATTGCGAAGTTCGGTGTAGACTCGAACTCGGACCGCTACGCTAGCGCTCCGGCCTCCCCCACTTCCAACCTTGACCCCTCCTCCTCAATGGACGCCCCGACGACCGGAAACGGGTCCGCGCAACCCGAGCTCCCGGATGTTCACATCCCGGACTCGGCTCCCGACCCCGAGACCCGGCTGACCGCGGTTGAAGACTCTCTCGCAAATATCGAAACCCTACTCCTCCGCGTTTTACATAATAGCCAAAATCCACCCGCGACTGCCCCCGTCCCTGCCGCTCCGGCTCCGGCGGCGGGTCCAGACTTCACCACCCTCACCCCAGCAGCAAAATCGGTTCTCCGACCGAACCCTCCAGCCGTTTTCGATGGCGACCGGACACAAGGACGGATGTTCCTCCACTCTGTCCTCACATACCTCCGATTGGTTCCGGAAGCCTTCATGGTCCACGGACAGGTCGTAGAGGAAAAACTCGTGCGGTACGCCATGTCCTTTATGGCGTGAGACGCGGCCGGACGGTGGGCGGAGCGACAGTCAGCAATCGTTCCGTTCCCGTTCCCGTCCTGGGCGGAATTCGAGTCCGAGTTCCGGCTCCGGTTCGTGGAGGAAAACGAGCAAGACCAAGCTCTCCTCCGGCTGGAGACTCACGGCTACTACCAGGGCTCCCGCGATGTCTACCGGTACACGGACGACTTCGTAGAACTCGCAGCCACGGCCGGATACACGGACCCGCTCGTCCGCGTCACCAAGTACCGTGCAGGGCTCGACCCGCGGATTAACGCGGCTATCACCACGTCCGGAACCGCTCCAGCGCTGCTGGACTACGCCGGATGGCGTGTCCGCGCTTTCCGCCAGTACGACGCCCTCGCTCGTGTCCGAACGGGAGTACCCCCGACTCGCACCCCGGCTCCGGCCGCACGCCCCCGCACTGGGACGTTCCTCCCAGTCCCCTCCTTCACGCCCGCTCCTAAAGCTGCGCCGACGCCCGCCCTTCCGCCCGGCATCCCGATGGATGTCGACCGGACTCGCGCGCGCTTCACGCCCCGTGCTTGCTTTCGTTGCGGTGCAGCCGGACATCTCGCCCGAGACTGCCCGACTCCCTCGGATGTCCGGCACGCGGATGTCCTAGACGAGGTCGTCCGTCAACTAGGTGACGACCTCCTCGGAGAACTCTTCGCGCGCCTCTCCACCTCTGCTGGGCTTCCGGCCGAGCCGGAAACTAGAGACGCGGAGCCGGAGGGTTTTCCGGACGCGGTCGAGTGAGCGGTGCGCCCTCGGTCGTGTCCCCCAATCGTTACTCCTGCTTGTACAAAAATATACCCAATAAATCAGCAGTTGAAACGCAAGACGCACCCCCTGTTCCGGCTTCCGTCCCTAAGCCAGAACCCCCTATTCCCGCCCCGGAGGCAAAAACCCCTTCCATTCCCTGCGTCCGCCGCCCTAGGTGGGAGCGCAAACTACCCCAGCAGTACATTATTGACTCCGTCGAGGGCCGGAACTCCCTACACATTCCGTTGGAGATGCAATCGGTAGAGACCGCGGCTACGATGTCCGTGAAGGGTCTGGTCGACTGCGGAGCGACCGGGGACTTCATCGACTCGGAGTACGTGATCTCCCGTAACCTTCCCGTCCGGAAGCTCTCTCAGCCCATTCCGGTCCTCAATGTTGACGGTACGCCCAATGCGTCCGGAGGCATTTCCGGCGTGGTTGATATGGTCGTCAACTACAAGGGACACTCCGAACGCATCCAACTCGCGGTAACGCGGCTCGGAAAGCAGCACGTCATCCTCGGCTATTCCTGGCTCCAGAAGCACAATCCGGAGATCGACTGGGACACCAAGGAAGTCCGGATGACCCGCTGCCCGACCAGCTGCAGCACTTGCCGAGACGAACTCCGCGCTGTCCGTCGCAACGCGAAGATCTCCGCCGCGATCCTCCGGCAGCTCCGCGAAGGCCCCGTCCCGTCTATCTGCGCCGTCGACTCGGAAGAGTGGTGCGGAGACGACGGGTACGATCCGGACGACGACGGAGACGACTTTCCGGACCTCACTCCAGACCCGGACGACGATGACGATGACGACGAGCTCGAGGAAGGCGACCGGATCCTCTACACCGCGTTCGCTCCGACCGAAGAGATCCACGCGGGTAGCACCGTCTCTCAACGGCTCGCAGAGGCCTTCGCTCGGAACTCGGCCCCGCCTGGGACTTCGGTTCCGGCCTGGGTCGAGGATTTCTCGGACGTTTTCGACAAGGAATCGTTCGACGCGCTGCTGGAACGCCGGACGTAGGACCATGCCATCGAACTCGTCCCGGACGCGAAACCGGCCAACTGCAAGGTCTACCCGATCTCCCCCCTCGAGCAGAAGGAACTCAACGCGTTCATCGAGGACGGGTTAAGCACCGGCCGGATCCGCCCGTCCAAGTCCCCGATGGCGTCTCCGGTCTTCTTCATCAAAAAGAAGGACGGTAGCCTCCGGTTCGTCCAGGACTATCGGGCACTCAACGCGATGACCGTAAAGAACCGGTACCCGCTCCCGTTGATTAACGACCTCATCAACCGCCTGAAGGGAGCTCGATTCTTCACGAAACTCGACGTCCGCTGGGGTTTCAACAACGTCCGGATCCGGGGAGGCGACGAGTGGAAGGCCGCGTTCCGTACCAACCGAGGGCTCTTTGAGCCGCTGGTGATGTACTTCGGCCTTACCAACTCTCCGGCCACATTCCAGACGATGATGAACGACATCTTCCAGGACCTCATCCTGTCCGGAGACGTCATGGTATATCTCGACGACATCCTCATTGCTCACTCTGACCTCGCGCGCCACCGGGAGATCGTCCGAGAAGTTCTCCGACAGCTCCGGGCACACAAGCTTTACCTCCGGCCGGAGAAGTGCGAGTTCGAGAAGTCGTCGATCGAGTACCTCGGCGTCATCATCTCGCACAACCACGTCGAGATGGACCCGGTCAAGGTCGCCGGAGTAGCCGCCTGGCCCGCTCCGGAGAACAAGAAGGACGTGCAGCAGTTCCTTGGCTTCACGAACTTCTACCGGAGGTTCATCCGGGCGTTCTCGGACATCGCGCGACCCCTCTTCGACCTCACAAAGAAGAGCGTCGCGTGGACTTGGACCGCTGCCGCAGCCGCCCCCTTCCAAGCCCTCAAGGACGCGGTGACCGCGGAGCCCGTCTTAGTCCTACCCAACGAGTCACGTCCGTACCGGGTCGAGGCGGACAGCTCCGACTACGCCACCGGAGCCGTCTTGTCTCAGCCGGACGCGAACGAGAAGTGGCATCCGGTCGCGTTCTACTCCAAGAGTCTGAGTGACGTCCAGCGCGACTACGAGATCCACGACAAGGAAATGCTTGCGATCATCCGAGCCCTAGAGGAGTGGCGACATTTCCTCGAAGGTACGCAACATCCGGTCGAGATTTGGACAGACCACAAAAACCTGGAGTATTTCCGGAAGGCGCAGAACTTGAACCGGAGGCAGGCACGGTGGTCCCTGTACCTGTCCCGGTTTGACTTCGCGCTCCACCACCAGCCCGGCCGCCTCATGGGTCGCCCGGACGCGCTGTCCCGTTGCCCGGACCACGGAGTAGGTTCGGACAACACAGATGTCACCCTTCTCCGTCCGGACTTGTTCCACGTCCGCGCACTCGAGGGCGTCGTGGTCACCGGGCCCGAGGTTCCCCTCCTTCGCGACGTCCCGGAGGCCTTCACGGGTGAACCGGACCTTGAGGACCCCGTCGCACTTGTCGCACGGGAACTCCTCAAGAACCGGAACGTTCACCCCCCCGGTCGACCGAGTGGCGCATCGCAGAAGGGCTCCTTCACTACCGCGGTAAGATCGTCGTACCGCGGAATAAGGACCTCCGACGCCGGATCATCGCCCTACACCACGACACTCGGGTCGCCAGGCACGCTGGGCGCTTCAAAACCCTCGAGCTCATCGCCCGGAACTACTGGTGGCCCCAGCTGTCCCGTCACGTAGGCCAATACGTCCGGACCTGCGACCCGTGCAACCGAACGAAGGCGCTTCGGAAGCTACCCCACGGAGAGCTTCACACGACCGAGATTCCGGAAGAACGCTGGGACACTGTCTCAGTGGACTTCATCGTCGAGCTCCCGGACGCGCACGGGTTCGACGCGGTCATGGTCGTGGTCGACGTCCTAGGCAAGCGGGCCCACTTCAACGAGTGCCACACCGGGCTTGGCGCGGTCGGAGCCGCTCGGCTCTATTACCGGAACGTCTGGAGGCACCACGGAACCCCCCGGAAGTACATCTCCGACCGCGGACCGCAGTTCGTCGCGGGATTCACCACGGAACTGTGGCGCCTCATCGGGATAGAGCCAGCGACCTCCACAGCCTACCACCCGCAAACCGACGGCCAGACCGAGCACGTCAATCAGGAGCTCGAACAGTTCGTCCGGATCTTCACGAACTACAAACAGGACGACTGGGACGAGCTCCTTCTGGCCGCGGAGTTCGCGTACAACAACCACATCCATTCTTCGACGCAACAAGTTCCGTTCATGACGGACACCGGAAGGCTCCCCCGGATGGGGTTCGAGCCCAACGGATTGCGCTCGACCGTGGAATCCGCGAACGAGTTCCGAGACCGGATCGCGTCCGGAGTTTCGGAAGCCAAAGCCGCGCTCGTCAAAGCCAAGGACGAGTTCAAGCTGTACTACGATCGCCGACGCACGCCCGCCCCAGAGATCAAAGTAGGCGACCGAGTCTGGCTGGACGCCTCCGACATCCGGACGACCCGTCCGTCCGTCAAATTCGCGGACAAACGCCTCGGCCCCTTCAAAGTCGTGAAGGCCGTCGGAAAGGGTGCATACAAGCTCGAGCTTCCCCCGCGGTACTCCCAGCTCCACCCGGTCTTCCCGGTGGTGAAACTTCAGCTCGCGGAACCGGATCCGTTTCCCGGACGTCCTCGGAACGACGAACCCCTGCCCGTCCTCCAGACGGACCGCGACGTTCAGTGGGAGGTCGAGGAGATCCTAGAAGCGAAGGTCCATTATGGCAGCCTCTGGTACATGGTACGGTGGAAAGGCTACGGCCCGGAACACAATAAATGGGTAAAGCACTCTGACGTCTTCGCCAAAGACGCCATCGACGCCTATTATCGCCGCTACCCCAACGCCCCGCGCCGGATCGCTTCAGCCGCATTCGACTCGCTCTCGTTCCGGAAGCGCGACGCCCATGTCCGATTCATGCGTCGAGACGCCGCATTCCAAGGGGGGGGTGATGTCAGGGGAACCGCCCGTCCGTCCGTCCGTCCGCCCGGCTCCAGCACATCGCACTGCCCCGCGGCCTCGTCCGATCCTTCGTCCAACGCCTACTCCGCGTCCGGCCTCGCCCGTCCGTCCTGCGTCACCCGAACATCCGCCCTCGCCCGGACTGTCGTCTTCCGTCCCTCCGGACTCCATTCCCCCTCATCCCCCTTCGTCCGGCCGCTCGCACTGGAACGTACTATGCGATCAAGCTCGGGATCACTGCCGATCACTTCGGACACGTGCTACTGGCTAGTACCTATAAAAACCTCGCCTAGCGTGGGAATCCTCATCCTTTCTTCTCTTCGGATTCTCCCGCTAGGTGCGTATTCTAGAACTCTGTATTTAGTACCATGAATTGAGTTTACTTCGGATTCTCCTGCTAGTTCCCGCGCTCACGCGCCGAGCTGAGGTTGCCCTTACAGGGGCAGTTACGTGGCGGCTACAGGGGGTGCTCCTTTCGCTTCAACTGCTGAATCAGATATATTGACTATCTCTTCATACAGACAAGAGTAATGATTGAGAGACACAACTGAGGGCACACTGCTCACTCGGTCGTGTCCGGAAAACTCTCCGGCTCCGCATCTCCAGTTTCCGGCTCGATCGGAAGCCCGGAGGTGGTGGAGAGGCGCGCAAAGAGCTCTCCGAGGAGGTCGTCTCCGAGTTGATGGACGACCTTGTCCAGGATGTCCGCATGCCAAACATCCGGGGTGGCTGGACAGTCCCAGGCGAGGTGTCCAGCTGCTCCACAACGGAAACAGGTGTGGGGCGCCGGACGTGCTCGGGTCCGGTCACCATCAATTGGGATGCTGGGTGGGATAGCAGGCGCAGGTGCGGGCAGAGCTCTGGGAGTGGGCACGAAGGCAGGACCCAGAAGGAATGTCCCCATGCAGGGGCACACGGCCGAAGCCGGAGCAGGGGTACGAGCTGGGGGTGCTCTGGCTCGTACGCAGGCCGAGGGCATCATACTGGCAGAAGGCGCGGAGACACCATCCGGAATAGTCAACGAGTGCTGGAGCGGTCCCGGATGTCGTGATGGTGGTGTTAATCCATGGATTGAGCCCCACACGGTACTTAGTGACACAGACAAGCGGGTCGGTGTATCTTCGCAGCAGTCTCGACAGACTGCATCTCCAGCGGAATGTGTAGGGAGTTTCAACCCTCAACGGAATCAACAATGCACCGCTGGGGCAGTTTACGCTCCCACTTCAGCCGGCGAATGCGGGGAATAGAAGGGAAGGGTTCTGCCTTCGTTTCCCGCATGGAGACAGGGGTTTCCAGCTCGGGGACAGAGACCGGAACAGGGGGTGCGCCTTTCGCTTCAACTGCTGAATCAGATATATTGACTATCTCTTCATACAGACAAGAGTAATGATTGAGAGCCACAACTGAGGGCACACTGCTCACTCGGTCGTGTCCGGAAAACTCTCCGGCTCCGCATCTCCAGTTTCCGGCTCGATCGGAAGCCCAGAGGTGGTGGAGAGGCATGCGAAGAGCTCTCCAAGGAGGTCGTCTCCGAGTTGACGGACGACCTCGTCCAGGATGTCGCATGCCAAACATCCGGGGTGGCTGAACAGTCCCAGGCGAGGTGTCCGGCTGCTCCACAACGGAAACAGGTGTGGGGCGCCGGACATGCTCGGGTCCGGTCAACATCAATTGGGATGCCGGGTGGGATAGCAGGCACAGGTGCGGGCAGAGCTCTGGGAGTGGGCACGAAGGCTGGACCCAGAAGGAATGTGCCCATGCAGGGGCACACGGCCGAAGCCGGAGCAGGGGTACGAGCTGGGGGTGCTCCGACTCGTACGCGGGCGAGGGCATCATACTGGCAGAAGGCGCGGAGACACCATCCGGAATAGTCAACGAGTGCTGGAGCGGTCCCGGATGTCGTGATGGTGGTGTTAATCCATGGATTGAGCCCCGCACGGTACTTAGTGACACAGACAAGCGGGTCAGTGTATCCGGCCATCGCAGCAAGTTCCTTGAAGTTGTCTGTGTACCGGTAGACATCACGGGAGCCCTGGTAGTAGCCATGAGACTCCAAGCAGAGGAGGGCTTGGTCCTACTTGTTTTCCTCGACAAACCGGAGCCAGAACTCAGCCTCGAGCTCTGCCCAGGACGGAAATGGGAACGGGATGATTGCGGACTGTTGTTCCGCCCATCATCCGGCCATGTCCCGCGCCATGAAGGACATGGTGTAGCACACAATTTTTTCCTCTACGACTTTTCCATTTGTCATGAAGGCCCCCAGAATGAGTCGGAGATACCTAAGGACGGAATGGAGGAACATCCACCCTTGAGTCCGGTCACCATCAAAGATGGCCGGCAGGGTCGGTCGGAGGACCAATTTTGCTGCAGGAGTGAGGGTGGTGAAATCTGGACCCGCTGCCGGAGCCGGAACAGCAGGGACAGGGGCAGCTGCGGGTGGGTTTTGACTGCTATGCAGCAAGCGGAGGAGCATAACCTCGATGTTAGCGACGGAGCCTTCGATGGCGGTCAGCTGGGCCTCCGGGTCAGAAGCCGTATCCGGGAGTCCAGACTGCACGGCCGCGTTACCGGGCGATGGAGCATCCATCGGAATGGGGGAGGAGGGGTCGAGATTGGAAGTGGGAGAGGCTGGAGCACTGGTGTAGCAGTCTGAGTCTGAGTCTACACCAAACTTCCCAATCTTGACTGGTTGATCCCTTGGATCCTTTCTTCTGCTGTGAGGGCAACCTTAGCTCAGCGCAGGAGCGCGGAAACTAGCGGGGGAATCCGAAGGTGTTTAATAGGCTGTACTAAATACAGAGCAAGTACTACGCACCTAGCAGGGGAATCTGAAGAGAAGAAAGGATGAGGATTCCCATGCTAGGTGAAGGTTTATAAAAAAATAGGTACTAGCCAGTAGCACGTGTAAAAAGGGATCGGCAGTGATCCTGGGCTTGGTCGCATAACACACACCAGTCCAAGCAACCAGAAGGAGATGGAACGGAGGCCGGAGGGACAGAGGGTGAGGTTCCGGGTGCAAGCGAAGCGGAGGGAGAGGTCAGACAGAAAGCCGGGCAATCTGGACGAAGGGTCGGACAATCCGGACGATTTGGACGAGCCGGAGGAGAGGTTCCCCTGATAGTTGCAGCAAGCACTTGTTGAGTTTGCAGGGCCAATTGCATCAAGAGCGGCCAGGGCTCGAAAGTCCTGCCCATTGTGCTGTGGCAAGCAATAATTGTTGTATTGGTGACCATTGTGTGGTAGCACAGGATAGGTGTTCCCATCTTGTCCATTGAATATACTGTGGTTGAGTGAGTGCTGCATATGGGTGACAGCAAGCTCTTGGTTTGTCAGGGGAGGTATCAGCCCCATGCACAGGAGAAACCATGCATTCATGTAGTGTTCATTGTTCGGATTGTTGTTATAGTTGTAAGCCATAGGTGGGAGGGTCGAGGAGGTTCACAAAGGCACCACACCATATATATCTACAAGTATGTCTGTTCTGCTCAGGGCTCAGTCATCATTGATTCATCAACCAAGCCCAATATTCTGGCCTATATATTGCCATTATAGATGCAACTGCCTCCCTGGTTACTACGTGACCATGTTCTTGTGGCACTGTGCTTGCCACTGAAAAAGAAAAATGATGTGGGTGGTGTTTGGGAACTTTTGTTGCAAGCACTCTAGGGTTTTGCAGGTAGCTGTAATATAGGATTCCCATCTTGCCTCAAGCCCTACCACACCAAAGTGCACTTGCTACTAATCCCTCCATGAGACAAAAAGGTCAGGTGGCACTAGAGAGTAGCACAAATATATATTCGCGAATATGAATATTCCCCGAAACCTAGAAATTGATATTCACGTTCGTACAAATATTGATGGTGAATATTCGTTGCTTAGTCAGCAATATTCGCGAATATACAGTGAATACATTGAGAATTCGGGGTTTAGTAGCCACCAATGAGTTGCTGAGGACACTTTTATGTTATTTTGTGAGTTTAAACATTGTTGAAGACTCACACAAGCCCTTGTCTTGCAGGTTCAACCATTTGATTGACCATCACACTTGCTGTGTTCAACCTGTCAAGCAGTTGCCAAAGCAAAGATGTCTCTAAAGTGGTTGGTTTACATATGAATTACAGATCTAGTTGGTGTAAATGAACAGTGTTATGGTTCCAGAGAGGAGATGTGTTAAACAGACTCAAATTTACTATGCTTGATTGAAATTTGAGCTGTGTATTACAGCTGCAAATATTCACGAATATCCACTTTCCCAGAAACTGATATTCGCATTCGCGTGAATAGCACAGCCACATCAATTCACGAATACGAATATTCGCAATTCGCGAATGGACAGGCACAAATATTCGTGATATTTGACACTCGTGCTACACTCTAGGTGGCACTCAAATCCCCTTCATGCAGTTAGTTCCTTGCATCTCTACGCATCAGACCATGTATCCACTGCACAGCTGTCTCAAGAGGTTCAAGGTTAAACGACTTTTGTTTAATTTCAAATGCTCAAAGGATATCTACAACCCACATATCTTCAAAGTTGTGTAATGAATACCTAACACCTGATGGTATGTGAGCAACCAAGGTCAAAGATTTACAGCTAAACTCACTACTATTCTTCTCCTTTAATTTCTACTGGAACTGGCAACATTGCAGGCCTATGTCTCAGAATGGTGATGATGTCATTGAAACAATGTTTTGTTGCAATTTCCAGAGCAGTGCCATATTCCCCCCCAGCTGTGTTGATATTGGCATTCTTTTGAAGAAGGATATAGACAATCCCTGTGTGGCCCATGTAAGCAGCAGCCTGTAATGAGCTCCCATATTCTCCCCCTGTTGCATCAATGTTGGCATTATTTTCAAGAAGGAGATGGACAATCTCTGTGTGACCCATGTATGCAGCAGCCTGCAATGAACCCCCATATTCTCCCCCTGCTGCATCAACATTGGCACCATTTTCAAGGAGGATGCGAACAATCTCTGTGTGGCCTTTGGCAGTGGCAGCTTGCAAAGAGCTCCCATATTCTCCCCCTGCTGCATCAATGTTGGCACCATTTTCAAGGAGGATACGAACAATTTCTTTGTGACCCCAGAGGGCAGCAGCCTGCAACAAGCTCCCATATTTTCCTCCTATAGTATTGACATCTGCTCCCTTTTCAAGAAGGATACGGACAATCTCTTTGTGGCCTCCAGCAGTAGCAGCATGCAAAGAGCTCTCATATCTTCCCCCAGCTGCATTGACATTGGCATTCTTCTGAAGAAGGATATGGACAATCCCTGTGTGGCCCATGTAGGCAGCAGCCTGTAATGAGCTCCCATATTCTCCCCCTGTTGCATCAATGTTGGCATTCTTTCCGAGAAGGAGATGGACAATTTCTGTGTGGCCCATGTATGCAGCAGCCTGCAATGAGCTCCCATATTCTCCCCCTACTGCATCAACATTGGCACCGTTTTCAAGAAGGATATGAACAATCTCTGTGTGACCCCAGAGGGTAGCAGCCTGCAACAAGCTGCCGTATCTTCCTCCTGCTGCATTGATATCAGCACCATTTTCAAGGAGTAAACACAAAATCTCTGTGTGGGCCTTGTAGGCAGCAGCCTGCAAAGAGCTCCCATATTCTCCCCCTGCTGCATTCACATCAGCACCATTTTCAAGAAGAATACAGACAATCTCTGTGTGACCCATGTAGGTGGCAGTCTGTAATGGGCTCCCATATTCTCCCCCTACTGCGTTGACATTGGCACCATTTTCAAGGAGGATACGGATAATCTCTGCATGGCCATAGTATGATGCTACAATAATCTCTGGGTTTTCTGAATGCTGCAGCAAAAGTGGCCCCTCCAGCAGAAACTTAGTAGTTTCAACGAGGTTTGCAGCTGCGGCAATCCAAATTGCAGAGGGTCTTGATGGCCAATCTGAATAATTCCATGGTGGGGAGTTCCATTTTGGCTTCCCAGAAAAATGTTTCCAAGTCATTGTTTTCTTCCATTGAAAAGCCTGACCCAGAAACCTGAGAAGAATTTTTCTGAGTTGAACTTCAGGCTGTCCTGCAGCATGCACAAGGCAATGTTGAGAATACTCAAGAACAGGGGGTAGAGTGGCCCCCCAGTTGTTCCAAGATGAATCTGGAAATCCATCAAAGGCAAGGTAAGTGAGCAGAGTGTGTGTTATCTCTGTTTGTGCACCTGGGAATTTCTCAGCCTGATTTTTGTCCAGATACTCCTGTGTGGTGTAGTGGACAAGTCGTACCACCTTAAGCTTTTTATCCATGATGACAAGCCCAGCACAGACACCAAGAATAATCTCAATCTTCAAAAGATTTTCCTTGTCAAGTTGTTGTGTCCCTGGTTCAACAGCAAGAGCAACTCGCAGTTCTTCAACTGACAGTGGCCTCTTTGCATTAGCAACCCAAATGAGGGTAGAGTGAGCTGTCTTTCTGTCTTCCTCATTCTGGGCTTCAATTCGCTGCATCGCAATATCATAGCCTTCATAAAGGTTCCTTGGTAGCTCTGTCAGAGCTTTGCGAACAGCCTTGATTGTGTTCTTCGTCTTGAGAGACTCAACATGAAGTTTGGCGAGCAGGAACCTGGTTAAACTTCTTTTCAGTTACTTTCTGACAATGATTTAACACCACTTACATCCCATTCACAGCACCAATGATTTTTGCATGGATTTCCTCTTGTAGCTTGGGTAAGCTCTGGACATGGTGAGACAGGCGTGAAGACTGGATCTGTGCATTGATATATTCTCGGAGATCATCAGGTGTTGCCTGAATGTCTAGAGTTTTTAGTTCTGAAAGGGAGAAGGGCTCCAGAGAAATATGTGGCCTTGAAGTGATCATCAAGTTCACATTGCCACTAATTGCTGCCAGATTTCGGAGTAGAACTCCCCGCTGAAAATCAGGATATTCATCCATTGCATCAATGATAATGAAAACCTTTGAAAACTCTTTGAGGCAAGAGCTAAGCAGGTCAAGAAGTTTTTCCAGTGATGGCACAGTGCCCTTTTCTCGGTGCTGTTGATACAACTCCTTTGCAATGGAGCCAACATCCCTGCCATGTACAAGCTGTCTCCAGAGAGCTGCCAGAAGCTTTGATGGTGTCTGGTCATTGGCTTCTTTGTGGTTCAGATAAATGCAAGCTACACTAATATCCTTGTTGTTTCTGAATGTATCGCTGAGATGATCCACAACCTTGGATCTAGAATTGTCATAATTAGTGGCAGTCATTCAATGCAGACAATGGTCGCACGCAAGGATGGTTTTCCCTGCACCCGCTGTAAATTTCATCTTGGTTAGCCTGAGGGTATATTAGGCATGAATCACATACGGATTCCACGGCACCACAGGGTGCTTCCCGAACCAGATTCCCATTTTTTAAAGATAGGATCTGCAAGCAGCCATCCACCAGTTCCCTTCTCCCGCAGCTGTGAGATGTCTGCATGTCGTAGAAAGAAATTGATTGGTGAAAGCCAGTCAATGATTTTTTTGCGTTCTTCTTCCTTGTCGCCATAATTGAAATTCACAGTAGGACCTTGCCCAACACCTCCTTGACCGCCTTGTCCAGTGCCCACTCCACCAGTGCCTCCTGTGCCTCCTAGGTCAAATGAACACTGATATTGGTATCCCAGTCAATTTATCTCGCACCATAGACCTTGATTGTGTGGGGTTCGCCAGGTTGATGAGGCATGTCTGTTCTGAGTAAGTGTGGATCTTATATGTAGAGGAACAGCATCATTATCAGCCAGGTTGAAGTTCACATCAGAGACAGAACTGACCAAAGAGGATCTATTGCTGCAGTAGACTTTGGGGTGGTAGCACACAGAATGTATCGAGCGAAGTCAAGGTTAAGAGGAAGGTGGGAGAAACACGCATAGGGCACGTTGCGCCTTTAATTAGAGAGAAGGCTGCAAAAGCAGAACCGGGAAAGTGGTTAGCCGCATGTGCTGATGTCAACGTCGAACTATAATTGATGTGGCGCTTCGGCGCCAACCGCTCCCGAATGAACTGGTACCGCTCGAAATGCAAATCAGTCAGTTTTTCAGCACCGACTATGAGCTAGCGGTAGTAGCCACCTTGCCCAGAGTGAGGACTTGAGGGTGTTGCGTCGTCGCCGCACGGGTGCGTGTGTGTCGAACTTGGATTGACAGTGGCGCTTCGGCATGAGAGCGAGCTTTTCATTTCACACTGACCAAGGGGCTGTCGGGATTCGAATTTCGGATAGGGGGTAGGGGGGGGGGGGTCCCGACCAAGGTCTTAAAAATCTTTTCATACTAGATTTCAAACTAGGCCAGAATTATGTTTAAAGCACATTTGGAGCCATGGAAGGCTCTGTTAGACATGTTTTAGGTCCCCAGAGGTGTTCAGAACCCTACCACTAGCATTGGTAGCCTGGGCAGAAATATTGTTGCAATTAAAGGGCTTCAAAAGGGCACCAGAAATTATCCAAAGTCTATATTTGAGCTTTTTGCTACCTCAAATAACATGTCCAATTGTTAATATACATGCAGAGAGATGTCCGCAGAATATATTTTGCGTCGGCCGATTCGGGCGGGAAGTGGGCATCAGGTGGCGATGCATGCGCACATGACCCGGAGCGCCGGTCCGCTGCTACCCGTGGGAAACTCCTTCCCTATATAGGGAGGGAGGGGGGGGGGGGTCTGAGGGAGGTCCTTAAAAATCTTTTCGACCCCCTATCCGTTTTTCGAATCCCGACAGCCCCTTGACACTGACAATAAAGATTCAAGATTGGAAAGCTAGAAAAGAAAAATCGGGGAATTCTGAGAATAAAGCAGAGTACTCTTGTTGGATATGCAGTTCAACCCCAGAGGCGAGGGACGCCAACAACTCCCTTTCCAACTGGCTCGGCGGCCGTACCGTTAATAACGCCGTCTTAATCTCCGACATTGATCGAACTCCAAGATTAACCTCTCGGTCCGATCTAAGACAACAGACGCGCTCACATCATCCGCCTCTGGCACACTCCTCCTCGCACACCGCAACGCCGACGGGCGGCACCCCCCTGTCGTCGCAGCGCAAAATTCCTTCTCCCCACCCGCCTCCGTACACTCGTTCTTCGCATCCTCCAGCGCGGACACCTCGCACGGGCACAGACATAATGCCAGCATAGAGAGTGGGGACCCTTCCCGAATCTCTCCCCGGGGAGCACGCGCACGTTTTCGACCTAGTCTCTCGGCGTCTAAGTCGGCCCAGTACAGGCACGAGCGCGTCGGATTTACATCCTGGAACCGCCGCTGCTGCCACTACTGCTGCGAATGGAGATGGAAATGGAATTGGAATTAGAGGAAACGCCGGCGCCGCCGCGAGTGTCGTTGATGCAAGCCCCCGACCTTGAAGCGCGAGGCGTTCGCGTCCCCGCGCGCGCGCCCGCTCACAATCTACGCCGCCCCCAGCACCGCGCGCCTGCGCCACGATCGCCCCAAGGGTACCGCGATTCTCGTACCGAGCTTACGGTTGCGGATGGGGGTGGTATGTCCGTCTTAGAGATCTTCTCTTTGGGATACTCATCGACTCCACTACTCGCAGAAAACCAAAACTCAGCACCCGCCGGCCGACGCTCTAGACCGCGCTCAGCAAGCCGTGGATTGGGGAGAAGGACCACAGGGAGGTCGCGTATTGACGTATTTGACGATTTGTGTGGGTGCATGCGCGTCTCTTTCGTTCTGTTCTCGTCTCTTCTGGTCCAATGTGGATACGGATGTGGGAACTCGTCGTGCACTACGGGGGTGGCGCGCGCGATTATCCCGATTATTCTTTTGTCTTATTCTTCGACTTTGAGGAGCGCGCGAATGCTGACGACGCTTCACAGGCATCACCGCGGGCGCGGTCCGCGCGTACCTGGGGTGGACGAGTTGATGCTAAAGGTACGTGTCGGGCTCGACTCTTTCGTGGTTCTCCCTCTTCCTACCCCTACTTCCCTCTGCATTTGACACTACACTCTGCCTCGCACGCCGACGCCGATGCTGCCTCCACACGCACGCGCGTATGCGCGTCCTCGGCGAGCGGATCTGACAACGGGCGGAGACGAAACGTGTCCACGAGCTCAAGCTTGTCTGAAGGACAGTATAAGGGGTCGAACGGGCCTTCATATATGGGGGGCCTGTGCGCGTGCGCGTCGAGCTTGTCTGAAACAGCGACACCATGCGCGTATCGTGGTGGTGTCGACGCAGGTTCTCCTCTATGCGTCTGACGTGCGCATCGAGGCGAGGCAAGGTATACAGAGTCGGACCTCCCGTGCCCGTACCTGTTCTGCCACGCGGACGTCGAGCGCGAGCTGCTCCCGTCTTGGCGTTGGCTCGTATCTTCCCTTCCCCTCCTTCCCTCTTCTTCCCCGCCGTCCCCTTCCGCTCCCCCTCCTCGTCTTATTCACTCACTCATACACCAATGCTCCTTACTTCCCCTCCTTGATCGCTCGCTGACGCCTGCAAACAGGGCCCCCGCTGCCCCGTCCTGCTCGAGGACTTCTCCACCACGACGGTCTCGCTCTTGGAGAGCGGCGTCTCGGGCGAGGGCGGACGTTCTTTCGCGAAGTGGATGCGATTGGGTTTGGGTGCGTCTTCTCTCTTTTTTTAGGGGGGGGTGGGGTGGGGAGTGTGTAGGCGTTTTGGTTTTGGAGGCGAGGCACGGATACGCGGTGGACGCGCCGTCTCCTTCACCTGGCCACGGAGCACCTGTCCCTCCTTTATCTCTTCTGACTCTCGATATCTCTTCTTCCTTCCTTGCTTTCAAGAGAGACAAGACGAGACGCTGACCCTACCCACACATAGAGACGGCGAATTCGAAATGACGACAAACTCGGACGCGAACAGCTTGTGTACAACAGCCAGCTGTACCTCGTCCCGACGCTCACGAGCCCGTTCATCCCGCAGTCGAGTATCCTCGGTGCGTATACACAATGCGTCCTTGCCTTCCTTCCCCTTCTTTGCATGCTTGCCGACGCTCACTTCATTCTCGTTATCTCCGCTATCTCCGCTCACCCTGTACGCTCGCTGACGCTCGCCACAGACGGCGCGATCTACAACCTCACCGGCTGCACCTACGACATCACGCACTCGACGCGGTACCACCGCGGGCTACGGTGCCGCTGGCATCGACTCGACGCAGGACACGTAGGGCGGAGGACGCCGCTGAAACCGGTGAGTGACTCTATATCTCCACCCAAACATAATACTAACTAAGCACCCCTCCAGCCCCCGACGCGCCGCTCGACCTCCCCGCGTACCTCGCTGCCGGCTCCGCCGCCTCGAACGCCACCGAGGGCAAGATCCTCCCGCGCGGAATTAGCACGCGGAAGAGCGCGAGTTTGAGGTGGGTTTTTGTTTCCTGTTCCTGTTCCCTCCCTGCCCCACGAGCCCGTACTTACGCGCCCTCGCTCGCTACCCTATAGATTCGCCCACGTCGAAGTAAATGGTCGCCAAGCTCCCCATCGGCGACTGGCGCTGGCCCGCGATCTGGATGCTACCCGTCCACAATGTGTATGGGGCATGGCCGCTGAGTGGTGAGCTCCTCACTCGAGCTCGACGCAGGCGTTGACGCTGATGTGTTTCTTTCGTTCAGGCGATGAAGGCGCGCGGGAATCTGCCAAGCTATCCGAAACTGTGCGTCGCGTTTTCTCTGCCTTCCACTCCCCCTTTACTCCGATATACTGACACACCTCCCAGGGGTATCAATTACGTCCGCTCCTCGCTCACCTGAGGCCTCGCGACGTTCCTGAACGCGGTGGCTAAGACGTACGGGTGGATTACGAGGAGGCGCGGGCGGTACGACGCCGGGTTCCAAACGTATGCGTTGCGGTGGGACGAGCAGTTTATGTGCGTAATATGCTCTTTTTGCCCCTTCCCGCTCCCGCTCCCATCCTACACTCGCTCTCTGCTCTGCCTCCACTCCCTCTCCCACTCCATGCCCACTCCCTACGTGCGCGCTCGCTCGCTAACCTACGCTCCCCTTTCTTACAGCGGGATGTCCGTCGACTCGCACCTGGACCACATGTACGAGACGAAGCTGAGCTGGTCGTTCTGGGAACGCGGCGACTTCCCGAGCGTGGTGCAGAACGGGACGCAGAGCGTCGTGCTCGAGAATCCGTGGGTGAATGGAACGAAGGCGGCGCCGTTTGATCAACGTGCGTCATCCTTTCTCCCCAGCCTTCAATGTTAATTCAAAGAGGATGGTGACACGACACTCTGCGCGCAGCCTTCTACCTGATCATGAACGTCGCCGTGGACGGGACCAACGGGTGGTTCTTGGATGGGCCGGAGAAGCCGTGGCTCGCTGGGTGGCGAGTGCATCCTCCTGCGCCGCCTTCACCCGCGCCGGATGGTTCCCTCACAATGTACATTGACCCCAACTACACTGCCACAAACGAAAACGAAAACGCAAGCACCATTCAAGATCGATTATCCATAACATTCATTCCTTCCCGCTACGCTACTCGCTCCCCGCTCCCCACCTATCGTACAATCACATACTCGTTATCTTGGTCTTTTTCCGTGGCTGCTTGGGCTTTATTTCATTCGCACCCCGTAATACATGTTCGCGCACACACCTTCCCAGCTTCCGCGTCCCAACTCTCGTCCACTTGTGATCATTCATCCGCACCACCGCACCACACCGCACGATACTCCTTATACCGCGTCCATCCATCCACGTTTCCGCTTTCCGCTTCCGATTTTTTGCGACACACATACCACACGTGTTATCTATATCTTTTGGTACTGGCTCCGGGGGTAGGTAGGGCGGGGTAGGCTGAATGTGTCCATAGATAATGACCATTCCATTGCGAGCGGAGAAGGAAAGATGTCATACACACCAAACGTACTGGCATCCTCGTGGGGGACCGTCCCGCCCTCGCCTGCGACACCGCTGCCGAAGAGTGCGTCCGCGTCCGTAGTCCTTAAGGAGGGCCCTACATGCGAAGGACATGTGTGAGTGAAGGCACGATAAGAGGGGAGGAGATGAATACGCGAGGAGGAAAACAGAAGAGGCGGGAGGAGAGGTACGAGATGGGCAGGAGTCGGTGAGCAGACACAAAGAGGGGGCGTGGAGGAGATTGACAGAAAGGAGAGGGAGGAAGAGAGATGGAGGAGGGCGGAGGAAGAAGCAAGATGCAGCGGAGAAGCCAACGCCAAGACGGGCTACTCGTGCTCGACGTCTGGGAGAGAATGGGAGGTATGCTCGACGTGGGGGGTGACAGACGACAGACGACAGCGGGAAGCCCGCACGATGCGCGCGCGGGTTCTCGACGTACGACGTTGGTGCCCTTCACCCAAGCTCCACGAGCACGAGCACGGTAGGAAGTATGGCCAATGGGCATGCACGAGGAGAGTTGCCGGTCAACGTCCCGTATCCCCCATGATGACCAGAAGAGCGCCGAGGTCCCATATCCGCTGTCCTTCAGACGAGCTCGACGAGCACGGGCGAGCGCACAGGCTGCCTTGCGTGGCGAAGGAAGGGCCTATCCCGTCCCCTTCTCGGTAGAAAGAAGAGAAGGAATCATACCCAGCTGCAGCATCAACACCCTCGTCCTCCCAAAGTACGCGCGGACCGCGCCGACGACGATGCCTGTCCGTCCGATCACCATCGTTAGCTCTGTGCTCAATAAGGAAATTGGAAAAGAGAACGAGAGGAAAAGGGCGGGCATGGCATCAGAGACGAGAACGGGTACTCGAGACATCCGACCGAAGCCCATGCCCCTGCGAAGGCCGAGAACGGAAAGCGGGTCCTCGATGCTCAAGTCCAAACGAGGCGGCCAACAGGGAAGAGGCGAAATGAGCCCTTCAGCAGACGAAGACGACGTCCCGCTCGCTCGCCCGAGGACGAGTCTAGCCTCGCAGCTAAAACGAATCGTCAGACGAATCCACACCCCGGATCCAATCCATATGCAGCGAACCACCCAAAGTCTCGACTCGCCTCGACGTAGGGCGGTATTCCAAGGCCGGTCGATTCATAGCAAGCCCTCCTCCATGAAACGAAGAAACTGCACGCAGACTCACCCAAGTAAAGTGTTCACTGAGCACGCGATGCACCATGACCCACGTCTTGATGAGCGCGGTCGTGGATGTGGGCCGGCGTCGCGCGAGATTGGTTATCTATGCGACGTATTAGTATTAATAAAATTGGAAGGAACAGGGAGGTGGGGGGAGGGAAGGGAATCGGTTGAATAAGGGGAAAGGGAAAGCGGGAGGAGAGAGGGCAAGTAAGGCGGGGGAGGGAAGGGATCGAGGAGTGGGGCGAGGAGCGCAGAGAAGAGACGAGGGGGGATGTAAAAGGAAGATGAGGACCACATATAATCCTCATCTGCCACTGTCGAGCAGCGCGGTGGTCTTGGGATTTGTGGCGAGCCGGGCGCGGCGCGGTGTAGATCGTGGGGGCGCGCGCACGGGGACGCGAACGCCTCGCGCTTCGTGCGCTTGCCATCCACGACGCTTGTGTCGGCGCTGGTGTCTCCTCCTATTCCATTTCCACCTCTATTGGCAGCAGCGGTGCTAGGATGCAAACTGGCGCCCGTGCTCGGCCGACTTGGACTCCCTCGCCCCCGCCCCGCCACCGAGAGAATGTAAACACGGGGCCGCATCACCAAACCCGCTCATGCGCTGTCCCGTCCTGAATACGCCTCCTGCGCGCTCGCGCCACCCCCTCTCACTCCCGCCGGTGCAGCATCGTCGCGCGCGTCTCGAGGTATGGGCCGTATAATCACCTCCGTTGGGTAGTTGAAAGCCTCGATTTTCGAAAACCTGTCTTTTGACTCATCTAGCCAGCATCCAGCTCGAGGCACTGACTATGTTTTCAAGGGCGTGAAAGCGTAAAGTTGATGAAAGAGATGACTTGTTCATTGGACCGTTGGTGACCATTGACAAAAGAACGAGAGGTAGGCGTGGGACTTGTTGGCAGTCCGCGTAATGTTGATGAGTCATGATCCTTCCTGCGTTCGACTCATGTTCGACTTTCGAATTCTGATTTAATTCTCGCCTTCGTCTGTCATGAGCATCCTCCCCTTTAAAATTTGGCCTCATTCACTGGCAGAGCGACATCGAAATCGGGCTGCACACTATTGCAGGGGCCGGACTCTGATTACTTGAATTTTACCGACAACTCATTCGTATCTCCAAATGAGAGTTGTGCGCTCTGGTTTTTGTTGTTTCAGGCTCCTATTCGCAACCGATAACTGTGCCTTTCAGCATATGCGTTCAGCCTTTCATTCGACCACTTGTGTCTGCACCTTTTTCTGCTCTACCTCTTCCAGATCCCGATTTTCTCTGTCTTCCTCAAGTTCCCAGTCGTATAAATCCATGCTTTGAATATTCTAAATCCCCACGGAGGGGACGATCTTGATGTGGAGAACGTGTTCAGACTGATCCATCGCTCTGCCAACTCGGCTGGATGGCGCACACGAGGCTCTGTCTTGGATGGTGAATCCCAATTGTTGAAAGATCGGGACAGCAAGTATTTTCCAGATTCAAACCAGCTGAATGGATTGCATTGGTAAATGTAGTAAGAAATAATAAATAGTGGCGCTCTGCGACTGCACCGCCGAAGAGCATCTGCCGAAGCGCGCTGAACGACGCGCAGTTCTTCATGTCCGCGGCCGTGCATGCACTAGGATCCCGCTCCGCCGGCGGCGGGAGCTTCGCATTCACACAAGGGGCCCACGAACATTACAATGGTGAAAAATGCGCGCTGCTTTCGGGGAATGCTTGGGCCCAGAGATCATGTTTACGCGTGGATTTTGGGAGACTTTCATATTTAGTCGGGATACACCTTGACGAGAACAAGAAAAGGAAGCGAACTCGGAGTGCACATGGCAGTAGTCAGCCATTGGCGGTTCGAACTGAAATTGCACCGCCCTTCATATTAGCCCAATCTTTCAAGAGTCCGGACGGGACTGTATCTCTATGGATACAAGGCGCTACGACGCTATGGGTCGCACAAGAGTAGACAGGACGAGATTTAGACAAGATGGGCGGCCGCTTCGTTCCGGCAGACCCAGAGCCGGGACAGCGGTCAGAACAGGTCGTGAAAACATCTGATTATGATATCAAAGCCACACAGATATGCTTCTATGCACCACCCCAGACTAAAAGGATCGGCGAGGACCCTGAAGCTGACTAGTAACGGTCGCCGAAGCAGGGGATTTTGGATCGAGATTCAGTGACAACATTTGTAGGGAATAAATAGAAAGAGGTGATGCGCAGGATCATGTCTGCTGGTCAAACGTATGGCGAGAGTCGCGTTGATCCAGAATGGCCATTTGCCGCAGAATCGTTGCGTGTGATGGGTGGGATCCGACAACCTCGGGATGCATGGCGAGTAGGGGGTGGTGGTCGAATGTAGCCGCAGAATACCTGATGAGCTTGAATTCGAGACGCACAACCTGAGGTTACATTGAACAGCCCTCGGAGCATGCAAAGAGTTGGTTGGAGTCATGGCCGAGATGAGAAACACGAAAACATTGCCTGGTGAAAAAAAAGCGGGTACAGGAGGACAGAATGACGGTGCTCGCAACGCCTACAGTATGTGCTGGTTCCATGACTTATTGTTAAAGCAGATGGAACACTCACCGCAACCGAGAAACAGCAACGACTCACTTTGACTGTTCTGTCAAATATGGCGGCATGGCGGGCAAGCTCAAGAGGCGACTGACTTCGTTCGCGCAACTGGCCGACAGAGTCGAGCTATGCTTCAAATTCAAGTACACCCCTTTGCGAGGACGGGATACTCACCTGTTACTGATGGAATGGGTATTACCGAGAACATTCCGGCTGAGGAAATCGGTGTGGACACGAACCAAACTTTCGGGGTATAGTGCCGCCCCCATATAATCGACGTATGTTTCGCCAGCGTCGAGTAGTCAGCCATAGTCAGTGCGTCGCAGGGCATCGAGGATCCAAGTTAGTTTATATTCCGCCAAACATGAACATTGTTGAAAGGAACGAGATTGAGTATTTGAGATTTTGAATGCACGAGCAGATTGGATTGGCGTTGAGGTTGAGGTTGAGTAACGGTGCTGCCATCCTTGCCATTTTGAATTTGATACTCGTTCGTTGTAGCTGAAGGTAGCGGGAGCGAAGATGAAGTGATGGGAAGAAGAGAGAACAACGGTGAGTGTCAAAACCTGCGCTGGTATTTGTGCATCTGCGGGATCTGTCAAAGAAAATGTCAGCCCAACCATATAAGGAACGAATGTCGTTGTTCGGCCAGCGAGGGAAGGGAAGGCACATAGAAATACAATCTTTGCCTTCTTGAGCGAGGTGAGATCTCTGAGCGAGCCCAGTTGCAGAGATCAGGCAAGATCAGTGAGACGGAGGCTCAGGTTCGTTGCTGGTGTATTGCGTGGCCTCTGAGCATAGGCTGCGTCCTGTTATTTTGTGGCTGCGCCCAGGTCAGATAGCAATCAGATAGACAAAATGAGGGAACAAAGGCAAGGCTTAACAGCTGAGAGAGCCCGATGGGTTTGAGCGAAAGGAGGAAGAGACAGACAGAAGCAATTGGCCATTTGCTTAAAGAAAGGTTTAATTAATGAGACGAGAGAAGACGCAAAAGTTGGCAGATCAGACATAAACAAACAACCGCTCGATGCCCGTTTTGGAAATAAATTAGGTTCACACAAGGCCAATCGTGGAAAACGAAATACCAAGATCCATTCCATACATATACAGTAAACGGGAATTTAAGCGGTATCTACATCAGACCGAATTTCTCATTATAATTCACAGTCCAGAGATCACAGATAATCAAGAGACGCACCTTCCACGTCAGAACCAATCGCGCGTCGCGTCCATCGACGCCAAGAAAACTGGGAAGTGTGGGTCAGAGACAAGGGCAGTGCTGCGTCCCGTTGACGCTGGTCAAATACAGTTCGCAGTCATTGGTAAAGATTTCGCTGCGATTGACACCCGAACGCGCTCCCACTGGAATCAAAGAAAAGACGAATCCATCTCCGTCCAAAAAAGAAAAAAAAGGCCAACGGCATCACCGCCGCAAGCCTCCAAGCTCACCCCACCTCGGCATCAGCAAAAGCAGGGTCCCTGCTGTAGCGAGGTACCCCCTCACGTACCTCGCAGTAGGCACCCATAATACTCGACTGCGGGTTGACCGTGAGCTTCGAGGATATTGAGAAAAAGAAAAACAGAAGTGCCAATTCCGTGTCCAGGGCATCGCACCCCGGTTCCGAGCTCTCCTGCATGGCTACCACTCACTAGCCAGGTGAAGAAGGCACGCGCCACCCATCCTGGCCTCGCCTCCCCCATCCGCCTCATTCAGCCACCGTCCCTCTCCCTCCCCTCCCCCGCAAAAACCTCCTCCTTTCGCGCCCTTCACCCCTCACTTCCCCGGGCCGGCGCGCCAGAAATTGCAAAAGAAACGCGAATGGGCGCATCCACTCCCACTCCTACTAGAACCGCACCCACCCGCCAACACAGAAACGCGAAACGCTCCCTCGCACTTATCTTCCCTACTCTCACCCACTCTCCTCTCCCTCCCTCATCACCTGCCCAAAACGCAGAAAAGAAAAGACTACTCACTTAAACCCACTCGCATCCCGCCCTCGCCTGCGACGCCGTTCCCGAAGAGCGTGTCCGTGGTCGAGCTGGAGAAGTCCTCGAGGAGGACGGGGCAGAGGCGGCCCTGCGCGGAGGGAGCGTTAGCGAGCACATCGAAAGTGAGCTCCGAAAAAGAAGGGAGGGGAGTGGGAAGACACGAGCCAACGCGTCAACGCCAAGCTGCTCGTCCTCGGCGTCTGCGGGGTAGAACGGACACGGGCACGCGGAGGTCTGTCTATATGCCTCGCCGCGAAGGTATGCATGCAGCCCAGCCTCGATGCGCACGTCACTAGTCCTAGCAGACGGGGACAGAAACCCGCGTCTGATCGACACCACGATGCGCGCGCCGGTGTCTCGAGTCATCTCGCTCGATGTATCTGCCGTCAGACAAGCTCGACGCACGTCGCTGTCCTCCAGAAGCTCGCCGCGCACACCCCCAGCACCGGCCGAGGGGAGATGCCCGTCCGACACCGACACCGACACGAATAAGGTCCCCGTCGCTCGAGCTCGACGCGTACACCACCGGCACGATGGGCGATATCCGCTCGACTTCCCCGGCAGCTTCAAGGAAAGTCTGCCGTTCTCAGATTGTATCCACCCGATGCCTCCGTCAGATCGGCTCTCCGCGACAAGAGGGCACCCTCCCCTCCCTTCCCTTCGTACGAAGGCAGAACCGGCGTGGCGCGGCAGTGTAGAGTAGGGAATAAAGGGCCGAGCTACCCACCTGCAGCATCAACACGCTCGTCCACCAGGGACGCGCGGACCGCGCCCGCGGCGTTGCCTGTTTTGATTGTCAGCTCAGCTCGTGAAGAAGGGAAGCAAGATTTGGAAGGAAGAGAGAAGAGAACGAGACGGAGATGGAGATCAAGAATACATGCGCAAGCAGGTAGGCATGCATTCGAAAAACCAGGCCAAGCGACGGAGCGAAGCGCAGAATCGATACCAAGCGACAAATCGAAGCGCATAGACTGATATCGGACGACACAGCGCATAGATTCGATGCAGGCGGACATGGCGCCAAGACGAGAGCGACCGACGAAGAGGATGGCTCGCGACGAGGACGGGCATGCGAGGATAACGAAGCCGAGCCAAAAAAAAAGGGCCTTCGAAGACGAAGATGATGTCTTCCACGAACTCGCATCCCCGCACACGCGCCCGCTCACGATCTACACCGCGCGCTGGCATCTCCTCCGATTCCAGGCCCCGGGAAGCTCCCCTATTGGTAACTCCGGCCAAAGTCGGCCAAAATGGCCTCAAATCCCCTAACTTTTTCGGATTTCGGAGAAGGATAGCACGTGATATCACAAAATAATACTATTTTCGCTATTTTCTCGCCTTTTTCCCTCCCCCTTCCGCCCGCCCGCCCGGGACCTTGATTTTCAGGGGCGGTAGCGCCTTCGCAACATCTTTGCGAGAAAGTGCCATCCAGCGTGCACCCGCTTGCCCTGTAAGACCCATAAGAGACCCTTGCGGCGACTCGGAATTCACCGGTGCCACTGAGCTGAGTACGTTCGGGCCTAAATGGTACAATAGCGTCGGGGCAAGAGCGTAAGTATGCAGATGATACTTTGCTCCGTTGGCAACACAAGAAAATTTGGGAATATCGAGGTTAGCGTGGTCGTCGTCGTCAGACTCGTCCACATCAGGAATCTGAATAAATTAAGCGGGTGCACGAATCAAGGTAATGTTGGAACGTTGACGTACCATCGTTTGAAGCGGTAAATAAACCCGCAGCGAAAACGCGTGGATTTCAGATGTGCTTGCGGCCGATTCTATAGACCCGTAACGGCCATTGCTACCCTTTTTGAATATGTCCATCACCTCGCCAATGTACATGCACTGCGTCGTTCGCATGACAAGAAAATTTCCGAGCCGAATCGGAAAGAGGACGTTAACGTTCTTGGATCCCACATTGGGTAGCACTAGTTGATGACCATACTTCACTAAGTCAAATTGAATGAGGAAGCGAGGGCGAGACACCTACCAGTCGGCGGCACGAGACTCTGAACCGTTGTTGCTGCCGTCTGCCAGCGAAGTTCCCGAGTTTTTTTGCCTTCTCTAAATGCACTATCGCCGTCCTGTGCGATACGCACACGGTGCGAAGCCTCTTTAATTGACATCGCCGGAACCTTACCCTCCGTGTCAGCTTCCCGTGCAACTTGAGCAAGGGCAAATTTTGGGTTAAGGGAAACGACGCGCTCGGAATGAGTAGTCGTTCCGGCTTGAAGGGCCTTTTTGTAATTGACCATTAATTTTATGGAAACCTTCCCCTGCGCATCGAGAATTTTGCTAACAAATGGACCCGAAGGTTTTGCCGGGGCAATGGAGGCAGCCTTGGGGATGAGCGAACTTACATCGGCGTCGGCCAGAGGTTCGCCTAATTCGGCCCTGAACGTGTCGTAATCTTGGCACAGCGCCGAGTAACGCGCGGTATCGAGAGTTGCAGCTGCAGTGATCTCAGAGATGGAAGCATCACTGCGAATCTCGGGCTCTTCATCCTCCGAGTCGCAATCAACCTCCTCGTCGACATCACTGTCGTTGTCGAGATCTGATTCTAACTCGGAATCTGTAGGCATCGTTCCGGTCTTTTTTTTGCGCAAGCTGGAACCGAGAGGCGTAAGCTGAAGTGGTTTCTCGACAGTTGGGAAGGGGGCCGCTATGTGAAGTATCTCTTTACAGATTTGCGCAGCCTCACGAAAGGCCAGCTCCGCTAGTTGGTCCAAATCACGGTCATCAACTTGACCGGCCGCAATTCGTTGATCCTCCGAAGATAGAGCCTTCGCATCGTAGTCCATGATATACCCAGCGGCGGAGTCCCGTTCACGCTTCAGGTTAAATTTACCCGAAAGGAGGATCTTCTGTCGGACCTCCATGTGTTGGACCATCTTCAAGAACTCGGCGAACGTGAAGTTGGGCAAGAGCATGCGGGCGAGACCAAAGAAATGCTCCACAAATTCTGTTCCGTGTAGCCAAGGGCAAAACGGTTGACCAGGGTAATAACGCGAGTAAATGATAGCGAGGAGAATCAATGTATCGCAGAGGCGATTGAAAATGTGGAAGCTAGCCGGAGATATGAAGGAACGAGCAGGAGAGTAAAGATCTGGAAAGCGACCAGAGAGCTTGACAATGTGCTTCCGCCACAAGTGAAGCCAAAATCGCGCGCGGAAAGCTGCTAGAATGCGATCATGAATCGACATTGTACGACTCATCCAGGCATCAAACAAGGTACCTACAAAATAATCAATATTAATTAAAGCTTAGAGCCCGAACAAAGGAACTCACCGAATACCCATAGATACACGAAGAGGCCCATAAACTCTTCCTTGATCCGAAGGTCACCCGGAGACTCCGGAATTTCCTCCGACATTGCAGTAAATACCAGAGAATAGAACAGGCGCCGCGCTGCACCATCATCTTGTTTATCCGAGTCTTCGACATCCTTCTTCTTTAGACCCGCGAGGCCAGTGTGGTATAGCATGATAAGGATTCGGTATGTGATGAATCCTTTACCAAGACTCGCCGTATGGGTCCCATATTGATTCTGGTTTTTGCAGGTCTTTTTACCGTGAGGTGGATCGGAGATGGAAGTGACTGGTCCGGTAACAGGGAATACAGGCGCACGGAGGGAGATCCCGTACTTTGAATTGGTGTACGTGACGGGAGGCGACAGGGTCGAATTTTGATAATTGTCGAGTAAACCCTGGGCGGCGAGCTCGGCTGCGGCTCCGTCTGCAGCAAAGGAGACGACCTGCATGTTCAGATTTGCAGCCATTTTAAGTAACTTGAGCTGCAGCTCGTGAATGCCCTCAGCGTCGTCTTTGCCCGTTGTAGGAATCAGTGCCACAACCATTGGAGGATGTTCGGGAAGAGGGATCTATGTTTTAGCAATGTTCAATTCGATACGACAGATTACCCAAACTGCATATACGTACTTTAATCAGGATGGCCCGAACTTGTGAGGCGACGGCTTTCTTCTTCTTGATCTTGGAGATAACATCGTCAATGTCATTCTCATCGTCAATCTCGCATTCGCTGAGCGCAAGTGTTGAACCCAAGATATGGCTTCCAAAATCATTGGAGTATGTAAGTCGAGGCCGTACTTTTGTGCAATCACCGGCCACGGCAACAGGTCCCGAATACTTGATAGCATCTATAAACCTTTTAACCCGAGCCACATTTTCAAAGATGAGGCTCGGATTTTGCAGCGCGTCTTCGTGATTTGAAACGAGGGACCTGGTGGCGGGGGTAAGTTTCACGCATAAATGAAAGTGGCAGATTGGATACCGCAGGTGTCGGGGTGACGGACCACAGAGCTCTTTGCTAATGAGATCATACTGCCGTGCCGAATTGGGTCCATACGACCGGACCAAGATCATAAATTCAGGAAATTACGGGGATAGCGGATGCCAAATTTGAGATTGGGGTTGTTGGAAGAGTGCCGTTGGACTTGGTCTGCCATAACTTTGCAGAGATCCACAAAGACTTCTTTGTCTTTCAGTTTCCCATCGGCCGCATGCTTGTATAGTTTCAGAAAACACGTTAAATCTTCGCCGCGCTCCAATTCCATGTACACGTCATAAATGACAGGGTCTGCGAACAACCCCTTGAGTTTATTTGCCTCGTACGCAGGCATCGTGCTGTGCGCATATTTAGCGCGCTGGGCGGCAATCTTTTGCTGTTCCTCGGTAGACTTTTTCCCCTCTTCGTTTTTCTGTGCAGCGCGTTAGAACAATCATACGAGATCTAAACAAGCTTACCTCACGAACGGCCCGTTTGAAGGACTCATCATGAGTGACATTCAAACAAGCGTCGCAGATCAAGTTGGTATTGGTGGTTTTACCACAACACGAAGGGGAGCGAATGAAGGCATCAGTATAGTTGACCTCCCATCGCGCCCAGGCACCTAGCACTTCATCGAGCATCTTCTTTTCCTTCGCCGTCCAGTTCTGGTATTCGATGTGCTCGTTACATCCTTCTGGGATGTCGGTGCCTGAGATCGGCATTGCGAACACCCCTCGGCTGTCTTTTGTTTTACGAACCCCTGCAGTGTCTGGGTGTTTCTTCCATGGGGTCAATTGCCTAGTAGCTCTTGCCCGGAGAACCAGTGAGACCCCGCCCAACGACCGTGTTTGGGTTCGCAAAATATATTCATGATATTCATCGCCGCGGAGATGTAAACACGGACGTTCTAACGGAGCGGGCGGTGGAACTTTTTTTCTGAGGAACTTTTGTCGAGGAATTTGCAGGTGCGGTTCGGGGACCAAATATGTCGGCAATCGAAGGAGTCTTCAAAATAAAAAATGAATGATTTCTCACTACTTTCACGGAAGAATAACCGACCTCTTTACAAGTACGCGTAACGTACTTCGCTTTCCACTCCGAGCCGTCAGACACAGACACTGCATTTGAAGAACTGCCCGTATGTATTGGTTCTGCCTTCGCCTTGTTGCCAAAAAAAGTCGAGATCCCAGGAACACCCTTCGGCTACAGGAATCAGTTAACTGTCGCTCGAAGAAACTCATCTGGGTACTAACTGGGGCTACTGGCTTTTTCGACACTAAACTGACGCGCTCAACCTTGAAGCCTCTGATTTTGGAACAGTTGTTCTTATGGGACAACCAGTTTTTGGCGTCGTATGCGCGTTTTGGATTGAGTTTGATCCAGTCGCGGCACCCACCGCAGCGGATGCGAGCAACCTCCACCGTAAGACACCATGAGTCGTCTTCTAAAGCTTTTCGGCGGTCTCGCTCTGACAACCTCGGGCCCCGAGTCTTTTCGTTCGCTGTATTGTTCTTCGGCCTTTTCTGTTGGGGCTTTTCAGAGTCCTCAGAGCTCACGTCCTCGTTGTCGTTGGAATCGGGGTGTTTCCTCTTAGCCAGATTTTTAATCTGATTATCGTAAGTGATATCTTCAAGGAAAACTGGGGCCGACGCTGCCCGGCTTTCATCACGGCTAACGAGATCTTCGATCAGAATCACCCAAAAGGAGTTTCCCTTTAGACGCACATTATGGGACTTCCAGCATCAGCTGCCAGCGCAGCACTCTCAGATTCCACGCTCACACTCATGTTCGTATCCTCCAACGTATTGTCCCTCCCCAATCCAGGCTCTCGGACCTTGGAACCTTCCTCTTCGTCTGTCGCTGCGACCTTGGACTTGCAAACACGAGCAATTACTCTGTACACGATGAAGATAAGAATTTCGCTTGAGCATAAACGACGCACGGCAGTGAAGATACTGCTTCAAGCATAAGTTGTCGCGTTTCATTCTTCCGGGAATCGCCGACCATGGCCCAATCAGACTCACGGCCTCCATCCGCCATTGCCTTGATACCCATCCCAACAAATATGCCACACGACCACCCATCAAGCTGCCGCTCAAGCTCGGAAGGCGATACAAGGCGACGATTCCACTGGCCCGAATCCCATATGATTTGAGGGACGCCAATACGTTGTCGTATCATGTCCAAGGTGAGTAAGAAGAGCTACAGCAAAGTGAATAATGTGCCCAATTGATGCGGACATGCACGCACAGGTTCCCCCCAGCTGCTCGATCCGAGCTCAGGAATACTGTCAAAAATTCCGATTTCTTTTGAGGCATAATCGACCCAGGCTAGTATCCAGTGGAGCGGGCAACCTCCACATAGCGGGATTATCCACTTCGATCGTGCCAATATGGAGTCGGATGTCGCCTCTCGTGTCTGAGTATGCATTGTGAGAGGCTTCCAGAGTTTCCTTGAATAGATACATACCGCGGCAAAGATGTGCTCATCTACAGTGCCGAGACCTTTACCCTTGCCTTTGCCGGACGCAAGAACCGCCAGCCATGACGCGAAGAAACACCAGTCCTGCGGACCATCCATCTCTTCTCTAGTCGCGTACAGCGATGCTCCAAATGCGTCGAGAGCAGTGCCGGGTATTTTTTGTCGAGATTTTGAGGCTAGAGACTCAAGATCTTGCTGTACGACCTGTATATTTCGAATTTGCCGATACCCAGTGTGAAGTTTGCGTGAATCATCGATATCCATTCCGACTCGCGCTTTTCGCGTCGCGCTTCGGTAAAATTTTGGATCGCTGGATGAGCGTGCTCAATAACCCCAAATACAAATAAACTGAACCGGCCTGAAATCCCCTAACTTGGAGTGGGATTTCGAAATTTTGGCCTCAAATCCCCCAAATTTAGAGTTAAAAATCGCAAAATTTCGGCCTCAAATCCCCTAATTTCGGAGTTACCAATAGGGGAGCTTCCCGGGGCCTCCGATTCCATTCCCACCTCCAGTTACCCCCGTTGGCAGCAGCGGCGGTCCCAGGATGCAAATCCGACGCGCTCGTGCCTGTACTGGGCCGACTTAGACGCCGAGAGACTAGGTCGAAAATGTGTTCGTGCTCCCCGGGGAGACATTCGGGAAGGGTCCCACTCTCTATACTAGCATTATATCCGTGCCCGTGCGAGGTGTCTGCGCTGGCGGATCCGAAGAACGAGCGTACGGAGGCGGGTGGGGAGAAGGGATTTTGCGCTGCGATGACAGGGGGGTGCCGCCCGTCGGCGTTGCGGTGTGCGAGGAGGAGTGTGCCAGAGGAGCGAGAACCATGTGAGCGCGTCTGCTGTCTTAGATCGGACCGAGAGGTTAATCTTGGAGTCCGATCAATGTCGGAGATTAAGAGGCGCTATTAACGGTACGGCCGCCGAGCCAGTTGAAAAGGGAGTTGTTGGCGTCCCTCGCCTCTGGGGTTGAAATTCATGTCGAACAAGAGTGCTCCACTTTATTCCCAGCATTCCCCGATTTTTCTTTTCCAGTTTCCAATCTTGAATCTTTGCTGTCAGTGTGAAATGAAAAGCTCGCTGTCATGCCGAAGCACCACTGTCAATCCAGGTTCGACACCCACGCACCCGTGCGACGACGACGCAACACCCTCAAGTCCTTACTCTGGGCACCGTGCATCAGACTTTTGACATTTTGATTGTGAGGTTGTACAACCCCGAAAAACCCTGAAAAACCTCTGAAAACCTCGAAACCTGACAACGTCAAAACCCTATGTCCCGAGCCCACAAGCTCGACCGTTCAAGCCCCCGCCAGGGCAGGATTTTGCTTTTTCTCACAAATATCTTTGGGGAACAGATATATTAGAGTCCTTAGAAAGTTTCCAGAGCCCCCTTTTGCGACTCTGGGAACATTTATTACCTTCATTTACTGCCAAGTTGTGGGTCATTTGAGGTTGTGAGGTTGTCGGGAATACCGGCAACCTGAAAACCCCGGAAAACCCGCAATCAAAATGTCAAAAGGCTGATGTGGCTACTACTGCTAGCTCATCGTTAGTGCTGAAAACACTGGGGTCGTCAAGTGCCGCGAAATTCACGCAGCTTGGTCACCATGTTTTAGAGTACTTTTCCCTCTGAAAGCTCGTGAATTTCACACGATTTCCATGAATTTCATCCAGTGAAAACCACATGAACTTCGCGTAGAAAAAGTTAGCTTTAACTATAAAAAAGTACCATCTTTTGACGTGAATTGTACAAGACAAGAGCATGGTTAATATATCCATTCACTGAGCATTGTACGGAGAATCACACGAAAAGGTGATGAAATGTGATGCAATTTTTTATGAAAAATACAATGAACTAACTACTCCGTGCTACAGAACATTCTAGGATTGTAATGCTGTACAGATATATGATCTCGGGCAAGCCTCTCCTTCACAACAGTTGAACAGAAGGAGGGAAAGATTGCACTCACCAGAGTGGTATCCGCAAATGGCCGTTTGACGCCGTAAGGGGACATCCCGAGTTTCACCGCCGCAGTCTGAGCTGTGTGAGATAAGTATGAAGTAATGGAGAACGAGGCTCACATCACTGTGTGTCCGGTAATCATCTCTCTTCCAGCGCGCCAAACCGTCAACCTAGAGCGAGACTCAAGCTAGATTCTGAGAGCGGCTGTCAGCCCGGGCTGCCACAGATGCTGGCACAACTCACAGACAACGGTGATGGGCCCAGAAAACAACAGTGTAGCAGTCTCCCTTGTACAGCTGATGTTAGACAAGGAAAGATGCACTGGGTGGTGGTGGTTCGAGTCAAAGAGGGTGTGGGAGAGAGTGTGGAGCTGTTGGTCGTCATATATCAAGTGTTGGAGTGATGCCGTCACCGTTTAGGGCAGGCTTCCGCCGGTCTTGAGACGTCCCAGTGGCACTTTTCATGACAGATTTTCATGATAGTTGATCTAGAAATGTAACCACGGTCAAAGTGAGAAAGCCACCGATGTGTGTCATGGAAGGTGTATTGAATTTCAAAGTGCGTGCCAAGTACGTGAAACCATTTTCACGCACATAGATAGTGAACCATTGATTTCACTACCCGGGTGCGTGAAATTCGCGGGGTTTGACAACCCCAGTGAAAAACCGACTGATTTGCATTTCGCGCAGTACCAGTTCGTTCGGGAGCCCCGCTCAGGTCAACTGGCTGTCATCGCCGAAGCGCCACATCAATCCAAGTGCGACATTCGTGTAATTACAGCACGCGAACAATGCCAACCACTCCGGATCTCCCACCACAGCCTTCCGCTTAATTAAAGGCGCAACGTGGCCTGTGCGTGTTTATGCTGTTCCAAATGTTACATTATTCCTTTTGGGAATTTTTTTTTTTTGGAGGTGAAATTTTTTTGGGCCAAGTCTCAGATCACCTTTATACTACATACCTACATACTAGGGGAGTACAGTATGCTCAATCTCATAGGAATTGAGTATCAAGTGCATGGATCAGGCTCAGAAAGCAACTTCGGCCCAACCGGCTGACTGTGCACAGCCACTCGGTCCTGTCCGAAACCTCTTTTGCTTTCAACTCAACACCCTTTTAGTTGCCCTCCTCAGACAGGTAGATGCAAGTAGGAGGGAGGACCAGAGATCAATATTAATACCCATAGACAAAGATGAGAGCCACTGTTTTTTTTTTTTTTTTTTTTTTTTTTTTCTGTGGTAGTACATATACCAACAGCTGCAGACCTTAGGGCTGACGATAGCAGCTAAAGAGTTCAGGTGTTGTAGTAATTGAGGGTATACATCATCCTTAATACTGAACTTTGGCATTTCTGTAAGGATGTCAGAAATCTGACAAGATAGGAGCGTCATTATCACAGCACACAGGGGTGTGACCGTACGTGGTCAAAAACTCACCACAGTGGTGTGTTTTGGCCACGTACAGTCACACCTCATGTGCTGTGACAGTGATGCTCCTATCGCTTAGCCAGTTGGGCCGAAGTTGCTTTCTGAGCCTGATCCATGCACTTGACACTCAATTCCTATGAGATTGAGCATACTGTACTCCCCTAGTATGTAGGTATGTAGTATAAAGGTGATCTGAGACTTGGCCCAAAAAAATTTTCACTTCCCAAAAAAAAAATCCCAAAAGGAATAATGTGACGTTTGGAACAGCATACGTGTTCCTCCCACACCTCCTTTTTTATTTTATTTTATTATTTTTATTTTTTATTTTTTTTGAGGAGCGGGGTATTGGAGGGGGATGAGAAGAGGGGTAATGTTGTTATTTCATGTTTTCCCACGGTTCGGCATTTCGCATCAGCCGACGTTCCCCGACGTTCTCCCCGGTTCCACTTACTCATTTCTTACTAACCTCTTACTCAGCCATTCTGATATTCTTCCTATCTGTAGTACATTCTAGATACCATTCTATAGGGTATATAAACTGCTTGTACAACCCCCTAATATTCATTCTATATTCAGTTCATCTTATAGTCTCACTTGTTCTCTCACACTCAACGAGAACAAGGTCATCTGATCATCCTCTCATCCCCCCTCTCTTCACAATAGGTTATAGGCCCCGGCCCTAACTGATCTTCTCCCGTAACCTTCGCACATTGTTCTCACGCCAATCACGGCCTAGCCTAACTCGCTCAAAAAAGTTGTTCTTGCGACGCACACTACTACGCCTCTCGCATACACCCCCGTCATCACTGCATCATTGTGCCTGGCCTTATCAGCCCAAACAGATTTTCTCCGACACACATCTCGGATCACATCATTCAGTTGCGACGCACACTCCACGCCTCTCACATTCCCACACCCGCGACGCACACTTCACGCCTCTCGCATCATCCCACGCACGTGAAGCTCACTACACACCTCTCACGTCCTGCACACACAGTAACAGTTTCATCACACAATATTCTACATGTCGTCCGTCACTCCGTACACGATGTCCGCCTATCACATCCAGCATCTCCTTGGCGAGGAGAATTATCCCACCTGGTCTGTCAAGATGACGGACATTCTCACGGATCAGGGACTTATTGACTATGTCTCTGGTTCACTCCCACGCCCCCAGCACACATTTAACGCTTCCGGGGATATTGTTGATCCGCAGGGTACTCAGGCCCAAGCGATCCAAGTCTGGGATCGCAAGGACCGCCAGGCCCTCTCCCAAATCTGACTCCGTGTCTCGGATGATCCATTGGTATACATCACTGATGCCACCACCTCCTATTCCGCATGGAAAACCCTTGCCAACACCTATCAACCAAAGGGTATCATCGCCATCGTTCTGCTCCGTCGTCAACTCTCCCGTCTCCACTGTGAAGAGGGAGGCAGCGTTGAGGAGCACATCCGCACTCTCACAAACTTGCGTTCCAAACTCGTGGCGCAGGGAGCTAAACTATCAGAAGAGGAATATTCCATCACCCTTCTCACGTCACTGCCAGACTCCTGGGACACATTCATTTCCGGAGTAGATACGGCATCGTTGACGGAATCAACCAAACTTGTTGCTCATATTCTCGAGCAGGATCGCCGTCGTAAATCCAAACCTTCCTCTGACAAAGTCGCGCTTCCGGCACACTCCCATCACACCAATCACCGCTCGAAATTCGACCCCGATCTCACCTGCTATGGTTGTGGCAGAATCGGACACATGATCAAAGATTGCCGCGACACGAAAGCGGACAAGACCTTCTCCACCGCAGAGAAAGAACGCAACACTTGCGCTTCCCGACATCATCACGCCGAGACCCATCAGGCAAATGTTGCCGAGTCTTCCTCATCCATTTCCGATTATGCCTTCATCGCCGGGACTAGCTCGTTTATCCCATCTGTCTCCACCTTAGCTCAAGGGGGAGAAACACTGTTCTGCTGAGCCCAAGGCTACGCCAAATGCGTGCGAAACCTCTCAGATCGTTCCCACGACCCCGCCCGTGTTCACATGTCATTACCCCACACATTGATTCACTCACCATCACCGCACCTCAGCTGCCATCTACATCGCAGTTTCTAGGCCAAGTCTTCCAGCCTTCGCCCTATCTCTTTGACACAATTCCCACCACTTTATCACTAGATTTTTCGCACCAAACGCCACTAGCTCGGCGTTATCACACAGTACAGCACCGGCGCTGTTTAATAGGAATTTTGACAGCTTCTGACAGCCATGCCAACAAATTCCCATCGTCTTCTGCACTCCATCTTCCATCCTCATATTTTCGTTCCCGCACATCACTCTACACATTCTTCCTACACAAATTTACACCACAACCTGCTCGGGAGATCTCAGCTCCTCGCAGAGCATCAGTTCCATCTGCTACATTCCAATTTCCCCCATCCCTCCATTATTCACTCTATCCAATCACGAGTTTCTTGACTTATGCCTTGATACAACTCGTGCTTGAGGGGGAGTGTTGTTATTTCATGTTTTCCCACGGTTCGGCATTTCACATCAGCCGACGTTCCCCGACGTTCTCCCCGGTTCCACTTACTCATTTCTTACTAACCTCTTACTCAGCCATTCTGATATTCTTCCTATCTGTAGTACATTCTAGATACCATTCTATAGGGTATATAAACTGCTTGTACAACCCCCTAATATTCATTCTATATTCAGTTCATCTTATAGTCTCACTTGTTCTCTCACACTCAACGAGAACAAGGTCATCTGATCATCCTCTCATCCCCCCTCTCTTCACAATAGGTAACATATTGTTCCCTCTATCCTTCTCGCTACTGTCGGTTCACAGGCAACCTGATCAGTAGGTCTTTGAAGCCGACATAGTCGTTCGCCCTCCCGCTGTTGTGAGGCCATGGACTTGGAACCCGGCCAGACGGTATATTTCTTCCTCACGAGGTAATGCGTCTTCCGCATCCGTGTCTATAACACGGTATGTGGGGCTTCAGTAACCAAGCACTCAGGTTTCATAGTGACTGTAAACAGTCACCTTCCACCATCATTGTACTCAGTTATCCGATACCCCCTAAAACCCCGTTGTTCTTCGGCCGATCTCTTGCCAAGGTATGTTCGTCCTTGAGTGTTCTCTTCCAAGTGGATTTCACCAGTGAAATCATAATAGCTTTCCTGCCCCATTTGTATTTATCTGTCATTGCACAGTCTATTGCTAGTCTACCACCGCCGGATTCACCTCCCGCTGTAACACGAAGTTTAAGTTCTTCTTGAACTCCTCTGAAACAACCGGTTTCAGGATAGGCAGCGAAGGCGGCGTAAAACAAACTTCCCGATTAGGAAGTGGGCAGTGAGTGGCTGTAGATAGAAGCGGTGATTACGTAATCAGATGCTGTGGTGAAGACCTCGCTAACGGCCTTCGCGATGCTGTCTGCAAGATGTTCTGGAAGCTGAATAGGAACCAAGTAGATTGTTCTTAGTAAACTTAAGAACTCAAGCATATGTAGGAGTTTGTGTAAGAGATCAATTATAGACTACCCTAAACAAGTACAAATAGGGGGATCTAAAAGCTACCCTACAAGCCGCGGACTGCTGCCTCTTTTATATGCCTAGCGAGTCATTTCCTTTATGACTCACTCCCAAAAATGACTCATGCATCACGTGCTGTCACATGACACATCATCTGACTGCTCAATGATATATTCGTCTGGTATTAATTTAATCTTTGTTGCGTGCTTGTTTATGGAGAACATTTTTCTTGGGGCACACTGCTATGGCTCTACCAGCTGCCTCGGAAGCGCCCAAATCGCGCTGTCATCGCCAAGGAGTCAATGAGGCAGATATTCTGCCGGAAAATTCGAAGCGTACCTGCGCTCCCTCAACACGTAAACGCGGTGCGGAGGAAGACGTTATCCCGGACCAGCTGCCGAAGAAGAGAAATATGTGATGTACAATCTCATATTTTTGTTGGTTTCTTGCACTGATTATGAACTTCAGTCTTGAATTGATAATACTAGCATTGTTGTATCGCATTTAGATAATTACGGGATGGAACTATCTCACAAAAATATGAGGACATTGTTATGACTTGAAGTAAACGATCCCACATCATCAACATTCCTTAACTTGAAGACTGTCCGATGCAGTGACTGACAAATGACAAAACATCGCACATTCAATGTGCACTGTTTCAAGGTGAATATGCACTGTTTGACACAATGTGCACTGTTTGATGGGAATGTGCACTGTTTGCGAATACGCCCACAGGTAGGTTTTGTCTATCCCGGTGTGAGCCTGATGCCGGATAATACAGCAGGAATGGCGATGCAAATACACTTCATAGAGGCAAAGACAGCATCAGCCACATAAAAACGTCAGTCAACACAATGAGGTGGGCAGGGAGGGGGCGGGAAGGTGGTGGGGAGGCCGGTGTTGATGACAGGTTGAGATTGATTGCTGATGTGACTTGAGTGATTTTCGTGATGTCAGGCAGCGTCTCGGAAGCTGCCATGCTGAGATTGCGCCAGGCAGCGTTGAGCTCACAGTGAAAGGCTGTCGTTCTCTCGACAGACACTAACGAGCGAAGCAGGTGCGGTCACACACACGTTGACAGGACCACGGTATATTCCACTGGCGAGACTCCAGGCTACAAGCAATCGAGAGGAATACAACGGGGGTGATGTCGGGTGTACGTGGTGTGCAGTAGGTAAAGTAAATGGTGGCTATATATACAAAAGAGGATGTGGCTGTGTAAGTAGTCATGTGAAGAACCAGGTTACTGGTAAGCTGCACGTGTGAGGATGGCATCCTTACACACAGCTACAAAGTCATTTAGCAGCACTTACCAGGGAGTATTATCAGAGAGTACGCCGTAGACACAGATCTCAGTCCGATGAGCCGGTTTGATGTGATCCTATTTGTCTGACTGATCTGCGGGAATATGTGGGTAGGGTGGGTGAATTATTGCTTCTAGGCTGCGCACTGTCCAAAACACAATTCGCTCAAATCTTGACCAAAATGGATGAAATTAAGCTTGGGATTGGTGTTTTATCTTGCAGGTTCTCACTTCTAACATTCATTTGGCACCGGATGTGCTCCTGGGCCCCTAATTAGTAATTTGATGGGAAACTGACATTTTACAATTCTCGTGGTTCTGACCATATATTAGGGGCAGTCAGAGTAGACGGTTTTGGGCGGTTTTGGGGTCGGTTCTCGATACGGTTTTGTAAACGGTTCTGGAAAATCTTTTGGTCAAAACCGTGAGAGAACCTAATCTGAATTTTGACCGACCCGATTTGAAAGGCAGTTCTTGCGACTATGGTTTTCACTTAATATAATTGTACTATTTTCCCTTGTGGCTGTACCAGACCTACTTCCTAATTCCTGCCACCACTAGACGCCCTCAGTGTGTGGAGAGTCTGATGAAGTCCTACATTTGCCACAACAAAGGGCGCCAGCGACAAGCTTTGTTGCCAAGCCACAAGATTGCGACGTATTGGGTTTCTGCATGTATCGGTATCCACTCATTTGCGACGGAGTGCGAGGAGAAGGAACACAGGGAAGACACGGACTCTAACCACCCGGGGGAATATTTGTAAGCAACGAGAGTCACAAAAAAATGTATTGTATTTAGATGACCATAGAAAGCTAAACCAGAACCGTGTCAGAACCGTTGTAGAACCTCCTCCAGCCAAGGTTCAGCAGACAGTTTTGATTTTCGAGGCGGTTTTGAATTTTAAAAGATTCTCTCACAATTAATTAAATCAGAACTGTTTTCAAAACCGACTACCAGAACCGCCCAAAACCGCCTACTCTGACTGCCCCTATTGAAGTAAATTTTGGGCTCTGGTGGTTGGGGCATGTTATTGGAATTGTCCTATGTAGTTGGTTTGGTGGTCAGCACCATAGGACACAGCAGATGAGGTGAACATTTATGTGTTACATATTTTCCTTCAATCCCAATTTGGTTGATAGTAGCATGGGTACAAAGTCACTTGGAAGGGTTCATACACCTCTAAGGATCCCCAGGGGTAGAGGTAAACCTCCGGAGGTACAAGGAAAGGTACATGGAGGTAGGGGTAGAGGTCGGGCCATTGTGAAACCTCCCAAACCTTTGACCTTACCTGGGAGGTACAGAGGTACAGGGAGGTCTGGGATGCAATTCTTCAAATTTAATTGTTTTCAATTCCGCAGTGGTGCAGTTGGTCCTGTTCCAACTGAACAGGGTTCTTCGTGAGGTCACCAGTTCTATTCTTACTGCAGACAATATTTTGTTGAACTCCTTTTGATAAATCCATGATGCACTCCATCAAAAATTCCCGGAGAAAGTGTCCTACTTTATCATCCAGCATGTCATCGATACTGCGGCTATTTATATAACTTCTACGCAGATTCTTTGGTTCATAATACGATCACCAATTTCGTGGAACAAACATAATTTGGTGGGGGACAAGGAATTCCAAGCATCGGTTCGTGAGAACATGGGAAAAGGGAAGGGAAAGGGAAAGCAAGGTGGAAATACATAGTTCTATTTGTTGATTATATACGGCAGACATTGTACATGTTCTTCCCAGCCGTCTCTCGCAGCCAAGCAGTACAAACCTCCGGGTCAAACCTTTGGAGGTCCAAAAAGAGGTCGCAGAGGTATACCTCCGAGGTACGGGAGGTAAGTAGGGGTATACTTCCGAGAGGTCGGAGGTTTTGGAGGTAGAGGTAGAGGTCACCCCCTCTGTACCTCTACCTTTACCCCTGGGGAACCCTATACACCTCCCAAAAGTATTAGACCTCTATATATGGCCAGTCCAATCCCTAATACCCACAAAGCAAGGCAAATATCGAATTTTACCACCTGGTCAATAAATTGTGTATATCCTCATCAAACACCCAAAAATTCAATCCAAACCACTGGAGGAACCTATGAATATAGAGAGAGGGCATCCTGGCTTGGCTCCAGTTCGTCTATGTGGAGTAGTAATGTCAGGAGTACAATTTTGGAAGTTCAGACATTATGTGCATATTACCCTGTGTCCCTGCCTCAAAATGTGATGTAAGCCTCATCCACATCCATAAAGGATGATAACTGCAAGGTTAAATCAAGGAGAACGGCCAAAGCGCGCCCAAACAAGGGCAAAAATGAGGAATTCCCTTTTTGGGCGAAAAGCGTAGTGGCCAAAAAGGAAACATGTCTGCCTAGAGACTCTGAGACGCTAGACTCGCGACCAGTTCGTTTCTCACGCACTGATCACGGGGGCAAGAAGATCAGTGCTGTGAAACAACTGCAACAACTGGTCACTGATTTGGCAGATGGCGCCAAATGTGGTTTCGGACTTAGAATCTCGCGTCTCTCGACGACCTCCAATACCTTCAAAAAAGTGTCAAAAGTTGAATAGACCAAGTTGTATAATTTTCAATTCTGAATCGAATGAGCACAACTTTTTTTTTGCGGGAAAATTATTTTTTCACTCTATATTATCATGTTTTTGCTCCATATCTACAGGTTTGCCTTATTCCATAAGTACAAATCTATTTATGGAGGTCCTCTCAGCATACCGGAGGTGCAAGAAATAAACTCGACGCCTGAAGTACGCGTGATTCACCCATCAAAATCGCAGTCACAACATATCATTTACTGTAGAATTTCATTCAATTCAGCATAGGGTGTGACCCATGACCAAAAATACTGATTCGGCACTTCGGCACCCAACAAAATTTGGCGTGACACTTGCAAAATTTCGGCATTCAAGACGAAAATTTTCGAAAGTTCTGCCTTTTTGTAGTTCCAAGAGAGATTTGGGCTGGGTGTCCCGAATTTTACATTCGACACTGGGCGCCGTGACCCGTGACCGAGACGAAAATTCGTCGCGGCACAGGGGGTGCGTGACGTGTGACTGCCGATTTGAATGAAATTGTACAGTATGTAAATAACTGGAACACCCAAACAAGCTGGCTAGTCTAGGATCTACAGGTAACTGCTCAAATTCCGCCCATATCTCCTCTGCTGTCTTCCAATTCTGTTTCTGCGCCACTGGTACAGGATTAATATGGCTTGTACCGGCATCCGCGGAGCTGGCAGCGGTGATAAGCGGCTGTGCACTGTCATCTTTGTTCCCTCTCCGACGCATTGACGGACCCCGCTCGTCAGTGCTGCCCACCACTGCTGTTCCATTGGCATCGGCTGTTTCCGTCTCTTTGCGGGAGTGTTTGGGTCCTCGTGTCTTCTTTGGCAACAGCTTCATCTCCGGAATCGACAGACTTGACATATACTGGTACAAGGCGGCACCGTACTCGTCAATCCACAGCCATTGATTGGACAGAGTTTTCTGCAGATGAATCAACGACATTATAGGTCCAACTGATGCCAGAAGGGCCACTGTTTCATCCTTGAGGATCATCAACGGCGCGTACAGTGGACCGGGAAAGTCTCTTGTTTTGATTTCAGTGCGCCACTCATTCAATTTCATCTGGACGTCCATGTTGACTTCCCCGCGTTTTACCGCAGACTGGCGCGCTACTGGGGCGAGTTTACCCGGTTGTGTGAGATCAAGGAGATGAGGACAGCAGATATCGCAGCAAGGCGCAGTCGGAACTGTTCGTACATTTAGCAAGCATATGCCTGCAACTCATCCACTTACCTGGTGGCTGGTTCTGATAGATCTCCGTCAAAACGAGTCAACGGCAGAGTCCGGTTTGAGCCAGGACATGTAACCCCTCGTTCGCGGCCTCTTGATCTAGCGGTGGTGTGTCGCGTACGAATATTGCATCATGCTTCCCCCCAACAGAGCCGCGATTAACTCCCTGTGTTTTTGCGTGAGCTTTCTGCTTCTGCGCCTGCCATTTTTTCGCTGCTTCTGACTCAGCACCCTGGTTTGCCTTTGCCTTTCCCTTCCCCTTGTTTCGCTTAACCCGTGCAGGTGCCGTTTTCTCCACAATCTCTTCCGCTACATCAATCCCATACGCGCTTTGCTCGACTAACAAGACAGCTAGGCCCGAGCGCCCGGGACCTCGCGCAACTCGTCCTGCACGCTGCACAAATATTGATACCGAGCCGGGGAGCTTCCACTGCACCACCAGGTCGATATCCAGGATGTTACAACCCTTGATGCAAGGTCAGTTCTGCTTCACTCCTTAAATGTCGAGACTTACCAATCCGGCGGCATCAGTGCATACCAAAACCCGGATTTTCCCGCTTTTAAACAGCCGCATTGCTTCCCTTCTGTACTCTTTCGACAACGCAGCGTTGTATGGATGGATCAAGCCCTTTCCTCGCAGTTCCGGCAGTAACGCCTCCTCCAAATGATCCTGGATCTCGACGCCCGTGGCAATGTTGTCCACATATACGAAAGCTTTCCTTTCCATAATTCCATCCACGACAAAGTCGAGATCGGCGTACGTGTTGAGGGGATGCTGGATTGCGCGAACCACGAGGGAAACATTTGGTCGGTCATTTCCGATGTTGACGCTAATGTAATTGTGGCCGAACTGCAATTTGCTCAGGACATCGGTGCGAATACGGGCCGGCAGTGTGGTGGACAGCGCAACAATGGGTGTTCCCTGTGGAAGGAACGCTCGTATGATGCCCAATGTCCCGTATTTCTTGCGGAATGACACCCCCCAGTGAGAGACGACATGCGCTTCATCGACGACAACTGACAAGACCTGTCTCCCGAATTCAGAGCTTCGCAGCACCTCACGGATGAATGACGCGATAATGATAATGCCATCTCAGGTGAGATCAGAAAGATTTGGTGCTCGCCCCTCACGATTTCCTGGCCAGATCACTAGCTGTTAGGGTCATGTCTCAAATAAGGTAAGATGCACGCACCTTCAAGACCTCTACCTTACATCCGCCATTGCTGCTATTGACAGCAATCGCCTTCAGTTTGAACTCCTCTCGAAATGTGTTCACCTGGTCTATGTTATGAATAGCTGGCCCAAATCCGAGGTACGATGTCTCACCTGCTCGTCATGTAGAGATATGAACGGCGATATCATCAGCCTCACTTTCCCCTCGCTGCTCTTGTGCGCATGTGGTCCGGCAGCTATGGCGGTTTTTCCAGACCCTGTCCCCGTATGGACGAGAACGTCGCGCATCTGCAGTTGCCCAACAATGGCTTCCAGCTGGTGCGGGTTGATGGTGTGTGCCCATTGAAATTTAGCTTTGATGTTGTCCTCTAGACCTTCCAATTCCTTTTTCGTGAGCGGTAAACATTTATTCGGAGTGTCTTTGGGCTGGGGGACCCTTTGCAGCAGTCTTCTTGGAGGCATCGGAAGGAAATGTCATCAATTTGTGTTTTTCCTAAATTGGAAATAGCTCATTTTGCATCTCCTCTTGTCTCTATGCCTCTAATTCAAGGAGGAATGGTTCTCTCCTCGGATGATGAGCCTCCACAAACACCATTTCAGCCACAATGAGGATGTACAAAACCTCACCTGCATGCACATTCACAAAGGGTACACATTGTATCAAACAGGGCACATTCCCATCAATGTGCACTGTTTGACTTCAAAGGGGGCACATTCGGCTTTTGGTGTATGGTGTGCTTCGGCAAAGGTTTGTCCACGTGCCTCACTGGGATTTTTTCGTTCCTCCCACTTACCACCATTCCCGCCCCTCTCCCGACGCGTCGAAAGCGCGCTCAATGCCTCCCCCCGATGCCGACACAAGATCATCAGCGGACCAGCAGTATCTTGACAGCCTGACAGCCCGTCAGCTGATGGACTTCCGCGACTACGTACGTTACCGCGGACATTACAGACCACGTCTCACCGCCCGAAACTAGTTTTTTTCTCCCACATATATCTCGCTCAATGCTGGGAAATTTCTTGACGACAAGTGGGTGAAGGTTGGTCCTTTTCGGGAGTATGTCCAGCGCATAGCTAAGAGTTCGCTGCTTGATGTGTAGAGTACGCGTCCTTCTGTCCCGAATTCGGCTCTCATCAAAATCGAATCGCTACCACCTGTCTTGCCCTCATCGGTCAAAGCGGAGCCTGAGACACTCAGCCCCCATCGGTCAGGCGACGTAAAGATGCGTGCACTAACCGAGGACGGCCACGAGATCTTGGAGCTACTTTCGGATTCGGATGACGAAGAGGACCTCAATTCGGACCTGGAGGTCATAGAAGCGCTTCGCCGTACCTCCCGGTCATCCAGCGTCATCGCTCCATCGAGTGTGTATTATTTCTTTCCGTTATTGGGGCCATTTTCTTATTATCACAGTTCCTGACTCGACCGTGGACGATGATCTCGACGGTGACATCGGTGGAGGGCCATCCCATGACAGTACGCACCTTGATTTATGCTACTGCAGTGCTCGGTGCTCATTTTGGCCACTCAATAAAAGACCAGGGTTTCGCTGAGTTCCCTGAAGGTACAAAAGGTCAAGATAAATATTCATTCTACTCATCATTCTTGCCTGATCAAGGCAACCGCCCTGCCGAGAATGATTTCTCACCAGCGGATAATTTCACACTGGTGGAGTCAGACACGATATGGGAAGACGGTGGCAAGTCCTTTTTGCGTGAAACCGGAGCATTTCGGCCCACGCGAAGCATAACTGTTGAGTTTATTCGTTGACATCTCTTGACTCCAGGGAACGTCCCACGGACTTGTTGGTTGCAGTGGATGGACCAAGAAATTCAAAGACAACCACCGAACGCACGCTATTTCCGACCATGTCGACAAACACCTCCTTATCAAAGCGCTCGCCGGACGACCCATGGTCCGTGCTTCCTGTACTGCCGCCTGATTCAGATCCGGATCAGCCGCAGAAGAAGAAGGGGAAGAGGAACACGTGTAATCTACAATAAAATAAATATATTCCTTAACTTTGTCTGCTGGTTTTGTGGCCTTCAGTAAAAACAGCGATAGTCACATTACTTGCCTGCCTTTGTTAGAACATCCAAGAATAAGATGAGTGTTGACTCTGATTTGGCTCGGACGAGTCGGACCGTCGAAACAAGTTTCAAACAACAAAACACTGCACACTCAAGGTGAAAGTGCACTGTTTTCAGGGTGAATGTGCACTGTTTGAATGAATGTGCACTGTTTGATGTGAATGTGCACCCTTTGCGAATGTGCATGCAGGTGAGGTTTCGTCAATCCCGATCCACAATTACTGCCACCTTCGCCAACTCCAGCCACTTCAGCTTTTAAATTGTCATCGGGGATTGCAATGATGTGGCCATTCCCTACCCCGTTTGCTGGTCCTTCGAGTGCAGTAACACCGAATGCTCGAGGCCGAAGTCCCCTTCCACCATTGTCTCCCATCCTGAGCTCACCTGAGCACTCGCCGTCGCGTCCCGCAACTCCAGAACCTTTGCCTCCCCTTTCGAGCGATGGCCTGATATACACAAGTCCTATAATTGGTACAAAAGCCGAACGCAAAGCTAAAGCGTACTCCAAAAGCCAAAAAAAGAAGAAAGAAACACTCGCGCGTAAGGCTTTATCCGAAGAAGAGAGGAAGCGTGCTGTTTTCGATGGGGTCCTTCATGAACTCGAAAGCAATGGGCTAACATTCGGGGATCTGATGCTTTACATCTTCAATCTCGTCTACAAGCAAGGGGTAACACGATGGAACAGGTTTTTCAGGAAACGAGGGCTCGCGACCAGTATCCTCGGGTTTTGGGTCGCGCCCGAGAACAGCCCGACTGCACGGGAAGAAGTGAAGGAGTGGGCGGGGGATTACATAGCGACCCTAGCGCAGGATACAGCTCGAGAGATCACAGCCTCGAAATATCTGCAAACTGGGGAAGCTCCGATAAACGGCGACTCTGTGGATGGATTTCGTATCACAAAGCTCCACAGTTACTTCCAACAAAGTGCGCAGACGGTCATGAAGGTTCTTGATGCCTTTGCGACCTCTGCTCGCAACTTGCGCAAAGACTTGCCTTCGCGTGCATTGAAGCGAGCCACTGTGAGTCCTTGACAGCAAAATATCTAGTCCCTCAGCTAATATATACAAGATTGTGATGTCGGCTGCTCTGGCACTTTTGGGTGAATATAGCCACAAGAACAATATTTCACGCCGTATTATGGGTCTTTACCTGTATGCTGCAGGTACTCAACGCCAAACTATCATGGTCATGGCTCATCTCGGGATATCCGAAAGCTACCAAAATCTCACTCGGAAACCATGTTTCACTGTGACCCGGCGAAATAGGCACGTAGATCTAGACGTCGCGCCGCCTCCGACCCCACCCCCGACCCCTTTGACTTCACATCAGACCCACATTGCCCCGGACGCCTCACTGCTAGCCGCAAAAATTGATGAGTTGCGTACTGTGCGGTTAGGTACACTTCGACAACTCTCTGATTCTATGCGCGACCTGGCCCGTGGTGTTGCTGCGACCGGGCTATATGCTGCCTCCTACGATAACATTAATGTGGTATTTCGAGCAGCTGAACAATTGGTCAGGAAAAACGGTACACTTTCTTTTTTCAAACAAATACAAGTACTCATCTCAAATTCGGTCAGATTCACAGGAGAACGGCACATGTTCGACAATTTAGCCCTTGTGGAAGGTGGCTCTCGAGGACATGTCAATAGATGAATTAAACAAAGTCTTCAGCACGGCTGCGCCTCTGTCCATCAAGGACGTTCTTCTTTCCGCGCCGGAGCTCGCATTATTGGACAACCTTCTCAAACACTGTATCCTACGTATAATCGTGGACCATGGTGGCGAGAAATTCCAGCGCTTCTGGGACACCTTAAACGAATCGCTTCCCGAAACTCCGGACAAGATTGAACTGCACCAAACTCCCCTTCACCCAATGCCAGCTTGGAATATTGACGAGTCAACCATCATTGGCAACGACAAAGTTGTTGATGCAATCCATACAGAGCTCCGGGTCAAGGAATCTTCACATTGGAGTTCAGCAGTCAAATTCTTTGCGGGTGACCAACTGTGAATTGCCCGGTTGCGGTCCCTTCTCAATATCCGTGCTGGGCATGAGGGTGGATATTCGGGTTACGGCTGGGGTGTGTGGATCCCCGGCCTTTTCCATGCCAAGATTGCGGATATGCACGGATTTTTTACGACTCACTGGGGGACTCCCAACCGCGGAACACGGAATCCGGGTTCACTTTCATTCCACAATACACATCTGCATCGTGCACTGATCCGCCTTTCTTCGCTCCCTCCATTCCGGACCTGCCGGGACTTGGTTTTCGTGTCCTTGTATGCGCGCGTCCTTCACTGTCTTCTTTTGGAAACCAACACAACCTCGCTCGACGAATGCGCAGACTCGATCAAAACCTTTACCGATCTCGAGGCTGTTGCAGCAGCAGAGGAGGAAGGAGAAATAGAGCAGATACAGCAGAAAAAGTCCACGTCCCAAACTTGACAACGTGGAAGAGGAATCCAGTCTTTCAAACTCCGCTCCATCACGACCTCCAAAATTCGAACACTTTCTCAAAGCATTGACAAGATATTCAGGGCAGGTCTATCAAATCTTCGTCATGTAAATCATGACTTTTACCCTTCTTTTCATAGTGTGTTGTAGTTCTCACAAGTTGAGCATTCAGAACAGTTTTCAGCCGATCTCGGCAAATCCTGCAAAACATGCTGCCACTTAGCCGGCAACAATAACCGAGTCCCTTTGCTCTCATAGATGCCCACTGACCAACACCATAGCAAGTGTCGGACATAGCCCATGAACCCGTTGATGAGCCACCAGATTGGCCAGGCATGAAAATACCAATCATTTTACAATTCCAAAACATTACAATCAAGGAAACACCTGCATACCATCCCAGCAAGGGTCAATGCCGAGGTCCAGGCAGATGACTAGGAGACAGCAGCATGTAGCCAAGGGGTCAAGGGTCCACTAATGCCTCTCAAACCCTGAGTCGGGTTGGTCAGCCGGCGACTACTAGCTAAAACCTGATTCCTTACCAACGCACACCGTTTGGGAAGTCAGGGTATTCCCTCTAATTAACCAGACATATAAAACTATCCAATAAAAAGGACTGGAATGTGAGAACGAGACGTAGGAGGGCACGAAGGCAGCATACACTACAATTAGCTAAAAGCATGTCAGAAGGGAAAGCGTATGGTTCGCTTAAAGCCATCAACATAGGGGGGGACACTTGCACTGCCCCATCACGTGGGAACTACCAGAGATCACAGGAGGTGGCGCATATAGGCCAAGAGGGCCAACAAGTCAAAACAAGGGCTCGGGGCTTGTGCCATCAAATAATGATGTGATCCAACACTTTGACTCATAACGGGGAAACCGGCCGGCCCGGTCGATGACTCGACCTGAGTCATGAAGACGTGACTCCCAAAAACAATTATGACTCGGCACGTACAATAAAAAGAGCTGTACAGGATATAAAAGTCCAAAAGTACCAAATTATGTGAACGTTTCATACTTTTCATCCATTACTTGTACGAATACGAATGGGATCACTCTGTAAATTAGTAGGAGGAACAATAGGACAATCTGATAGGCTAGCTACTTCGGAACCAGACTCTTTATTTATTATTCCTGTTTTAGTAGTTTAGATCAGTGTAAAGTGTATAAATTAGCCAGAGATACAGGGTTAAGGCAGCGGATTCTACCCCTCCTCGCTAGACATTGGATGTTGATTTGGAGACTAGATCTTAGCTGTGGTTGACACCTGATATCTAGGATATCTTGTGTAGAACACCAATAAACATGGAAGGACATTGTTGTATAAACATGTGTGAACAGAACGTGTGGACATGGAAACAGAACGGGTGGACACGGAAACGCGTGGTTACGAGAGTCTTAGTGCAAGGAAATACGTTACACGTCTTGGAGGCGTTTTCTGGATAGTCTTGAACTATCAGCTACAAATCACACACACCCCCTTGAAGAATAACAAACCAGCTCGTTCCAGTAAACTCGGTCGCATAGTGCCTAGTGGACTTGAAAGTACTCGCCAAAAGCTACAACTATAACACGAAACTACACTTTAAGTCAACCTAATACTTGGTTGCTCCCCCAGACACAAGAGTTATTGGAACTGGATATTTGGTGTTTTGAGAAGTTGCACCATATAGAAGTGCCCTGCTCATCACCGTGGCCATGGGGCTTGCCCGCAGTGTGACATGCCACCTAAGATGTTCATTCCCCAAGTCTTCATTTCTCAGTAATCATGATCAAATTCCCATATATGGTAATCTAGCAAAAACTGGAGCGAAAATTTTGATGTTTTCTTGCCTATTTGGGTGACAAAAGTTGAGTGTGCCAGTCACCGAGAGTGTTCAGTCCAGAGGCCTGTGTGATGCATCACCTGAACACTGGGTCAAAATAGTACAATAATCCCAGCAAGGTAGGGGACACACAAACCCCGCAAACCCTACGTGACCAAGCATGACAGCATCCCAAACTAGTCAATTTCCCATGAAAAAGACCACAAATAATGACTACTTGTCCCCGTGCTTATTGGTCCCATGAAATCATAGTAAAAGTATGTACAAATGATTAGATGCCAAGAGATTTAGTCCAACGGGCCCCAAAAATGACTATTTATTGATTTCGCCTGCAATCACAGCCTAAAACACGCTCTTTGACATCTGGACGCGCTGAAAGGGCATCAACAATGCCTTTAAAGGCCAAATATCTTCGGGATTGAGCCAAGAACTTTACAAAGCACGTATGAGACGTTATAGAGCACCTTTCACCACGGAAAAAAAACGAAGATTTGAGGATTCAGATTCAGAGAAGGAAAATGTGCATGGTGCACGAATACCAATTTTCCGACATGTCATTTGACTTTTTGACATAGCCAAAGGCTTCCACCTCTCCATCTGATATCTCTGTCAATGCTGTGACCCAAGATCCCATCACAGAGGATGTCTTCTTGACAGATTCTTCACATGTCAGGATCTCCGTTCTCGGTCACTTTCCATCCCCATATGGCAGCTTTTTCTATCGCAACGCGTCATCAGAGACGCTGACTGGTCCCAGAGCAATTCTACCATGAGTATTCATTGAATGAGCCTCGGAAACGTTCGAAATATCGCGTGATTGTTGAGGAGGTGCCCATGACTGAAAGCAAAAGGTACTTTCAAATTGCACCAAAAGGGTGATGGTCACTCCCTTATGGTTTCCGACTTTGAATGGTCTCTGACCTCTCTTGATGGCACAGGGACTGTGTGCCGTTTTCTGAAACCCGGCAAGGATCGTGAGGGCTATCTTACATGTGATGATGTTGCGCAGCAAGCTTCGGATTTTATGGATATCCTCAACGAGGTTTATGCAGAATTTGAGCACCATCTTGTCTACAACAATGCTACCACTCATCAAAAATGCCCCGATGGTTCTGTCTGCATGTGCAATGCCAAAAGGCCCATCAAAATCACAGGAAACCAATTTCGGAGTTATGGTTAATGACCGCAACACTGCTAGCAGTAAACCCATTTATACTGCAGACGGCAAACTCAAGAAAATCAAAATCCCCATAACTGGCGCCAAATTCAATGGACAGCCACAGCCACTGTACTTCCCAGAGAAGCACGAGATGGAGGGCCGTTTCAAGTGCATGGTTATTATCCTTCAAGAGTACAGTCTTGTTACAGAGTCTAAAAAGAGAGCTGAATGCCCCAGCTTCAAATGTGCACCTCCAGTGTTTGATTGTTGCTGCTGTCAGATTTTGTTCAACCAGCCCGACATCATGATCAAGGTCATTCCACTGCTGAATTTTTTATTTCTTATAGGTTTGGTAACCGCTCTGCTAAGTTTGCCGATGCCTATGCTAAGGGTCTCAATGGTAGGTAGGTAGCCTGGGTAGCACATAAGTACCATGGTCATCGTATCATTCCTGAATCTATTCTTGAAGAAATTGAGGTAGCTTGTATTACAGCAATTTGCGATACATAAGGCTTTTTTTTTTTCACCAGTTTTGACTAGAACAGCAACCACGGGGTCATTTTTCATCAGATTTCCTTGGGAGTAGGTGCGTTTGAATCACATTGAAATTCCACAGAGGATCAAGGCCCGGCTTTTTGCATGTAATTATGTAATAGAATTTCTTCAGAAAAATCATGGTTTCCACTAGGACAGCTGTAGCACAACAAATAATAGTCTAATTGACCCAATTCCTGAATATGTTATGTATCTGGGATTTCGCTAGAGGACCATGAAGTCCGCAGATATGACTATAGTCAAACTCTGATACAGAGCTCTGCTTCTCATGGGACATGAATATTGCCCCAGCCAAAATGAGTGCAAAATCATGTTCAGTTTATATATTGTCTATGGAAGTGTCCCATCCTCTAGTATACTCTGTGAAATAGGTGTGGCGGTGTGGCAGTGGATCATCCCTCTCAAATCTTCTGTGATAACAACACTGCAATAATCCTAGCTGGTAACCAGTCTTTCCACTCTCTTGCAAAACTGGGACTGTCTTGAGAAACAGAAGATTGTAGTTCCCCGCATCTCATCTCATGACAACATTGCTGACATGCTCACTAAAGCCTTACCGTTCACTGACTGCCTTCGACACTGCGAGAGCCTTGGTATCTCCTCAGGGGATGTTCTGGCTCAAGGGGGAGGATCCCCATTCCACACTGAGGAGGTGTATTGGACGAGCAGTTATGCAGTGTATACAGACAGACTCAATTAGGATATGTGACCGACCATTACATGTGTTGATATACCATGATGGACTACATCAACAGCCCTCGCTTGTTTGCCACTATGTGCATTCACTTGAAGGTATGTCTTCTAGCCTATTCACATAGTACATTAACTAACAAAACTGTAGCTAGTTGCTCGTTGTAGTTTTTAGGTGGGAATATATTTAACACCTGCTAGAGGGGTATATGAGAAACTACTAGGAAAATCAATAATCAAGCTTACCACTGTGCACATCTTTCATTTTCAGTGGGACCAAGAACCTAGCACCCCTCTGCATTGACATTGGCACCCTTTTCAAGAAGCATGCTGACAATCTCTGTGTGGCCTCCAACAGTAGCAGCCTGCAATGAGCTCCTATAGAATCCCCCTTCTGCATTGATGTCAGCACCATTTTCAAGAAGCATGCTGACAATGTCTGTGTGGCCTTTAGCAGCAGCTGCCTGCAAGGAGCTCCCATATTCTCCGCCTTCTGCATTGATGTCGGCACCCTTTTCAAGAAGCATGTTGACAATCTCTGTGTGGTCTTCAGCAGCAGCTGCCTGCAATGAGTTCCCATAAAATCCGCCTGCTCCATTGATGTCAGCACCCTTTTCAAGAAGCATGCTGACAATCTCTGTGTTGCCTCGAGCAGCAGCTGCCTGCAATGAGCTCCCATAAAATTCGCTTGCTGCATTGATGTCGGCACCCTTTTCAAGAAGCATGCTGACAATCTCTGTGTTGCCTCGAGCAGCAGCAGCCTGCAATGAGCTCTCATATTTTCCCCCTGCTGCATTGATGTCGGCACCCTTTTCAAGAAGCATGCTGACAATCTCTGTGTGGCCTAGAGCAGCAGCAGCCTGCAATGAGCTCCCATATTTTCCCCCTGCTGCATTGATGTCGGCACCCTTTTCAAGAAGCATGCTGAAAATCTCCGTGTGGCCTAGAGCAGCAGCAGCCTGCAATGAGCTCCTATATTCTCCCCCTGCTGCATTGATGTCGGCACCCTTTTCAAGAAGCATGCTGACAATCTCTGTGTGGCCTCGAGCAGCAGCAGCCTGCAATGAGCTCCCATATTTTCCCCCTGCTGCATTGATGTCGGCACCCTTTTCAAGAAGCATGCTGACAATCTCCGTGTGGCCTTGAGCAGCAGCAGCCTGCAATGAGCTCCTATATTTCCCCCCTGCTGCATTGATGTCGGCACCCCTTTCAAGAAGCATGCTGACAATCTCCATGTGGTCTCGAGCAGCAGCAGCCTGCAATGAGCTCCCATATTCTCCCCCTGCTGCATTGATGTCGGCACCCTTTTCAAGAAGCATGCTGACAATCTCTGTGTGGCCTCCAGCAGCAGCAGCCTGCAATGAGCTCCCATATTTCCCCCCTGCTGCATTGATGTCGGCACCCTTTTCAAGAAGCATGCTGACAATCTCTGTGTTGCCTCGAGCAGCAGCAGCCTGCAATGAGCTCCCATGTCCTCCCCTTGCTGCATTGACATTGGCACCCTTTACAAGAAGCATGCCGACAATCTCTGTGTAGCCTTCAGCAGCAGCAGCCTGCAATGAGCTCTCATATTCTCCCCCTGCTGCATTGATGTTGGCACCCTTTTCAAGAAGCATGCTGACAATCTCCGTGTGGCCCCCAGCAGCAGCAGCCTGCAATGAGCTCCTATATCCTCCCCCTGCTGCATTGATGTCGGCACCCTTTTCAAGAAGCATGCTGACAATCTCTGTGTGGCCTTCAGCAGCAGCTGCCTGCAATGAGTTCCCATAAAATCCGCCTGCTCCATTGATGTCAGCACCCTTTTCAAGAAGCATGCTGACAATCTCTGTGTTGCCTTGAGCAGCAGCTGCCTGCAATGAGCTCCCATAAAATCCGCTTGCTGCATTGATGTCAGCACCCTTTTCAAGAAGCATGCTGACAATCTCCGTGTGGCCTAGAGCAGCAGCAGCCTGCAATGAGCTCCTATATCCTCCCCCTGCTGCATTGATGTCGCACCCTTTTCAAGAAGCATGCTGACAATCTCTGTGTTGCCTCCAGCAGCAGCAGCCTGCAATGAGCTCCCATATTCTCCCCCTCCTGCATTGATGTTGGCACCCTTTTCAAGAAGCATGCTGACAATCTCTGTGTAGCCTCCAGCAGCAGCAGCCTGCAATGAGCTCCCATATCCTGCCTCTACTCCATTGATGTATCCTTCCCCTGCTGCATTGATGTCGGCACCCTTTTCAAGAAGCATGCTGACAATCTCTGTGTGGCCTTCAGCAGCAGCTGCCTGCAATGAGCTCCCATATTCTCCCCCTGCTGCATTGATGTCGACACCCTTTTCAAGAAGCATGCTGACAATCTCTGTGTGACCTCGAGCAGCAGCAGGCTGCAATGAGCTCCCATATTGTCCCCATGCTGCATTGATGTCGGCACCCTTTTCAAGAAGCATGCTGACAATCTCTGTGTTGCCTAGAGCAGCAGCAGCCTGCAATGAGCTCCCATATTCTCCGCCTTCTGCATTGATGTCGGCACCCTTTTCAAGAAGCATGCTGACAATCTCTGTGTTGCCTCGAGCAGCAGCAGCCTGCAATGAGCTCTCATATTTTCCCCCTGCTGCATTGATGTCGGCACCCTTTTCAAGAAGCATGCTGACAATCTCTGTGTTGCCTCGAGCAGCAGCAGCCTGCAATGAGCTCCCATATTCTCCCCCTGCTGCATTGATGTTGGCACCCTTTTCAAGAAGCATGCTGACAATCTCTGTATTGCCTTGAGCAGCAGCAGCCTGCAATGAGCTCCCATATTTTCCTCCTGCTGCATTGATGTTGGCACCCTTTTCAAGAAGCATGCTGACAATCTCCGTGTGGCCATAGTATGATGCCACAATGATCTCTCGACTCTCTGAATGTTGCAGCGAAGGTGCTCCGCCCAGCAGAAACCTTGTAGTTTCCACAAGGTTTGCAGCTGCTGCAATCCACAATTTAGAGCATTGTGATGGCCAGTCTGAATAATTCCATGGTGGGGAGTTCCATTTGTGATTCCAGGAGTACCCTGAATTCATTGTTTTTCTCCATTGATTAGCCTGTCCCAGAAAGTCAAAAACGAATTTTCTGAGTTGAACTTCAGGCTGTCCTGCAGCATGTGCAAGGCAATACTGTAAATACTCTGCTAGAGGGGGTGGATTCCCATATTTCAAGGCTGAATCTGGATATCCATCAAAGGCAAGATAAGTGAGGAGAGTGCATGTTATCTCCACTTGTGCATCTGGGAATTTCTGGGCCTGAATTTTGCCTAAATATTCCTGGAAAGTGTAGTGGACAACCCGCAGAACCTGAAGTTGTTCATCCACAATGACAAGCCCAGCACAGACTAAAAGAATTATTTTGATATCCCGAACATTCTCTTTGTTGAACTGCCGGTCACCTGGTTTAATGGCCAGAGCTGCTGTTATCTCAGAGACCTTCAATGGTCGCTTTGCATTGGCAACCCAAGTAAGGGTGGAGTGAGCTGTCTTTCTATTGTCCTCATTCTGGCCTTCAATTCTCTCTATTGCTATATTGTAGCTGTCATCAAGAGTCTTTGGTAGTTTTTGCAACTCTGCTCGAACATCCCAAATTGAGTTCTTTGTGCCCAGAGATTCAATGTGAAGTTTGGCCAGGAGGAACCTAGTCCGAATATAAGTGAGTTGCTTTTGGAAAGAGAGTAGCATTACTTACATTCCATCCACAGTGGCAATGATTTTTTTGACAATTTCCTCTCGTAGTGCAGGTTGTGCCTGAACATGTATGGGCAGGTGTTCTGATGAGTCAATCTGTGCATTGATGTAACTTCGAAGATCGCTTTCCATTGCACAAATATCCAATGTTTCAAGGTTTGGAAAAGCAAAGGACTCCAGAGAAATGTGTGGTCGTGAAGTGATCATCAAGTTCACAGTCATGCTGCTAGCCATTGCTGCCAGATATTTGAGTAGAGTACGCCGTTGAACCATGGGATATTCATCAAGGGCATCCACAACAATGAAGACCTGTGAAAGCTGATTGAGGCTAGAGCTGAGCACATTGACAACTTCTTCCAGCAATGGTACAGTGCCCTTCTCCCGGTGCTGCTTGTATAAATTTTCTGCAATGGAGCCGATGTCCCTGCCAAGTACAAGCTGTCTCCAGAGACCTGCCAGAAGACTGGATGGTAGTTGCTCCTCGGCCTCCTTGTAGTTCAAATAAATGCAAGCTACACCAATATCCTTGTTGTTTTTGAATGCAGCATGGAGATGATCCACAACCTTGGATCTAAAATTGTCATAATTAGTGGCAGTCACTCGATGTGGACAATGGTCGCACGCAAGGATGGTTTTTCCTGCACCTGCTGTAAATTTCATCTTGGTTAGCCTGAGAGCATATTAAGGCACGAATCACATACAGATTCCACGGCACCAAAGAGTGCTTCCCAAACCAGATTCCCATTTTTTAAAGACAGGATCTGCAAGCAGCCATCCACCAGTTCCCTTCTCCCGCAATTGTGAAATATCTGCATGTCGTAGAAAGAAATTGATTGGGGAAAGCCAATCAATAATTCTTTTGCGCTCTTCTTCCTTGTCACCATAGTTAAAATTTACAGTAGGACCTTGCCCAACACCTCCTTGACCACCTTGTCCCTGTCCAGTTCCTGCTCCACCAGTGCCTCCTCTGCCTCCTAGGTCAAATGAACACTGATATTGGTATCCCAGTCAATTTATCTCGCACCGTAGAAGTTGATTGTGTGGGGTTCACCAGGTTGATGAAGCATTGCCATTCTGCACAAGTGTAGATCTTATGTATGAACAACAGCACCATATCAGCTGGTGCGGAAGGCGACAAGGGAGACAGAACTGACCAAGAGGATGTAGCGCTGCAATAGACTTTGGGGGTGGTAGCAGTTCAAGTGAAGCCAAAGGTAAGAGGAAAGTGGGAGAAACACGCACAGGCCACGTTGCGCCTTTGACTAGGAGAGGGCTGTGAAAACAGAACCGGGAGAGTGGTTGGCCGCATGTGCTGATGAATGTCGAACTATGATTGATGTGGCGCTTCGGCGCTAACACTTTCGTATCGCTCCCGAATGAACTGGTACCGCTCGAAATGCAGATTGGTTGGTTTTTCAGTTGAATGGCGATAAGCTAGAGGGTAGTAGCCACGGTGCCCAGAGTGAGGACTTGAGGGTGCTGCGTGGTCGCCCCATCCTTCGGGTGCAGTACTTGGGTGGTGGCGCTTCGGCATGACAGCGAGCTTCCATTTTGACCAAATTTTGACAGTGAAGATTCAATGTTGGCTTTCTACTAGGAAAGAAAAATCGGGAAATGTAGGGAATAAACTGGAGTACTCTTGTTGGAAATGGAGAGGCGAGGGGTACCAACAACTCCCTTTTCAACCGGTTCGGCTGGCCGCAATGCTAATAACGCCGTCTTAATCTCCGACATTGATCGGACTCCAAGATTAACGTCTCGGTCCGATCTAAGACAACAGACGCGCGCACATCGTTCTCGCTCCCTCAGCTTTTTCATCCCCCTCTGGCACACTCCTCCTCGCACACCGCAACGCCGACGGGCGGCACCCCCCGTCGTCGCAGCGCAAAATCCCGAATCTCCCCCCGAGAAGCACGCGCGCGTTTTCGACTTACTCTCTCGGCAGTCTGAGTCGGCCGAGTACGGGCACGAGCGCGTCGAATTTGCGTCCTGGCACCGCCGCTGCTGCCACTACTGCTGCGAATGGAGATGGAATTGGAATTGGAGAAAACGTCAGCGCCGCCGCGAGCGTCGTTGACAGCAAGCCAGCGCGAGGCGTTCGCGTCCCCGCACGCGCCCGCTCACGATCTACGCCGCCCCCAGCACCACGCGCCTGCGCCACGGCCGCCCCAAGAGGAACGCGATTCTCGTGCCCAGCTCGATGGTTGCGGATGCGGATGGTGGGTCATTGTCTTCCTTTCCTTCGCTTTGGGATACTCATTCTACCACTCGCAGAAAAACCAATACTCACCACTCAAAACCGCGCTCAGCAAGCCGTGGATCGGGAAGAAGGACCACAGGGAGGTCGCGTATTGAGTGGCGTATTTGACGATTTGTTTGGGTGCGTCTCTTTCGTTCTGTTCTCGTCTCTTCTGGTCCAATACGGGAACTCGTGCACAACGGGGCGAGGCAGCGTGCGCGATTATCTCGATTATTCTTCATTCTTATTCTTCGATTTTGAGGAGCGCGCGAATGCTGACGACGCTTCACAGGCATCGCCGCGGGCGCGGTCCGCGCGTACCTGGGGTGGACGAGTTGATGCTAAAGGTGCGTGTCGGGCTTGACTTCGCCCTACCCCTACTTCCCTCTGCACTCGACACTACACTCTGCCTCCGCACGCCGACGCCGATGCTGCCTCCACACGCATGCGTGTATGCGCGTCCTCGGCGAGCGGATCTGACGACGGGCGCATACGAAACGTGTCCACGAGCTCAAGCCTGTCTGAAGGACAGTATAGGGGGTCGAGCGGGCCTTCGTATATGGGTAGCCTGTGTGCGTGCGCGTCGAGCTCGTCTGAAGCAGCGACACCATGTGCCTATCGTGGTGACGACGCGGGTCCTTTTCACGTCTGACGTGCGCATCGAGGATACAGAGACAGACCCCCCGTGCCGGGTGCCTGTTCTGCCGCGCGGACGTCGAGCGCGAGCAGCTCCCGTCTTGGCGTTGGCTCGTGTCTTCCCCTCCCTCCCTCTTCTTCCCCGCCGTCCCCTTCCGCTCTCCCCTCCTCGTCTTATCCACTCACTCATACATCAATGCTCCTTACTTCCCCCCCCTCCTTGATCGCTCGCTGACGCTTGCAAACAGGCCCCCCTTCTGCCCCGTCCTGCTCGAGGACCTCTCCACCACGACGGCCTCGCTCTTCGAGAGTGGCGTCGCGGGCGAGGCGGGACGTTTTTTCGCAAGGTGGATGCAAGTGGGTTAAAGGTTTGGGTGCGTCGTCTCTCGTTTTTTTGGGGGGGTGGGGGGTGTAGGCGTTTTGGTGTGGAGGCGAGGCACGGATAGGCGGTGGACGCGGCGTCTCTTTCATCTGGCCACGGAGCACCTGCCCCTCCTTTATCTCTTCTGAGTCTCGATATCTGCTTCTTCCTTCCTTGCTTTCAAGAGAGACAAGACGAGACGCTGACCCCACCCACACATAGGGACGGCGAATTCGAAATGACGACAAACTTGGACGCGAACAGCGAGTTGTACCTCGTCCCGACTCTCACGAGCCCGCAGTCAAGTATCCTCGGTGCGTATACGTACTGCGCCCTTGGTATCCTTCCCCTTCCTTCCCCATCGTGCTTGACGACGCTCACTCCATTCTCATCATCTCCGCTATCTCCGCCCACCCTGTACGCTCGCTGACGCTCGCCACAGACGGCGCGATCTACAACCTCACCGGCTGCACGTACAACATCACGCACTCGACGGGGTACCACCGAGGGCTACGGTGCCGCTGGCATCAACTCGACGCAGGGTACGGAGGGCGGGGATGCCGCTGGGATCGGTGAGTGACTCTATCTCAACCCGAACATAATACTAACTACCCCCTCCAGCCCCCGACGCACCGCTCGACCTCCCCTACCTCGCCGCCTGCTCCGCCGTCTCGAACGCTACCGAGGACAAGATCCTCCCGCCCGTGATGAGCGTGCGGAATTAGCACGCGGAAGAACGCGAGTTTGAGGTGGGTTTTTGTTTCCTGTTCCTGTTCCCTCCCTGCCCCACGAGCCTGTACTTACGCTCCCTCCCTCCCGCCGTTCGCTGACGCTCGCTACCCAATAGATTCGGCCGCATCGAAGTGGTCGCCACGCTCCCCCACCGGCGACTGGCTCTGGTCCGCGATCTGGATGCTGCGCGTCGATAATGTGTATGGGGCGTGGCCGCTGAGTGGTGAGATTGACATTATGGAGGCGCGCGGGAATGCGCCGAGCTATCCGAAGCAGTGCGTACCTTTCGCTCTCCCCCTCTATATCTTTGTCTCGTGCGCCGACGCTAACACGCACCATTTTCCTCCCAGGAGCATCAACTACGTCCGCTCCTTGCTCAAATGGGGCCCCACGACGTTCCTGAACGCGGTGGCTAAGACGTACGGGTGGATTACGAGGAGGCTCGGGCGGCATAACGCCCGTATGCGTTGCGGTGGGACGAGGAGTTTACGTGCGTATTATGCTCTTTTTGCCCCCTCCCGCTCCCACTGCCATCCTACACCCGCTCTCTGCTCTGTCTCCACTCCTTCTCCCACTCCATGCCCACTCCCGCCGTGCGCGCTCGCTCGCTAACCTACGCTCACTCACAGCCAGATGTACGTCAACTCGCGACTGGACCATATATACGAGACGAAGCTGAGCCAGTCGTTCTGGGACCGCGGCGACTTCCTGCGCGCGGTGCAAAACGGGATGCAGAGCGTCGTGCTCGAGAATCCGTGGGTGAATGGGACGAAGGCGGCGCCGTTTGATCATTGTGCGTCTTTTTGGCTCCCTCTCCCTCTTCTTCCATATTCCATGTCAAGGATGCTGAGACGACACTTTGCGCACAGCCTTCTTCCTGATCATGCACGTCGCTGTGGACGGGACGAACGGGTGGTTCTTGGATGGGCCGGAGAAGCCGTGGCTCGCTGGGTGGCGAGTGCATCCTCCTGCACCGCCTTCACCTGCGCCGGATGAATCCCTCACAATATACACCGACCCTAACTGCACTGCCACAAACGAAAACGAAAACGCAAGCACCATTCAAGATCGATTATCCATAACATTAATTCCTTTCTACACTATCCTTCCCGCTACGCTACTCGCTCCCCGCTCCCCACCTGTACAATCACATACTCGTTACCTTGGTCTTTCTCCGCGACTGCTTGGGCTTTATTTCACCCCGTAATACATGTTCGCGCACACACCTTCCCAGCTTCCGCGTCCCAACTCTCGTCCACTTTTGATCATTTCATTCATCCGCACCATCGCACCACACCGCACGATACTCCTTATACCGCGTCCATCCATCCACGTTTCCGCTTTCCGCTTCCGATTTTTTGCGACACACATACCACACGTGTTATCTATATCTTTTGGTACTGGCTCCGGGGGTAGGTAGGGCGGGGTAGGCTGAATGTATCCATAGATAATGACCATTCCATTGCGAGCGGAGAAGGAAAGATGTCATACACACCAAACGTACTGGCATCCTCGTGGGGGGACCGTCCCGCCCTCGCCTGCGACACCGCTGCTGAAGAGCGCGTCCGCGTCCGTAGTCCTTAAGGAGGGCCCTACATGCGAAGGACATGTGTGAGTGAAGGCACGATAAGAGGGGAGGAGATGAATACGCGAGGAGGAAAACAGAAGAGGCGGGAGGAGAGGTACGAGATGGGCAGGAGTCGGTGAGCAGACACAAAGAGGGGGCGTGGAGGAGATTGACAGAAAGGAGAGGGAGGAAGAGAGATGGAGGAGGGCGGAGGAAGAAGCAAGATGCAGCGGAGAAGCCAACGCCAAGACGGGCTACTCGTGCTCGACGTCTGGGAGAGAATGGGAGGTATGCTCGACGTGGGGGGTGACAGACGACAGACGACAGCGGGAAGCCCGCACGATGCGCGCGCGGGTTCTCGACGTACGACGTTGGTGCCCTTCACCCAAGCTCCACGAGCACGAGCACGGTAGGAAGTATGGCCAATGGGCATGCACGAGGAGAGTTGCCGGTCAACGTCCCGTATCCCCCATGATGACCAGAAGAGCGCCGAGGTCCCATATCCGCTGTCCTTCAGACGAGCTCGACGAGCACGGGCGAGCGCACAGGCTGCCTTGCGTGGCGAAGGAAGGGCCTATCCCGTCCCCTTCTCGGTAGAAAGAAGAGAAGGAATCATACCCAGCTGCAGCATCAACACCCTCGTCCTCCCAAAGTACGCGCAGACCGCGCAGACGACGATGCCTGTCCGTCCGATCACCAGCATTAGCTCTGTGCTCAATAAGGAAATTGGAAGAGAGAACGAGAGGAAGGCGGGTATGGCATCAGAGACGAGAACGGGTGCTCGAGACCTCCGACCGAAGCCCAGGCACCAGCGAAGGCCGAGAACAGAAGGCGGGTGCTTGATGCTCGGCCCAAACGAGGCGGCCAACAGGGAAGAAGCGAAATAAGCCCTTCAGATCAGACGAAGACGACGTCCCGCTCGCTCGCCTGAGGACGAGTCTAGCCTCGAAGCTCGAAGCCTCAGACTCATACGCCCGGACCCAATCCACATGCAGCGAGCCACCCAAAGTCTCGACTCGCCTCGACGTAGTGGGGTATTCCAAGGCCGGTCGATTCATAGCAAGCCCTCCTCCATGAAACGAAGAAACCGCACGCAGACTCGCCCAAACAAAGCGTTCACCGAGCACGCGATGCACCATGACCCACGTCTTGATGAGCACGGTTGTGGGCGTGGGCCGGCGGCGCACGAGATTGGTTTATCTATGCGACGTATTAGTATTAATAAAATTGGAAGGAACAGGGAGGTGGGGGGAGGGAAGGGAATCGGATTGAATAAGGGGAAAGGGAAAGCGGGAGGAGAGAGGGAAAGTAAGGCGGGGGAGGGAAGGGACCGAGGAGTGGGGCGAGGAGCGCAGAGAAGGGACGAGGGGGATGTAAAAGGAAGATGAAGACCACATACAATCCTCATTTGCCACTGTCGAGCAGCGCGGTGGTCTTGGGATTTGTGGCGAGCCGGGCGCGGCGCGGTGTAGATCGTGGGGGCGCACGCACGGGGACGCGAACGCCTCGCGCTTCGTGGGCTTGCCGTCCACGACGCTTGTGTCGGCGCTGGTGTCTCCTCCTATTCCATTTCCATCTCCATTGGCAGCAGCGGTGCTAGGATGCAAACTGGCGCCCGTGCTCGGCCGACTTAGACTCCCTCGCCCCCGCCCCGCCACCGAGAGAATGTACACACGGGGCCGCATCACCAAACCCGCTCATGCGCTGTCCCGTCCTGAATACGCATCGCGCCACCCCTCTCACTCCCGCCGGTGCAGCATCGTCGCGCGCGTCTCGAGGTATGGGCCGTATAGTTGCACGCAACGGTGGTAAAGCCCGAACGGACGCGCGATGCGTAGAAGAGAAGGGCGCACTGTTATCGATACAGACGACGAATCACCTCCGTTGGGTAGTTGAAAGCCTCGACTTTCTCGCTTCTTTTCTTCGAAAACCCGTCTTTTGACTCATCCAGCCAACATCCAGCTCGAGGTACTATGCTTTCAAGGTAAAGTTGATGAAAGAGATGATTTGTTCATTGGACCGTTGACGAAAGAACGAGAGGCAGGCGTGGGAGTTGTTGGCGGTCCGCGTAATGTTGATGAGTCATGATCCTTCCTGCGTTCAACTAATGTTCAACTTTCGAATTCTGATTCAATTCTCGCCTTCGTCTGTCATAAGCATCCTCCCCTTTAAAATCTGGCCTCATTCACTGGCAGAGCGAAATCGAAATCGGGCTGCACACTATTGCACGGGCCGGACTCTGATTACTTGAACTTGAATTTTATCGACAACTCATTCGTATCTCCAAATGAGAGTTGTGCGCTCTGGTTTTTGTTGTTTCAGACTCGTATTCGCAGCCGACAACCATGCCTTTCAGCATATGGGTTCAGCCTTTCATTCGAGCACTTGCATCTGCACCTTTTTCTGCTCTACGTCTTCCAGATCCCAATTTTCCCTATATTTCTCAATTTCCCAGTCGTTTAAATCCGTGCTTTGAATATTCTAAAATTCCCACGGAGGGAACAATCTTGATGTGGAAAACGCGTTCAGACTGATTCATCGCTCTGCCAACTCAGCTGGGTGGCGCTCACAAGGCTCTGTCTTGGATGGTGAATCCCAATCTTTGAAAGATCTGGACAGCAAGATAAGAGTATTTTCTAGATCCAACCAGCTGAATGGATTATATTGGGAATTTAAAATGTATTGAGAAAATAATAAATAATGACCCACCGCGACTGCACCGCCGAAGAGCATCTGCCGAAGCGCGCTCAATGACGCGCAGTTCTTCATGTCCGCAGCCGTGCACGCCCTAGGATCTCGCTCCGCCGCCGGCGGGAGCTTCGCATTCACACAAGGGGCCCACAAACATTACATGCGCGCTGCTCACCTCAGTCACCCCCCCTGGGCCCCCTTTTAGGGTATTTATGGCCCTTTGAATAAATAGCCCTAGATGGGCCCAGGAGTGGGCTGAGCCCATGGCTCATTACGGCTGGGCGCGCCCACCCCAGATGCGTTTTTGTGCTGGGCGCGCCCACAGATGTGGTTTCTAATGTTGGGCGCGCCCATCCCTGCGTACTGGTTTCCGGGGTCCTACTCCATTCTTTTTGAGTGGGGGCGCCCATTACTGCATTGCTTATTTCTTGAATATATTAATTCCACTGTTACCTGTTTTTCACTTTTCCTGCAGCTCATGTTTTCCCCTCATTCTGTGCCAATGTTAGATGTAAATTAAGTCAGTTTCTACTTGTTACCTGTTTTTGTTTTTCACTTTTCCTGTAGCTCATGTTCATTCTGTGCCAATGTTACCTTCTCTCTCATTCGCATGACACCGATTGTTGCATACTATACAAGGTTGTCCTTGCACTTTGCCCAATAATGAATGGCCTATGCCCTGTTTTCTATCCAGCTTCGAATCAATTCTGAACTCAAACACTGGCTAATTCCTAGCACGGAGTCAACCCAGATCCCATACCATTTTTTTTCCCCTTCGCCATTTCTTTCTCTTTTCCCTTTCTCATCTACAATCTATTTTCTAGGAAATGATGTGCTGGGCTTTTTTACTCTTTATCTTTCTGGCTCTCTCACTTGAAAGCTCACAATCCAAACCAAACCTACTCGCCTACATTATTATTCCCTGGGCTCCCCCACCCAACCCTTTTTATTCATAGGTGGGCGCACCCACTATATGATTCATGTTAAACCTCAGTGGGCGCGCCCGCCCCATGCACACAGCCCCTGGGCACGCCCATCCTTTTTGTATCCATCGTTGGGCGCGCCCAAGGCTTTGCGCATTACGCCTTGGGCGCGCCCACCCACTACCCTTTCATGTCTTGGGCGCGCCCATCCTACCTATTTTTTTATCCATTGTTGGGCGCGCCCATCCTACTCCCTTTTTTATCCCTCGTTGGGCGCGCCCACGCAACAATCATGAAGGATGGCATGGAACTCTTCATGCGGTATTATTTTGCACTGCCGGAATACATGAGAAGTCGAGGGAAAAGTACAGTACATAGAAACATCAGGAGGGGATATTGCAATACAGTAATACAGCAACAATGCGACGGGATGTGAGAATAAAATCATATTTTTGGCTACTTACTCCACGTCCGATATCAGTTCAAAACCAACGTCTCTGGGATGTTCGAGCAAGCACTTGATTGAGCACATATGCATAGCATGTAATAGAACCTATATGTACAGTAGTGGATTATTCATATGTGAATAAGAATGTACAGTAGTATACATATGAGGTGCATTATAATTACAACAAATTATAGAGGCTTTGTATATACCTTATCATCTAGCGGAGAGCAAGGCAGCGCGTACATGTATCTCCAAGTGGAATCAATATTGGTTATACTGGAGTTGGCCTCGCGTTTCGTGGAATTGAAAGATGAATGGACAGGAAGGAGAAAGTGTTTGCGTTATTCAGTTCGTGTTAGGCGTAGTACGCGCGGGGCGCTGAGGAGGAATAGCCTCCCGACTCCGAGGACGCGTCGGGTTCTTGGTAGTAATAATAGTCTGGATACTGCGGCAGCTGCGAGGGCGGAAGAAGGGAGGCCGAGCGCGTCTCTGAATAAACGGGGAAGGCCATGTGCAGGGCCGGTCGCGGAGGAGAATGTTCCTCGGGTTGCATGTGGACAATTTGGTGCTGCATATATTCCAACGCAAGTTGAATACAGGACTCGGAATACGCTGGCTCGACTTCGTATGTCTCGCCGTAGGGGTAATCAAGCAGTGGCGACCGTGGCTGAGGATTGCGCGGGATGGGATGTGCTAATGGAACGAAGGTCCACAACGGCGCTACGGGCGGCGAGCAAGGGTACGAGGAATAGTTCGAAGAATGCGAGGAATAAGATTCTTCCAGGGGCGCAGGAGAGTTTATCGACGGCGGTGAAGGTATGTGCTCTGCAGGATACGGGTACGACGAATATTCAGAAGCCTGGGACGAGTATGAGTATGACTCTTCCCGCGGCGACGGAGAGGTAATCGAGGGCTGTGAAGTCATCCGCTCCATGTTGTACGCCCGGGGCGAACAATATGACGGCTGCACGGAGTACGACTCTTCCGGCGGTGGTGGACAGTTTATCGACGACGGCGGTGATGACATTCGTACTATAGGGTACGCCGGGTACGCTGAATATTCCGAATACTGGCCGGAGAAAGCTTCTTCCAGCGCCGGTGGAGAGTCAATCGAAGGGGACGGCGGCGTCAGCACTGTAGGGGATGGATCGAAGATGGTGTTGGACATCGTCAGGTCCTTGTCCTTGCGAGGAGCTTTAGGTTTCGCCACCCTGCGCGGCCTGCGCGGGCATAACCGGGGGAGATGTATTTTGAAACTAACGGAAGTCATTAAGGGTCCAAGTAGGTTCGGAGGCTGCAACACTCACTGTTGTTGGAGGTTATCCTGCCTAGCACACTTTATCACTAGAAACTCAGTCCGTAAGATTCACATTACGATGGTCGAACCAATACGTACAACAGCCTGGAAATGGGCATGGATGGCTTTTCACTCCGGTATGTATGAGAACGTGGCGCTTCAAGTGGCCAATCGAGCTAAAGGCCCTGCCGCACCGCGAACAGGTGTAATTCCGCACCTTGGGCGACGGACTCTTGCACTCGTCAACTATCTCTTCCCCGTCGTCCGAATTGAACCCAGATGTCGTTCCCGCTGCCCACGGAAAGTTGAAATCGTCTAGAGGGGAGGGAAGTCTCCTCAATCGACTTGGAGGCATGTTTGAGGTAGACGTTAGAACCAAGGAGAAAATGAAGCCAACAAACCCGGTATCTATCCCTGAAAACTTTAGGCTTCATTGATCGGCATGTGCCAAAGCTTCGAGAAGTGATCATTGTTAGATGTGTTGCCAAAATTCCCAGGCTTGTGTCTGCTGACATTCTTTGGAAAAAGGTCAAGTTGCTCAGGCTTTGTTGAAACATGAACAGGCGAGGTCGAGCACAGATCACAAGGATCGAACAAGGATCGAACAGACAGGACTGCAGTGCAAGGCGAGCTGAGGCGAGGGCCGGAACCAATGGAGTTCTCCGTAAAATATTATTATTGATCAACAGTGCTTCGGGCAACATCTGGGAAATTTCCACTTTCGGCTATGACCAGTGGGAAGCCCAGCAGAACGCACTCCCTGTACTGGACAAAAAAGCATTCAAATATTGATAGCGCGCAAGGAAGCCCGGCGTCCCACGAAAGATACAGAAACCAAAAAAATGAAACGGGACCTAATGTGCCCTCAGGGCGCGCAGCGAGCGAGAGATTTGGCGGAGCGCACGCGCAGCGGGGAGCACCGTCACGGCGGGAGAAGGCAGCCCGACAAATTAGGTTGCGGGATGTCGGCCAAAGAGCGCAGGGAGGGGACCTGTGTCTCGCGTGTCAGCTAACGAACGAACGGACGGGGGAAGCGGGAGGGGACGGACGAGGAAGAGGGAGCGAGAGCCAGGAGACGAGAGAAAGGAGACGAGGAGGAGGAGCGTGAGCGTCTGCTTACCGGGCACGCGTGTGGCGAGACGGCGGACCTCCCGCAGTGCACGTCTTCGAAGACGAACGCGACGTCGTCTTCGTCGAGAGGGAGGCGCCTGGGGGGGACGTGGTTACCGCGGATGCAGAGCAGCAAGCCCATGAGCGCAAATTCGCGTTCAGCTTGCGGGCGAGCGTCCACAACACCTAGGTTGCGGTATGTGGGCCGAAGAGAGCGGTGAGGGGACCACCTGTGTCTCGCGTGTCAGTTAACGAACGAAAGAACGAACGGGGGAAGCGGGAGGGGACGGACGAGGGGGAACGAGAGCAAGAGCAAGGCGACGAGGGATTCTAGCCGGTCGCGATGATGCGGCCGATCCACCTCATCGCTGGGCACACCAGCGTCGCGTTCGATGACAAACCGCGCAGGCGCCCTTCGCGCAAGTCACCCATGCCCCCGATCTCCTTGATCTTCCGGCCATGAGTCGGGGTACGCCACTGCGTGGCACGGGCTACACTACGTCGCGTTGGTGCCATGGCAATGCTCTCGGTCGCCGTCTCTGCAGACTAGTCGCCGTCGACGTTCGTCACCCCTCGTTCCTCCTGCCGAGAGTCCCTCTTCACGGCCCATACGTAGCGCAACTCACCTTCCGCTCGTACCCAGCACCAACTCCTCTCCGTCCATTTGCCGCTACCCAATCCCATTCCACCGCTTCTTTAGACGCAAGACCCGGTCCAGATGGTCGCCAAAGTCGTCCGTACAGCGGCTCGCCAACAGTAGTCCAGAGGTGAGGTGAGTTTTGTCGTCCTTCCACAAAGCATGGTGGTGGTTAGTGATCAAGAGCAGACGCATTATTGCCGCCGCATCCCGTTTCGTTCCCGCCCTCCACCGCTTCCACTCCACTGCAGCACCTACCATTTCGAAGTGCACCACCGTTGTTTTCGCCGTTTTCCACTATTGTTCTGTTTGCCGTATACCATCTTCCAAAATCAGTCATCTCACATGCAAAATACAAGCCTTACCATCCAAGGTACCCTCACATCTCCCTTGGACTTGGCTAATGCTTCTCGTTCCCAGACGTTCTTAGCGTCCTCCCTCGCGCCTCGACCGCCTACACCCGGGTCTACACCATCACGGATTTCCACGCCGCTGTCGCAGCTCCCGTCTCTCGCTCCGACGCGCCAGGCGTCATCTATCTGTATCGCATCTGTCACCCCAATGGCTTTCTGGAGTGGAAGGTGGGGAGGACCAACAACCCGCTGCGCCGTCTCCGTGAATGGAGGCGACAATGCTATCTTCTCGACATTCAGCTCATCGCCTGCATCCCTACGTACCATGCGAGTAGACTCGGTACGTACCTCTTACCCCAACGTCCCCCTCCACAAACATCAGATCTAGAATCAGTAGTCCACCGTTACTTCAAACTCTGCGATGCCTGGCTCGAGCCGTCTTCTCCCTGCACATCTTGCGCAGTTTGGCACCAGGAGAAAATAGACGCCACTGTCGTTGGTGGGGAGGACAACGCTATCTGCATCACCCAACTGTTGCAGGAATTCGTCGATGCGGATTAGTCCCGATCTTTTTTCCATCCGTCCTGTATTTGTCTTAAATCTACAGTCACTGTCACTGTGGGCCTCACCTGGCAGACACAGTCTTACCTCCACGCGACACTTGAGCAGTAGGGATTGAAGTCGGAATCCAAACGTCCACCAGGAAACCACGCACATCAATCCTTAAGTCAATCCAGCCAATATCTGCCGCTGAAACATTGTAGGTAAGTTCAACCACGTTAAGTTCAAACACACCTGAACTCAAATTCCAATACAATCTATACTAGCCTGGAACGAACCAGTAAGTCAAAGCGCATGAACAACCAATTCAAAACCGACTCGATTGATTCATACTCGCTCGTTCTGCGGGCTTGCAGTTGACTTCGGCTTCCTTTATTCGCAAGATTTCTCTATCAATCATCAGCCGAGTGTTGAGTAAATCAAAAGAAAACGTACCCCGCAACGGTTTGACTTTGTCTACGCCGAGAATATAAGGTCAGTAAACATGAATGGATATTTTCATCGTACAATCCTAAACCTGCGTCATAGAATGGAGCACTTATCCATATTGAGCAGCTACTCTTCCATAATCTTCTATTATTGAGTTTATTGATTTCTAATCCGCTATTTCGTAGCCATGCAAAGTAAGCCTTGTCATTGCGACACTCGACCCGTTCCCGCCCACTACTATATCGGCTATAGCCTATCAGCCACATTACAAGAAATCCGAATCAAAACCAAATCAACATACCTCCACCGCCCGCCCGATAAAATGTCTCGTAACTCATCAATCCTCTTGCCATTTGACCAAACCGGTCAATCTGCAGACTGAAGTCGATTCAAATGAAAGATGACTTGCTGCCTAATGAATGTCACGTTCAAACCCGGAGAACAGTACTCGGCGTGGCCGCCACCTATAACTCAGGAATTCCCAATGGAAATCCAAGGCAGCCGAAGGCTTAATCCAACCAAATCAACACGGGTTATAAAAATTCAGTCACCCACCGCACCTGATACCTGAGGTCCAAATGTTGAAGTGACTCTGGAGTCGAAGCCGAACATCAGTGAAATTATTCCGCCGTACATTCAATATAAATCCAACGTACCTGAACTCCAATTTTAAGTCATGGGAGCTGAAAGGCCCAAACACAAGTCAAGTCAAACCGAATCATGGATTTGCTTTCAAGTGAACCTCACCTGAATCAAACTTGAAAATATAAGTCAATCACCGAGGTTGTTTAATCTATGGCAATAATCAGTAAAGTTCCAACTCAATCCAAAGAAAACGTACCCGGAAGCGGTACATTTGATTATCGCAGAGAAGATCAGTGAGCATAAATATATTTTCACTTCGTATCTTCCCAAAGCTCCGTCATAAAATCGAGTACACTTTGAAATTTAGCACTACTACTGTACAATTCCATGGCTTCAAGTGGTGTTGGACATAGCATCCCACGCCTCACGTACCACCTCAGCGTCCGCGGCAGCGACCGCGCAGGCATATGCGTGAAGCTCCTCGAGATCTTCACGCAATACTTGAACTACACGGTCATGAGCTATTGTAAGAGTAACTTGGAAAAAATCCGACGCACACAGGCAATAGCGCCTTCGGCACTTCACGCTCCCCGGCTCAGCGCAATGGTTGTTGCGCATGATGATCTTGAGCTCGGGCAGGCGCAAGGTTGGCCGCAGAAAGTCTGACGAGGTGCGGCGATATGCTGCTAAGCGCTCCCGAGCTAAGGTTGCATGTCAGGGCACAACTTGGCCTTCAAACATCCACATACCGATTTCATCCACCTCGCTCCGCCGCGGGTCGCCCAACGGGAAAGGGTTCACGAAGGAGAAAGAACATACCTCCTCGCTCACAACGCGCTTCCACTCATCCTCTAGATTCCAACATCGGCGCAGCAGTTTCTGGTAGATCTCCAGGACCTTGCATTTCTCCCTCAACACCGCGTTTTGACCGTCGTCACTGCTATAAGCCTGCCCGAATTTTCTCGCGAACTTCCGCTCCGCCGTTGTGTACCGCTCAATCGGCTCCGGGTTTTCGAATGGACACCCTTCCTCGACTATCCTCTCATCAGTCTGTATTTCAACTGCACGACCGATCGACTTACTGGCTTGTTTACGGCGTACATCCAGCAAAAGCGCGGACTTGCGTTTGAGGATCAGATACTCGTCGATTTTCGCGTCCGGGACGAACACCCCAAATCTGTTCGCGTAGTCTCCCGCTTCAGCTCGTGAGTCACCGATGGCCCAGGATAATTTCTGGCGCAAACTCACCCAGACGATGATATTCTGCCCCCTTTTCGGCGTCGGTACGATCTCCATCTGCTATATCAAATGTGTTAGAGATAATCAGCTGCGCAGTACATGCTTTCGCACCTGCAGCAGCTTTCGCCTTGCACACCACTTCGTTGAGTCTCTTCCGAACGCGCTCCTCTTCCCTCGGGTTGCTCTCCACAGACATCGTCCCGGGCAGCAGAGGCAACGAGGCCCGAGGGTGAGGCAGACCGTCGCGCTCGCGCGCCATTTGCATCTCGGCGATCCAATAATTCCTCCCGAGTTTTGGGCCAGTGGCATTTGCGAGTTCGCGAGCCATCCGTGCCGCGAGTAACGTGGAGGCGGGCGTGAATTCAGCGTTGGTGCGCTCGTCTGGCATTTCTGATCAGAAGGAAACCTGGTTGAGCGACCAAAAGCTGCACTCACTGTTTCTGGCCCATTGTTCTTCAAGCGAGTTAAGCGACGAACTAGGTTTCCCTTTTGGGGCAAGTCAAGCGAAGCATTGCTTCCGGATTTTTTCCGGGAAATACAATTTCGTGCCACGTTGTATGGAGTGGACACCTAGTGTACATATTTTATTTTAACAACCTAATTTTTTGTGTAATTAAAAAAGGCCTCCTCGACCGCGTCCTTCACCGCCCGATGGCGCTCTGAGCTCATGTGTCAAGTCGAGAAACAGATACAACAAGAGGCAAACGTACTTGGAGAAAATGCAGGCATTTTGAAGTCGGCGAGGGGCTTGCTCCAAAACACCTCGTGCGCCTCGACGGCCTCCCGGTCTCGCGCCAGAGCCTCGTCCAAGCGAGTTTTCGCGGCGTCCCGTGCCGCCTCGCGCTGCTTGATGAGGTCGGTGATACTCGCGGAGGTCGTACCAAAGGAAGGCGTCCTGTCTATCGCAGCCAACAAGCTCTCGAAAGTGGCGTCGTAGCGGGTCTTCTCGACCTTCACCGAAAAGTCGCAGCGGGCCAGGATGTCGTTGAGTTCGGCCAGTAGGTCGTCGCGGGTTCTGGGGCGAGTGATCTGCGTCGTCCCCAGTGGCACCTGCCTCATCGCGGGCACTTGTATATATATCAGTCAAGGTCTTTTAATCACAAAACAGAAATGCACACCGTTATGTAGCCCGCACCCAGTTGCGATCTCTTGGCAGGCTTTCGCGCCAGCAGGGCAAGTACACTGAATTATACATGAATTAGTATCCCTGCACCGAAGACCACGACAAGCTTACCTGTGGGCGTACCGGGTTCATTACATAGTCGTACTGGGGATTCTGCACTGAGTAGGCCCAGCATGCTTTGCAGCACAACGTCCCCATATCCAGGCAGTTATCCTTCCTGTTGACAACATACATCGCGCCACCCCAAAGAGCAATGGGCAGCTCGCAGTGCTCGCAGTGAACCTCCCTCGTCGGCTTGCTGCGTTCCATCGTATCCAGCTCTTCGCGGGTGTAACAAACTGCAAACGACCTGTTCTCGCGATTTGGGATGGCGTTCACGTCGAATCTGATTTCTCGGCGACGTTTCAGCGCTAGCTCGTCCAGGCGGGTGACGAAGGACGTTGCCGCGACTAGAGTGGTGCCCCCAGGCACCCGAGCCGGAAGAGGGTAGGGCGTGGGGCGTTTAGCATGGGTCTGGCGGATGGGGCCTGGCATGGTGGAAAGCAAGTGTAGTATTTCTGTCACATAATTGGTCAGTCAAATAAATACCCGACTTGTTGTGCCACCGACTCACCCATTATTCTCTGCAATCGGTAATAACATTGGCGCTTTGATTTGCATTTTCGTTTCGGGTATCGTCTTCTTATTCCTCAGTGTAGTTGTTATTCGAATCCCGATCGCATTCGGAAAAATTAGTACACCCAGCTATGGCATGGTATCGTACTCGACCAACTTCTCCTTCCCAAATACATTGGTTAGCTACGCTATGATTGTGCAAACCAATCTGTGTCGTCGACTGTCCCCCAATCCTCTTTGGGATCGCCCGACGCATAAAAGTAGTTTTCCTTGCCTTCATCGGCGTAGACACGGGCTCTTTGAAATGCCTCGATCTCGTCAATAGGCAGTTCCTACGTGTGAGCTCATCCTCCTCCTCCTCGTACCCGTCGTCATGCGTGCGCGTCCTGGGAACCACGTCTTCGATCCGAACCGCCATGAGCTCTTCTTCACTGGGACCCCATTCCGGTAGCCCGTCGGCGTTGAAAGGAATGGGGCGGATGGCTGCCCTCCATGTGGCGCACAGCCTGCACAGTTCCTGTCGTCGAAATTCCAGTTGGTGAATTAATCCACGGTCCTCTGTCGCTCAAGTTAGTCAGGATCATGCACGCCTTGTAACTCGCTTACCGTTCTCTGTGGCTTCTGCGATCGCCAATTTTACTGCCACCCACTCTTCCGACAACCAGTAGTGCAAGGCACGGCACTCGTGAAACAGGCGCGGCTTCTCTTCGTCGCATCGGTCGACCTCGAGCATGGCCCGGATCCCATTCCGCACCTTGTCACTTTTCAGCCACAAAGGCGGTTCGGTTTGGTCGTATGCGTCGTCTAGTCCGATATCTTGCCAGATTTCGTCATTGACATCCAAACCCCAGATGCTGTCTCTGTCGATTGGCTTCGGCGCGACGGCGTTCTTGGGGGCTTTCTTGTGTGAGATCAACTTGGCCATTTCGTTACACAGCGGTTGTACTGTCGTAGAACTTCCTGAATGCCTGGGTCGCGCCTCTTGACAGCATCCTCGATGTGGGTCTTCAATTTCACATCTGAGTTCACCCGTCAGCAACGTCCACCCAATGCAAGCCACACGTACCAGTTTTTTTTCGATGGTATGTTCGCTCCACTTGGTCCAACTCGAATTTCCGATTTCTCAACTTCTCCCTCAGGCGAAACTTCAAGGCCCGCGCGTTCATCCGTGCCCATGTAAAGACTGTACCAATATTGCAATACAGCTGGCCGTGGCCTATAACCGTAATGCAATACTGCAGGTCCCGGCCACCCGGCCAACTATACCCGCAATGCAATACATCCATTGCGTGATGGCACCATTCCCAATCAAGCGCCAAACAAAATCCTGGCCTGATCATTTACCTTTTTGGATTTGATATCAGATGGGACTATTTGACTTCCCCTTATATATTTTTGATGCCTCCAATATCGCATCCCCATCCATTTCCTCACCATCAACCATCTACATCAGATATCCGGCAATCCCCCTACCAATTCCGAATATCCCCGCCCTTTCCCGGGATCAGCCTCCTGAGAAAAGCCCGGCAATTTCCCTGGCCCACTACCAATTCCGAATCCCCGCCCTTTCCCGGCATCACCCTCCTGAGAAAGCCCCGGCAATTTCCAGCGCCTAGCACATGTCCCGAATTTCCCCGCCCTAGCCCGCGATTACCCTTGGTTACCAAATCATGCTTATATCCGGCAATCCAGTCCCAATTCCGAATTTCCCCGCCCTTCCCGGCATCACCCTCCTGAGAAAAGCCCGGCAATTTCCCTGGCCCACTACCAATTCCGAATATCCCGCCCTTTCCCGGCATCACCCTCCTGAGAAAGGCCCGGCAATTTCCAGCGCCTAGCACATGTCCCGAATTTCCCCGCCCTAGCCCGCGATTACCCTTGGTTATCAAATCATGCTTACCTCCTTGGCCCTCGCGTTTTCCCGTTTCATATCCCGACTTTGCCCTTTTTTTCTCAAAATAAAATGCCGCCCCTTTTCATCCATATCGTGGACACTGGTACAATCGCAGGGATCCTTCCCTCAACAAATTTTCTCGTTTGCGTTTCTACAGGCGATTCACATACCAAGCGCTATTCCCGATCAGTGGCTGTGCTCTTTCATCCGAGTCGCGACCTTGGGCGCAAGTCGCCCAAGGTCGTCCACTATTCTTCGCCCTTTCTTTGAATGAATCGCATTTTGTTTCTTCAACTCCCTCACACTTGTACCAACCCAAAAAAACGGGCAGATTCATAAATTATTTTCACAGGCAAGGCCGGGCTACTCAAGTCGCACACACAACTACTTACGGGACCCTTTATACAGCGGCTTCGGTTTGGGGCGTCCTCCACCGCCAACTCCTCCTCCAGCTCCAGCGCCAGCTCCACTCGATCTCGTCCTCCCCATAGAAGAACGAGTAGTACGCACAGCCGCGTCCATCGCGGATCTCTTGCGCGCCTTCTTGCGCTGAGGCTCGCCCTCGTCTGCGCTGGTATCGCTCTCCACACCGCTGTTTTTGGCCTTGCGCTTGGCAGTCTTCTTGGGCTGGGTTTCTTCCCTTGAAAAAATCAAGGTCCGTTAAATAATTTGTGTATCCGCGATGATCAAAGTCTTACCTCTCCATTTGGTTTGCCCCTAGAAGCTGCTCCAGCACCCACGTCACGTCCGCGACCGCTTTCAGCCACCTCTCCAGTGTCCCCGGCTCTGCCTCCTCCGTACGCGACGTTCGCCGCTCCACAGCCTCTCCCCACCAGCACAATGTCGCCATCACATGTAGAAGCCCATTTTTTCCATACATTCGCGACAACTTGCTCCAGTCCGCGTCTTCTGGCCGTGACAGCTCACCGTCGACGATCGCGCGCCCTCCAGGCTGGAGGTTGTGCCACCACTTCCACCATCCGGCCACCCAGTCGTCTCCTTCCTGCGTTCCCAGCACACCAAGACACGGCGGCATGTTCCATTTTCTCCCTCGTGCAAGCCACCCCGCTACTTGTGGCGGGCGGTATCTCGTGTCCATCAACGGCGCGCCCTCGGGAAATCCCCATTCAGCCTCGAAATCGAGGTAGTTAGCGACACATTTCGCCCATTCCAGCCCCCACGCTCTTCCTCTCTCGAATGCCGCATGCGCGCGACCCAGCTCATCCGTCCAGCTCTGACGGTCGTCGCGTTGCCAATATTCGTCGTGCGCATTCTGGGGCACGCCGTTCTGCGCTCCCTCCTCGCCTTCGTTACGCAGCGCGTCAAGGTCCACTTCAGGCGCTGTCCAGGCAGGAGTCGTGACGGGAGGAGCGGGGAGGAGAGTGGCGAGAAGAGTAGCGACGAGGGGAGGGGGGAGGGAGTCACGACGGGGGCAGGGGGAGGGGAGTCGCAAGAGGAGCAGGAGTGGCGAGGGCGAGGCCCAACGAGGATGACCTCGATCCCGACTCCGAGGTCACCGCACGCGCCCTGCACTCGCTTTCGGCTAGACATCATCACCTCAGCTTTTTATCTGACAACGAGTGCGCCAACTTACAGTAACATTGCGTCGCGAACGCAGTCATGCTCTTTTCGGCCTCCTGGAATCCCCTCCAATCCGCGGTCGGCCAATTGACGCCGCCGATCCCCTTCGTGGTGCCGGCATGTACGCTGGACACATTTCGTGAGTCACGCCGTCTACGAGCGAAGCCGCCAGCGTACCTCTGCACTCCGATTCTCCCGCCTCGGACCCCGATTGGGCCTGCCAACATCACACTCACGCACATCCCAAAGCGATCCCGGATCGCGTCGGCGAACGGCTGAAGATACAGCGCAGCATTCCCGAGAGTACTGTGTCCCGTTAGCATCAATATTCACCAGTTAATAGTTCGCACTCACGCAGCCATCTCCTCTGGTGTTCTCTTTGGACTGTCCGCCAGCAAAGCCTCCCAGGCAGCCAACTGCTGCTGGTACTCCCGCTCCAAAGCCACCTCGCACTCATGCTTGAATTGTGGCGTCTCCTCCTCCCACACCGCTGCCGTCATCTTCGTCAGGAAGTCGATTGACGCGCCGTCGAACTCTTCCCCCGCTAGCTCCGCCCTTCTTTTCATCGCCCGCGCTTGCTCCTCCACGCGTGCCTTGACACGCGTTTCATAGAAGTTGCGCGAATAGAAATGCAAAATGCGGCTCTTGTAGGGCTTGCCCGGCGTGCCGTCCAAAGCTCCTGTGAATAGTTCTTTGAACGCGGCTTGGTCGCTCTTCAACAAGTTCCCGTACTCGGTGCGGTACCACGCGCCAATCCGCTGCATACAACATCAGTAAGCAAATCTCCCCACCAAAAAAAAATGCACTGACGCCACGCAGGTTTTTGGCGTACTCAGCGCGCTCTTTCTGTACCTCGGGCGCCACCACCTCGTGAACCACCTCGTTTGCGGCTGAATCCGGCGGGTCCTCCACGTCTTCGGCCAAATCCTGGTTGTCGCCCAGATGGTACCCGTATTTCAAGATGTATAGCTTCGCCATCTTCGTGTAGAACGGGCCTGACTGGTTCGCCTCGCTCTGACGCAACCACTCCTCCCTTCTGGCCTCGAAAATGTCTTCTTCGTCCCATGGACCCACGACAGCTTCCGGGGCGCGCCTTATCTGTACCCTTCTTGTGGCGCGGGCGTTCTGGCTTGACAGCCGTCACCACGGCTGGGCGTTGTGGCGCGCTCGAAGGGGGAGGTGGCAGGGCGTCTGAATTCGGAGATCCAGGCGCGTTCAAAAGGGAAGGTGGCGATG